>CM075662.1:617500-1050000 GCA_037954105.1 Canavalia gladiata | reverse complement strand
AAAAAGAGAAAATCAATCAGTTAGATTAATTAGTGTTCTAAAAAGGCACAAGTTATATGACATTATTATTTGAATTCCAAGATAAATAATTATTGATTACCATGAGCTTTCTGCATTTCTGGTTTTTATGACAGTCATTTAATTTCCAAGACATTGCGCCTTGAGCATCAAAAACCCCACTACCTGAGAGGGTCAAAGCGTTAATATAGGTAAACTTGATCCATTGACGAGCATTGTTGAAGTCATTTGGGTTTTCTGGTGCAAGAATTGTGCCATCAACTTGAATTTCAATAGGAGCCTTGCATGGACCTCTAATATCTACTGCACCCATTTGGTATGTACCAGCAGGAATCACAATTTTAACCTCAGTTGTTGATGCACATGCTTGAGTCCAAGCACTTGAGACAGCCTTAAGAATGTGCAAAACACAAATAAGCTAAAACCATAAAGAAAAGGAACCCAACCCTTGATGTTACCCATAGAATTTTTTAACACAAATGGTGAAGTCATTTTTCTCCCTCAATGTTACAAGACAATACCTTTGCTATATCTGTATTTGGTTTTCCTCCCAGACTTGATATGTTAATGATCGTAGGTACAGCTGAACAAAAGTCAGCTACAAATAAGACTAAAGAAATTTTGATAATGAAATTCATATTGATTAATGTTTGTTTTTTCACTTCTCTTGTTGAATTTATATAGTGGGGCACTATTTTTATAATTAGAATTGGTTTTCAAGATTAGCCTTAGTTGTCTAAGTATGACTTTTCCTTTCTTTAGTGGGTTGGTTGACTGTTTCCTTTTCTAATCCATTTCACATCTCTCATTCATTCATAGCCTATTCTTGTATTATTTCATGATTGAAGAATCACTGACTTAAAAAAGAAATTGATATATTTTCGATACACCTGACTTATTTTGATTAGGTCAAATCATGTGTTTAAACCTCGTTATATATATTTCATATTATTTTTAAATTTTAAACAAAATTTTAAATAATTTTTTGAATAATTATAAGAATTTAGAGTTTAATTATTTTGTGTGTAAAGATTACATGTAATAATTATTATATAATAACATAAATAACTAACTAGTGTATATCCTTCCCTTTATTAGAGAAAAATACGATAACATACGATATTTAAAGTTCAAGAAAAAAAATAAAAATATAATATAAATTCTTGAAACATGAATTAAAAATGTCAGAGGATAAAATATAATAAGTGGGCAAAGTCATTGAAAAAATATTGTAGGATTGCATGTATTATCTATTTAAGAAAATGGAGAAAATAAGTGCTTAAATTATAAATTTGAAATATGACTTCAAATTAAAAATAAATATTTAATAGAAAAATCAAAATGAACGAATAAATAACACATAATTCATCCATCTCGGCCTCCATATTATTTCAAAACTGGTAACATATAATGTTAATACATAATAAACCATGTATACAGATCAATAATCCAAAGAATAGAAAGAAAGATGATTCTCATAACAAAATATTTATTCATATTTTCTTGTTCCTAGTTTTATACAATGCTATTCACCACAATATTGACAAGACCGTGGACATGCAAACTAATGTAAATAATGGTAGCAACAAGTTCAGTAGAATGATAGAAGGTGTTGTATGTTATTGTTAATTATTGGTTATTATTATATTAAAGAATTATTAAAATAAAGAAGTAAAAAAGTATAATATTCAATATATTTAAGTATGTACTGATTTGTTATTTGGATGTGAGTGTATGTGTGGTTATGAGAAGAAATTTGTTAAAGTCATTAACTGATAGATTTTAAGGAAGATATTCATTAAGTGTAATAGTATTAATTAGTGTTAAAATTTTATGTACGTATTGATGGTTCTTATAAATTGATCAAATTTTTTAAAATTTTTAAAATAAAATGATTAAAAAATGTTTCACAAATATAATAAAATCAAACTACGTTTTTTAGTTTTTAAAATGGAAGTTTTCAATGTTAAATATATTATGAGAAGTATATATAAAGAGAAAAGAAATTTTATAACTAACCTAAATGTTTTGGATTATCGAAACAATCAATTTTCATATCATGATGCATGTTCATATGATGCCAATAATAGTTTAGTTGTCTTTAGGTCATTAATCGTCGCACATCACAACCTCACAGGTCACAATTGATAGAATCGTCGATGCATTTTAATACTGTTCAATAATTTTCAAACTCAAGAATCGAGCATGCCCAAACCACAATGTGATGTCTTGTGTTATTGTAGTTGTCTTTTTTTTTTTTTCTAAAAAAAAGTTTTTCTTCTTGGTTTTATCCTCCTATGCGGTGTTAATAAATCATGTAAAAGCCTGGTAGTTACATACATTTAGAAATAAATTAGTTCTCTCTATGGTTTATTAATTTACTTTAACGTTAAATTGCCTAGGCCTTATTATCAATCTTGACTTAAGATTTCTAGTACCTTAGTTAATTTACTACATCTTAAATTATATAACTTTTGTTTTTACTCAGATGACATTATAGAATCATTCCAAGGTAGTCTTATGCATGCAAACACTTAAGTTCATTACTAAGTTCAATTTCCTAACTTAATTAATTATGAAAAATACCTTAATTCATCCTTAGGCTTATTTACTATTATAGTTAATCCCTTAGCCTTCAAGAGTCTTAGGATCTAAACTGAAAATCTTTATCTAGTATAAAATTATCGGGACTCGAAACTTAAATTAATCACTAACAATTTACTAATGTTGAATTTTTATTACTTGGTCCAATGTTATGATTAGCAAGTTAATTCTATTAGGTTTGTTTCTTATGATTAATTGTGCACGTTTTACTTTTGAAATTTGTGACCAACTAGGTCCATATCTTAATTTCCCATCTTTCAATATTTTTTTAGTATTAATCTAATCTTGTAATCCTTCAAGAGCACAATTAATGATTAAAGCAAGCTCAACTTTTGAAGTTGTCAAATTTTTACTAGTTTCTCAATTCTACCCGAGATTTTGGGATATTTTTTAATTAATCAAATGTTGCTTATGATTCATTAAACTTTCTAGTTTGCAACTATATTATGTCCAATTTATAAATATATTTTTTTCAAGATATATTAAATCCTTCAAAAATGTTAACCTAGGATGTTTTTAAACAGGATAAACTCTAAGATAGTAAATTGAAAAAATCATTATAAATAAATCTTTTAAAAATGTCAAACTAGGATGTCTTCAAACAGGATAAACTCTAAGATAATAATTTAAAAAAATCATCATAAATTGCACAAATGAGTTAGAGGATAATAGTTTACAGAATGCAATATACATATAAACGTATCTTTACATAAAATTTTAGATTAAAGTTCTAATATTTCACCAATTTACTCATGCCGGGAAAAACTATTAGAATTTCAAGATTCCAAGCAAGTGAGATACCGATTTTTCAACATAAACCAAGAAATCTTAAAACTTTACGTAATGATACAACCATCCAAGAAATCTTAAAACTTTACATAATGATACAACCATACAAGACAAGACAGAACTTCTTCAACGTAAAGGGTCACAAATCTTAATTATCATAACAAAATAAAATAAATATCAACTCTTTATCCTTAAATCGTTACCATAAACACAAGGAAAAAGAGAATTTTAGCAAAATTTCAACAGATGAATTTTTTCAAGAAAAATAAACCCCTCCTTATAATCATAAATCCACTCTACTTGTGAGGATGAACTTTCTTACTTTACCACTAGTAGGTTCAATTAGTAAGGAAGAAGGGGAGAAAGTGAAGTTATAGAAGATCTTCACCAAACTAGCCTTGCAACTCCTTTCTTTAAGATCCAATCCTTCATCTTTTTAGCTAAAGGTGATTAATTCTATACAATCAATATCTCTCTCAAGTTATGGTTGCTTGAGAAGAAAAATATTTTGTTGAGGAAACTAAAAATCATAAAGGAGGAATAACAAAGGTATCTTGGAAAAGGAGAAGAAAAAATAAAATATTGAATGCCAATGGAAAAAAGATGGGTTCAATATCTACGAGACCGGTGAAAAGGATGGTCAAATATCGAAGAAAGTAATGTGAATTTAAATGGATTTTTCCTTAAGTTGAGAATGAATGGGGAAAAACGTCATACCCTCAATTTTATAAAGAAAGAAGAGTGATAAGTTCGATATAGAATCACCACAAGAGTATGAAAAATTCTTGATAAGATCCAAGTAATGGTTTTTTCCAAGAACTCAAAGAGGCACACAAGTTCCCTCAAAAGGAAAAATCTCAATTCTTATTATCATCAAAACTTAACCCTAAAAAGAGTTACATAAGTATTTATAATAAAATTAACTTAGTAGCCAATAGGGTATGGTCCACTAACATAACAAATTAAAAGTAACAAATCTTAAAAAGGTTAAATAACCATTATGACTAAGTCCATTAACATAATAAACTAAACCTATGTTATTAATTATTATAGTAAACATAAAGTTCTAATCCAAAATATAAACATAAAGTCTTGTGCTCTTTTCTTTCATATTATGTATTGCATTAAACATAGTTATAATTGAATGAGTTAAGACTTCTTTGACTTTCTTTACTTTTGACCTTGTCATAAAATCTTTAAATCGTTATTGGAGATCATCCTCTTTACTTTTTTTATTCTTTATCATTATTTTTTTTTTAGTTTGTATAAAAAAAGAATGAGAAGATTAATTTTAAGGTTTAAAGAGCAGAAGTTTAGAGAAAAGATAGATTTAAGGGATCATGCTGAGATAACATATAGAAATCAAATAAAGAGAATGTGACAAATGTCCTAATCTTTTTAAAATAAGATAATAAGTTGTTACATTTTATGACATTTAAACTTTAGCTGGTCTAGAATAAATAATATTGTATCTAATGTTTAATTATTTTTGCTAAAAAAAATAATTCACACTCAAATAATCTCACATTCTAAAAATTCCTTGACTTAATATTTTTTTACTATTTTACAGCTTTAGTCCAAACAATATTTTTATACTGTTATAAATTATTAAAATAATGTAAATTACTTTGAAATACAAAATTTTTATTTTAAATATATTTAAAAATATGTTTTAGAAATTTAACATAATTTTTTTTTGTAATTAAGAAAATTTAAATCACAACTTTTACATTGTTCATTTATGCAAAATTTTAGATTATAAGTATAATGAACTAAAAGTAAGCAAAAACTATGTAAAATAAATTCAAAAACATTTATATAAATTTCAATGATAATATCAATATTCACAAAATATTCTTCTATTTAAAATAATTTCTCAATAGTTTATTAAGTTTATAATAAATAGGAGTAGGGAGACAAAATGAAGAAAATAGAGTTATATTTGTTGGTCTATGTTACTTGAATTAACTTTAAATTAATATTGATTAATTAAGATTTGATAAACCATTATTTTGTTTGATTTTTATGTAGAAATTTAGTCATAATTACTGTATGATTAATGCTTATTTGAATATAATTTTATCTATTTTTTCAAAAATAATCATACTAGCTAAGAATAAGAAATTAGATAGATTTTGAATTAAAATAAGGGCAAAAAACATATAAAAAGGTGAAGTATTAATCAAAGAAAAAAAAAATCCTTTTGAAGGAAGCCAACATGACTTTGCTAGCGAGAGCATATCCTCATAACAACATGCCTAGGAAGACTTGAGTATGACCTTGGAACATCTTCAAGTTTTCTATATCAATGTGTAAATATGAGCACAACTATTACAACCTTGAAAGATATTAGAAATGATTCAAGTCAGCCCTAATGATGTAGGAAAGGATCTTGATTAGCCTTAACTATAATACATGTGATCTAGAGCAGTTATGACAGTTGAAGAGACAACTATGATCAACCCAATTTATAATGAAGGCAACTCTAATTAATATATAATACTATGCCTTAGAGGCCATAGGCCTCACACCACAACTTACACCTCTTTCTCCTCATTTCTCATTTTCATTTCTCTCATTCCCATTTCTTTTTCCGATATCTTCTTGAAAAATCTTGACAGAAGGAATTCTTGCATAGTGCAAGATATAGAGTTTATTGTCAGCTTTACTAACATTGCACTTTTGTTTTTCTTATCTTAAGATTAGGATTATGGATAATTTTATTAGATTAGCTTATTCTCATTTATCTTCTTTTTCTATGTATAACTAACCTCTAACTCATGGAGTTTTGGTGAAGCATCTGATATAACTATTTGAACTTAATTTTTCTTTATGAATGATTATATGTTTTCATTATAAATGATTGCATGGTTCTTTATCCAATCGTATTGCTTTGTCATGCTTAATCCATTAATGAGAGTTAACTATTCTTATTGATATTTAAGTTGGTGAGGAAGTAGGCAATCTTATCATTTTCTAATTGATGGAACAATAAGGTAACCGAATCTAAGAGTTTTGAGCTTCTAATCGATTATTAACTTAACAAATATCAATGTATTTTGCACTTCTCTTAACTATTTACCTTGCATGATTATTGAAGTAATATTTAGAAGAAAAATGATTATTATTACATAATCATTAGACAGTAATAGTATTAGAATGAATGGTCAGAAATTGATGTTTAATTCGTTTAGAAGTAAAAATATATAAAATCATAAGAAGATCCAAAGTTTCATGTTTATACATTACTTCACATTTGTGGTCTTCATTTTTTTTTCCATAAAATTTCTTTTCATGTTTTCATTTCTACTTACCACAAATATAAACCTTTTTTTTTGTGATTTTTATTATAAATTATTAGTATGATTTTTTCTTTCTATACCGATAAATATATTTATCTATGAATAAAATTTAACATATAATTTTTATATTTATATTTTGCATGTATCAAAAATTAAGATATTAATTGAATTATATTTTTATTCATTGAATCTTGGATGATTGCTTAATTTAAATTCACTTTTATAACAAAAATTATAGTTTTGAACAAAACTCTTTGAATTTGTACATAGGTTTTGTCACCTATACTAAAATTTCTTAAGCTAATACTTTTGTTAATATAATTTTCTTTACATTTCATTTATTTTATTTTACTTGTTGAATTGATAGCCCACTTCTAATCCTTTTCATTTTCTTGTAAAATTTAACTGGTCCTTGGAATATAATTTAGGTTATACAATATACAATATCTTAGCACGGGAAACCTGTAACTATTCTTTAGGCGATTATGATCACTTTGCTTACAAAAAATTGACGTGGTTGCTGGAGGCTACTTTTGTTTGTTGGTCATATAATCTTATTAGGAGTCACTAATAGTTTCCTAATATTTATAAAATTATTTGTTCCCAATGTACAAAATATAGTTAAATATAGAATAGCTAACCATTTCATTAAGCTAGTTTTTAAATTTGAGGCAATATTTTGTGTTCACTATGTTACCAAGAATGTTCATCCATGTTTCAGAGCAACAGTAATCCTCATAACTAATTTGAAATTTAAGACCGTACCTTTTTCATCTATTGTGTACACAAAGCATAAAGTTAGTTTTATAGTGACTATTTTGGATTGCTTTGATTGAGTGAACTGAATTGTGGAAAATCATGTGAAATTGCAAAATTCCATTATTTAAACAACTTATTTTTTATTTTAATTTAATAATATAAAAATATAATGAATCAAAGTCTTAATGGGATCCATATTTTTAAAATTTATTTCATGAACTTTTTTCATTTTTATAGTTTTTTGAAGGTGAATGTTTGCATATTTTAGTGTTTAGCATATTTTAGGATTTCTCTAAATTTGTTATATGAATATGATTTTCTATGACTGAGCATGTCAAATCCAAATGTGTATGTTTATGATTGACAAATTAGTATGTTTATGATTCTAAAATTAATAAGGCATCTCATCAATTGAATAGAACACATGTAAGACTTACACTGACCGGTAGCTAGCAGATGATGATTTGTTTCTTTATTCAGGTAGCAATATAGATGATTTTGTATGTTGGTGTTGTGATCTTACCTGAGGACTCCTTAGTTGCTTCATGGAAAATTTGAGATAGAGGATTAACGTATATATGGTGGTATTTTTGTGTAAAAAAATAAAATAAAATAAATTGGTGAATTCTACTTTTTGAGTTAGAGATGAGAATAGAATAAGTATCGAAGTAGGTCGAACTCAGTTAAATTTTGAATGTTCAAAATTGACTCAAGGTGTCATTTGATTTAAAGTCTACTTAAAAGGCTACATTACAAAAAAATTAATAAATAAACTTAAAATTTATACAAATAATTGATTAAAAAGGCTTGCAAACTTAAAATATACAAGAAAAAAATACCATTAAATAGGCTTAAAATATATATATATATATATTAATATTATGTAAATAAAATATAAAATAAATATTATACAAATAATATATTAAAATAAATATAAATAGATAATATATAAATATAAATAGGCCCCTGAATAGGTTAAATAGATTTTTTTATAAACCTAGACCTGACTTGTTTATCTAAAAAAGCTTTTTAACAAGCCTGAACCTATTTATTTATTAAACCAGCCGAGGCAAATTAGGTTTTAAACGAGTCGAATGCAGACTCCTATCGAACGGTCTTGTTTCCTTTTATCCCCTCCCTTACAAAGGTTGTCGAAATTCTTGTAAGTCAAAATTTTACATATAATACTAAAGAAAAATCTTAAAAAGTTGTTTAAAAAATGGATACAAATCATGCATTGTTGTTAAATAAAGATAAATGTATTTTTGCAATGTTTCATTTTTTTTTTATCTTTTTTAATTATTTGAACTACTTGAGTTTCAATATATTTTAATTTTTAATTTTATTTCATTGAACTAGAAGAATCAATTCAGCCATCCTCTTTTTTTTAAGACATTTTAAACTTATCATACTTTTCAATTTTTTTATAAAAAATAGTGAAAGAAAGAAATAATTGATTTATAAATAAAGTTATTTGTATTGGTGCAATTCTCTCATCTTTTATCTCCTTTTAATTATTTCATTGTTTGTATTTTTAATTGCTTATTAATTTTAACTTTTATAACTTGTTTTCATTGTATCCGAAGAACCAATTCACCCCCTCTCCGTTCTATCGCTTTCTATTAGACATTTAATTTAAATTTATTAATTTTTTTATAAGAAATAGTGAATGAAAAGTGGAAAATAATAAATGCCAGGGATGTGATTTGTATTGGTACAGAAGTAACCACCGTAACTCTTTGGACTAAGATGGGGAAAATCTAAAACGGTGAAGAAAATCTTAAGCAATTGTTTGAAGATTAAACGTGATATATATATTTTGAGTTGAATCAAGATAAATTTATTTGAACAATTTTGGGTGAGAAATTTTAAAATTTTAGAAATTTCTAAGTAAAAATAGTGATTAATAAAAAAACATGTTTGAGAGAAATTATAAATAATAATTTAAAAAAAATAATACAAAATTTTAGAAATCTTTTTTAAATAAGAATCATTTAAAATTCTATTTAACATGAAAATCACTTAAATAAAAGTTTATAATATTTTTAAATTCTTTTTTAATCATTTAAATATATAAAATATAATAATTCTAAATTATTCTATCCAAATATAAGGTTATTTTTTATCTTCAGTATAATTGTTTTGCTTCATTCTTATTTTAATTGCTTTGAAATTTTAATTTTATACTTTTTTGTTCCGTTATTTTCTATTACACAACATATCAAAATTTTTAATTTCTTTGATGTGTGAAAGGAAAGTAAAAAATAAATAAATTTCTCTATTACGTGATGTTACAGAATGGCACAAATTTATTCAAATATTGTAAGATTAAAAGTCATTGTTCATCGCCTATTTAATGTCTGTCACTCTCAACATCGATGATACTAACGCCAATGATGAAAATGATATCTTAACTTTATCAAGTACCATGTTCAAGGCTTTCCTCACTATACCATTTTTTCTAAGTCAAACTCTTTGGATTAGGCTAAGGGATGATTCTGATTATCTTGTCCTTCAGCTATTGTCAGTTCTACCAAGGTGAAAATCTCTGTTCTGATCACCAATGTCACTTAGGCTAAGCTGCCATTGAAACATGAGTAGTAAGCATTATTCTGTAGCATATATATCCCTTTTTATTTTCGGTAACACCTCATCTTATAGGATTCGTTTTTATTTGTAACTAGGAAAAACCTAACACTTACTTTAATGTGGTTCTGTTCAATATGCCTAGAAAAAGAGGTCAAAACCAATATAAACAATACCATAATCCAACTTTTGAATGGAAAATTACAAAACCTCTCCCACTCTCACTTTAACCTTTGCGGATTAAGTTGTAAGCTCTCCATCAGTGCTACTTTTGGGGACAATAATATAAATAAGAATTGATTATGTCTAATTGACTTATAAAATTATAATTTATAACATATATCTCATGGTGAAAAACATTATTGGTGTGTAGGATAATCATTTCTCTTCTATATTAGGACAGTGTCTCCTCTATTTTACTATTACCAAATAGGCGCAACCTTGCAGTTCTACTTAATGTTGAATCAAATTACAATCTGTTCTATATATTTTCTAGTTTTCAGGAGGCTTTTGTAGCAGCTTTAGCTTTAAAATTTACAACTAATGTGACGTAGGGATTTATATTTTCCTTCCTTTGAAAAACCTGAAAATTCAGAACTATATTGAAGATGGAAGGAAGTGCTCTGTGGATCAATTCTTGCGTAGTATAATGTAAAATAAATCATGCAAAACTCAAAACCAGGTGAATTTTCAAAGCCTTATGTTAAACTAAATAATCTTATTTTGGAACATCAACCTCATCACACTAGACACTTTCATAAAGGAGACTATGATATGAGTAATATTTTAGCCCCTTTCACTCATACACCATTTGATTCCTTGATCACTCCTCTGCTAAATTTATAATTTTCTTTCCAATGTTATCTCCATTGAAGAGTCCAGCGAAAGCGGAAGGGATGTTCTCCACGCCCGATGACACATCTTCAATCACCTTGAACTTCCCTGTACGAAGGTAATCTGAAGTTTTTGCCAAAAAATCTTCAAAAACATTCATAAAGTCAGCAGCTAAAAATCCTCTGATGGTGATTCTCTTGTACACAACGTCCAGCATGTTTGGTGAAGCTCTCTTTCCAGAATCAGTGTACTCAGAAATTACCCCACAAATAGCCACTCTTCCAAATGCTTTCATGTTAGCAACTGCTGCCTCTAGCATCTCACCCCCAACATTGTCAAAATATATATCAATTCCATCAGGAAAATACCTGAAATAATATAAAACAAACTACATCAAACAAAAACTAAACTAGTTTTGAACTTCTTTTCAACAATGAACAAGTTACTAAATAACCTTTTTAGAGTGGAGTTTAAGTCTTTTTCTTCCTTGTAGTTGAATGCATCATCAAATCCTAGCTTTTCTTTGATCAATGCCACCTACGACAAGTTATTGATGGATTAGGCTTTCAAGTCAAAATAAAAACCCAAGTTAGTATGAAAAGGGCAAAATCCTAAACATCACCTTTTTTTGGTTCCCAGCACAGCCAACAACATAGCAACCCATAAGTTTTGCATATTGCCCTACCAAACTTCCAACTGATCCAGAGGCTGCTGAAACAAATACCTTCTCACCCTTTTGCGGTTTACACACTTCAAAAAAACCCCCATAGGCTGAAAGTCCACTAAATCCTGCAATAAAGAATGGACCAAAATAATATGCATCTTCAAACATGAGTACTGATATACAACAGTAAGGGAGACTTATTAAAGAATCATTGTAATATGTTTGCAAATAGGGACTAATGGCTATCTAATTTGTTTTGATTATTTATTTTGAACTAATTAACTGATCTAGTTATTATCAGATGTCAAATGTTCCTTACTCTAAGTTGCCTTTGATAACAAGATAATTGAATAAAAGGTCAATGCTTTGATTTCACTCTTATCACCTATTCACATTAGTAATATTTTGGTGATATAGTAAAAGCCTTTTTCTTTAGTTACACTCATAAAAGAAAATCAACTTTTTTCAACACACATGTAGCATTTAAGACAAGAAATATATAGTACAGATTTATATCCAAATTAACTTCTTATCACTAAAATATTCTTTACTATACTTTGAGAGAAACCAAGGAAGAAAGAAGCGTATATGAAGCCAGTGATAACAGGTAATTACCCAGAACTCCGAGATGATAAGAGAGTGGAAATTCAGAGGACTCTAATTTTTTAATTATGCTTCCTTCTTTGACCAAACTGTACTCTGCCCAACTGAATACTCCCATCACCAAATCATCTTTCTCAAACTTGGCATTCCCCGAAGCCACAACTTTTCCAATAACGAGAGCATCAATAGCCTGAAGAGTGAAAACGTAAAATAACAAAAAAACTCAGTCAGAACAAACTAATCATTAACAATTAACAATTGATATGGATCTTCAGCGTTCATTCCTCTAAATAACAGATTCAGTATTCAAATGCCCAAAAAGTATGAGTACCTCGCCAGGAGTTATGGGCACTGCAAAGCTTATAGCACTCTGGGAAGCGCTGTAGCTCTTCATGCGGTTAATCTGGTACGGGTCAATTGAGATGCAGAGATTCTTCACAATGATATCATCAGATCCTGGCGTAACTGACAGAGCAAAAGCCCCAGTTTTGAACTCAAAATGGGACTCTTTGGGTGCGTCTTCAATGTGATGCTTTATCACTATATATTTGTTGGTCACTTCCATTTTTCACCTTATGAAGTAATTATGCATTCGGATTTCCTCTATATGCAATATGCTTAGTATATATAGTTTCTTAAGAAACAGAGACCAGCATTGTGCAAACCCAAAGGAGATTCTTTAATTTTCTTTAAACTTAGCATGCAATGAAAATCAAGAAGAAACAAACGCCCAACGGTGCTTCGTTGGACTACTAGGAAACTGGCCGGCAAGAAAATGACAGTTTTAATGAGAGGGGAGAGCCTGCGCTAATGGACAAAATTGGAATATGCACGAAGGCGAACTCTCCAAGTAGAAACAGACATGGCATTGAGCTAGTTGCACCACCGGAATCTATAACTTTATTTGTTTATATTTATTTATTATATATTTATATTTATTATATTTATAAAGTATTAATATATTTATATAATTTATTAAAAATTAAAATTTTTAATTTTAAATAAAAAAATTTTAAACAATTTTTTTTTTAAAATAAAATTTTCTATTACCATTTTCGTCTATTTTTATTGTTTTAAAATTTTATTCTATACATTTTAAATTTTAGGCAAAATAGATTGAAATGATATACTTTCTATAATCTTTAAGAGATTTTGTACAAATAAATAAATATATATATATATATAATATTATCTAGTATAATATTTTAAAATTATCTTTTATTTTAATAGTCATTTTTTTATATTTTAAAGATGGATTAACAGCTTCAAGAAATTAATTTAAAAATTTAATATTTTTTTCAAAATATCACAAATTTTTTAATTATTTTTTTTTGTTTTACATTAATAATGTTGGATATTGCTATAAGTTTTGCATATTTTTATTTTTTATATTGTATTTTATCATGTGTATAATGCAAGTTATAGTATTATATATATTTAAAATGATACAGCAGAGTCATTATTTGTTAGATAATTTTAATTAATTTTTTTTATAAATACTACTAATAAGAACAGATTTGAGAGGATGTACAACTTAAAAAGGTGTTAATAAATGTATTTTATAAAGAGTTTTAAATTTGCAAGTCTTATATATACCGAAAGAGAAAGTTTGTCTATTTATTTATCTTTTTGTATTTTAGGTTTCTAAACAAGTTGTAATTTTGGTAGACTTTAAAATAAATTAAATATTAACAAAAAAAATTTATGATAAATAATAAATTTAAACTTAAATCTTAAAATTTTTAAATAGAATATATTTGAACACTCAAATTTTAACTTAACTTAAATTATTTGCATCCTTAAATAAAAATGATAGACAAATAGGTTGAAAGTAATAACTAACTAAACGAACTCAATTTTTATCTTATTTTATCCTTAAATAATATTGAATAAATCAGGTAACAGATTTAAGGTTATTTAAAATTTTAGGATAATAATTATAAATATTTATAAAAATACATATAAATTAAATATATAATATAATATTATAAATTAAATAAAATCTAAAGATAAATGAATTGATTCATATGAGTTATGATTCTTAATTCATAAATTCTAAGTTTAGTTAAGTTTTATTAAAAAATTAAGTAACTAATTGATTTTAAAGGTATCACTCGATTTAAAAAAAAAAATCTGTAATAACATTAAAGAAATTGTCACCAATTAATTGGAATAGAAATCAGTTAATTAAAATTTATAACATAAGACATTTTTAACTAGGTAAAGTTAAAAATCCTAACAATTTATCCGATACATTTAATACCACTACACTTCTTTCTTATTTTAATGTTTACATAATTTTGTAAGGAAGGAAGTTCTCTGTGGATCAATTCTTGTGTAGTATAATGTAAAATAAATCATGCAAAAATTAAAACCAGGTGTATTTTCAAAGCCTTATGTTAAACTAAATAATCTTATTTTGGAACATCAACCTCATCACACTAGACACTTTCATAAAGGAGACTGTGATATGACTAATATTTTAGCCCCTTTCACTCAAACACAATTTGATTCCTTGATCAGTCCTCTGCTAAATTTATAATTTTCTTTCCAATGTTATCTCCATTGAAGAGTCCAACGAAAGCGGAAGGGATGTTGTCCACGCCCGATGACACATCTTCAATCACCTTTAACTTCCCTGTACGAAGGTAATCTGAAGTTTTTGCCAAAAAATCTTCAAAAACATTCATAAAATCAACAGCTAAAAATCCTCTGATGGTGATTCTCTTGAACACAACGTCCAGCATGTTTGGTGAAGCTCTCTTTCCAGAATCAGTGTACTCAGAAATTACCCCACAAATAGCCACTCTTCCAAATGCTTTCATGTTAGCAACTGCTGCCTCTAGCATCTCACCCCCAACATTGTCAAAATATATATCAATTCCACCAGGAAAGTACCTGTAATCAAATAAACTAAACTAGATTTGAACTTTTCAACAATGAACACATTCTTTTATCTTCCTTCAGCACTAACAAACCTTTTAAGAGTGGAGTTTAAGTCTGTTTCTTCCTTATAGTCAAATGCATCATCAAATCCTAGCTTTTCTTTCACCAATTCCACCTATAACAAGTTATTGATGGATTAGGATTTTAAGTTAAAAACCCAAGTTAGTATGGAAAGGGCAAAATCCTAAACCTTACCTTTTTTTGGTTCCCAGCACAACCAACAACATAGCAACCCATGAGTTTTGCATATTGCCCCACCAAACTTCCAACTGATCCAGAGGCTGCTGAAACAAATACCTTTTCACCCTTTTGGGGTTTACACACTTCAAAAAACCCTGCATAGGCTGTCAGTCCACCAAACCCTGCAATAAAGAATGGACCAAAATGATATGCATTCTTCAAACATGAGTACTTATATAGAACAGAAAGGGGACTTGTTAATGATAATAGGGACTAATGGTTATTTAGTTTGTTTTGATTATTTATTTTGAACTAATTAACTAATCTAGCTATTATCATTTATCAAAATGCTCCTTACTGTAAGTTTCCTTGAATAATCGACCTAAATAAGGTCGATGCTTTAATTTCACTCTTATCACTTATTCACATAAGTAATATTTTGGTGATATATTGCTATCCTTTCACATCTGTATTGTATTTAGTACAAGCCTCTTTTTCTTTAGTTACTCAATGCACATGTAGCGTTTATAAAGAAATATATATTACAGATTTATATCCAAACTTCTTATCACAAAAATATTCTTCACTACACTTTTATAATTACCCAGAACTCCGAGATAATAAGAGGTGGAAATTCAGAGGACTCTAGTTTTTTAATTATGCTTCCTTCTTTGACCAAACTGTACTCTGCCCAAGTGAACACTCCCATCACCAAATCATCTTTCTCAAACATGGCATTCCCTGAAGCCACAACTTTTCCTATAGCAAGAGCATCAACAGCCTGGAGAGTGCCAAGGTAAAATAAAAAACTCTGAGAACATACTAACCATTAACAATTAAACAATAAATATTATCTTTGGCGTTCATTAGTATAAGTAATAGACTCATTCAATGTTCAGTAACAAAACAATATAACTACCTCGCCTGGAGTTATGGGTACTGTAAAGTTTGTGGCGTTCTGGGAAGAGCTATAGCTCTTCATGCGGTTAATCTGGTACGGGTCAATTGAGATGCAGAGATTCTTCACAATGATATCATCAGATCCTGGCGTAACTGACAGAGCAAAAGTCCCAGTTTTGAGCTCAAAATGGGACTCTTTGGGTGCGTTTTCAATGTGATGCTTTATCACTATATATTTGTTGGTCACTTCCATTTTTCACCTTATGAAGTAATTCTGCATTCAGATTCCTCTATATGCAATATGCTTAGTATATATAGTTTCTTAAGAAACAGAGACCAGCATTGTGCAAACCCAAAGATGATTCTTTAATTTTCTTTAAACTTAGCATGCAATGAAAATCAAGAAGAAACAAACGCCCAACCGTGCAAGAAAATGACAGTTTTAGTGAGAGGGGAGAGCCTGCGCCAGTGGACAAAATTGGAATTTACACTAAGGCCAACTCTCCCAGTAGAAACAGATATAGCAATGAGCAAGCTCACCACTCGAATATATAACTTTACTTGTTTATATTTATTTATTATATATTTATATTTATTATATTTATAAAATATTAATATATTTATATAATTCGTTAAAAATTAAATTTTTAATTTTAAATAAAAAAATTTTAGACAATTTTTTTTTATCTTTAAAATTTCAAAATTTTATTCTACACATTCTAAATTTTAGATAAAATAGATTCAAATAATCTACTTCTTCTCAACGTTTAAAATATTTTATGTAAGAAAGATATATATATAACACATTATTTAGTATAATATTTTAAAAAAAATTATTTTAATAATTATTTTTTTATATTTTAAAGGTGGATTAACAGTTTCAAGAAATTAATTTAAAAATTTGACATCTTTATTCAAGGTATCACAAGTTTTTTAGTTATTTTTTATTCTTGTTTTACGTTAATAATGTTAAATAAAAATTTGACATCTTTGTTCAAGGTATCACAAGTTTTTTAGTTATTTTTTATTCTTGTTTTACGTTAATAATGTTAAATAAAAATTTGACATCTTTGTTCAAGGTATCACAAGTTTTTTAGTTATTTTTTATTCTTGTTTTACGTTAATAATGTTAAATATTAAATTTTATATATTTTTATTTTTTATATTATATTTTGTTGTGTATATGATATAAGTTATAGTATTACATGTATTTAAAATGATATAGCGAAGTCATTATTTGTTAGATAATTTTAATTTATTTTTTTATAAGTGTTACTAATAAGAGTAGGTTTAAGAGGATCTACAACTTAAAATTATTAAAATGTATTTCATAGAGTTTTAAGCTTGCGATCTTTATATATATATATATATATATATATATATATATATATATATATATATATATAGAAAGAAAGAGTTTATCTATTAACCTTTTTGTATTTTAAGCTTATAAACAAGTTTATAGTTTTGTACTTGAACAAACTTAAATTCAAATTTCTAAATTTTTAAATAAAACAGATTTAAATATTCAAAACATAATTTAATCTAGACTATTTGCATTCCTAAATAAAAATGATAGATGAGCATGTTGCAAGCAATAACTAACCAAAGCAACTCAATTTTTGCTCCATTTCATCCTTAAATAAAAATGGATAAATTAGATAGAAAATTTAAGAATTGGTTAAATTTTTAAGATAATAATTATAAACATTTGTAAAAATACCTGTAAATCAAATATGTTATATAATATTATCAGTTGAGTGAAATTTAAAATTAAATAAATTGATTCACATGAATTATAACTTCTAATTCGTAAATTTTAAGTTTAGTTAAGTATACGAGATTAAGTAACTAATTGATTTTAGAAGTATCACTTGATTTTTTAAAAAAAAATATATAATAATATTAAAAAAATTATCACCAATCAATTTGGAATAGAAATCAGTTAATTAAAATTTATAACAAAATATATTTTTAAGGTGAAGTTAAAAATCCAAACAATTTATCCAATACATTTAATATTACTACAATTTTATTATTCCTTTTTATTTCAATGTTTGCATAATTTTGTAATTACTTGTGTTCAAATTATCTCATAATTAGTTAAGCATCCATGTTTGATCTATCCATCTAAGTTCGACATACAAAATTTTAATACTTTATTACATGACAAGCTAATGCACTAAGTGATGTCACTCCTCCCAATTGGAGTCTCATCATATTGAATATAAAATTTTCAAGTAAAAAATTACAATATATATTAATATTTTTTTAAATTAATTCTTTGCCAACTAAGTCTATTAGTAGTTCATATTACTTAGGACATAAAAACAAAAACATTCAAAAAATTATTATTAAAAAATTATGCTATTCTTCATGATAATATTTATGTTTTACAATGTCTTTAAATATTGAGAATGATCAATTAGGACTTATAGTAGTCACAATCAACAGGTTCTTGTAGCAAAATGGATCTAAAACTTTAACTAACCAGCTAAATACTACATCAGATATTACAAATATACTGTTGCAACTGTGATTACAACGAGATGATGAACTCGTTAAAAGTTTAAAAGGAATTTAATTTGATTTGTGGAGCCATCACCAAATTTTTATTTAAGAAAAAATATTTGGAAAAATCCTAACTTAAGGAAGAAATTCTAGGTTCGAGAGTCAATTACGAATAGGGAAGGTGTTAGACACCCTATTCGCCTATTCCAAAGAACGATACCCTTACTGAGTGTGTGATTTATTTGAAAATAGTTTGATCCCTTTAATTAGAATAAAAAAAAATAAGTTGGTGGAAAATAGTCTGACAGAACTTGATCCTACTTCTACGTATTCCCTGGTGCAATGAGAAAACTCAAGGCTACATAGTTCCGGTTTAAAGGCTTGATCTTTAAAGATTATTGAAAGAGAACAAAGTATTTTGAATATTTTAAAGCAAATCCTCATTTTGAAAGGTATCATACAAAACGAATGAATAGGAACCTACTTATCATTTGCCAGTTTTGATCAATTCAAAATCATACAAAACGAATGAACAGTAACCTGCTTATCATTTGCCAGTTTTGTTCAATTCAAAATCATACAAAACGAATGAACAAGAACCTGCTTATCATTTGCCAATTTTGATCAATTCAAAATCATACAAAACGAATGAACAGGAACCTACTTATCATTTGCCATTTTTGATCAATTCAAAATCATACAAAACGAATGAACAGTAACCTGTTTATCATTTGCCAGTTTTGATCAATTCAAAATCATACAAAATGAATGAACAGTAACCTGCTTATCATTTCACAATGAAAGTCCAATTCAAAAGCTATATACAACTACTATAAAATATAAAAATCATCATTTCTCAAATACATATAGTGTTTAAAAGTATGAAATATACAAAGATCAATCATAAATCCCTAATATATGACATCAACTGCTTGGATGACTTCTCTTCCTCTGCTGGTAGGTAAGAACATCACCACGACCTCTAACACGTGCTATGTTCAAAGCCTGACATGCCATATCAGCTTATGATGAATCATCCGGGAGCCTTCCTGAACCAATGATGCCTTCTAGTAGTTGAACGATTCTATCAAAACGATCCTGATAAATAAATTATATTAGTAACAATGTCATCTATAACATGATTTTTCAAATAAACAAATGGATTACCTGAGTAGAAAGTGAAACTTCTTCCACTGCATGAGATGGGCTAGCCTCTGCCACCATAACAGGAGGTTCAGGTTCACCCTCACCCACATAACTACCGGGTAAAAGGTATGGGTGGGAGATCCTGCGAAACCACTCCATGTATCCAACAACACATTGCCCTGGAGTGGTAGCAACAGGACCTCTAACCTCGTCTGCCACCAATGATAGTTCATAGTTTAAAAAACTATCATCAATGGACTGAGGACTTCCAACCATACCCAACCTATCAACAGTAGGAATGGGGATCCCCTGAACATGCCCAAACTGACGCAGAACTCTATCAGGTGAATGAGGGTACACCAAATCACCACATCTGATCAAACCTCTATACCAGCAAGCGTCAACCAAGGGTCGATGACCTCTGAACTCATCATATGGTGTCTAAATGATGTCATCCACATGTATGCGATCAAGAGCCACCCTATATGGTCTCACATCCCCGGAACCGCGTAACATCTTCAACCGCATCGCCACAGGCATATCTGGGGTAAAGTCATCCTTAAGCTCACGTCCCCCAATCCGTGGGAAATGCTCAACAATCCATGCCTACAATTATATTATAAACAAATAAGTAACAGTTTATCTGGGGTAAAACCCTTAAATGATATACGATAAGTGACATTTACCTGTAATAAAGTCAAATAACCGCCCAGGCATTTAGTGTTGCGAAAACTCGCATCACTAAGCTGATTGTAGAGGTATGCTAGTGCAATAGCACCCCATGCATACCTCCCGATGATGTGAACATACCTAAATAACTCCAAATATGACACACTGACAAGGGTGCCACTCTTGTCAGCAAAAATAGTGCACCCAACCAATCGGAGCAGGTAGGCACGATTAGCTGCATCCAATTGACCCTCTCGAATGCACAAATCACACACATCCTGCAGCCAACTGAACCTTACATACGCACCTCAAGTGTGATCTGTCTCTATGTTTGCCTCTGAAGCAGAAACACTAAGAAGATCTGTCAGCAAGTGGTAAGTGGAATCTCGTGTCATCGATCGAACAGAACAAAGCTCCCCTGTGATCGGTAGATGCAGCAATGAAGACACATCATCCAATGTGATGGTCATCTCTCCTATCGGTAGGTGGAAACTACATGTGTCTTTGAGCCATCTCTCTGCAAAAGCAGACAGTAAGCCCTTGTTTGTTATCGAATGACTGCACCGTACTAAGTCGGCTAATCTACCTTCTTGTACGATACTCTGGATGTAAGGCTGATCTATAGCAGTGACCTTTCGTCCATGAGTCAACACCTTTAGAGCAGGACGATCCTAAAATAACATTCAGAGAAACCAAAACAATAAATTAAATAAACAAATATTTCTTATAATGTCATATACATATATAGTGATGACACTCACCTCTCTAGTCCATATGTAATATGCTACATGCTGCCTATATGATCTAAGTACAGAGCCATCCGTTGGATCACCTGGGAATGTCTCTTCTTCATGATGAATATCAGCTCTAGCATCAACATGCTCCTCATCATGGGCTTGCCGAACATGTTGACTGCGAACAGAGGCAGTTGGTCGAACGTGTGCGTCCTTTGTATGCGAACTACCACCTCTACTATGTGAACCTCTAGTCCTGTCCATATCTAAAATTCACCAAATAAAATATAGTTGATTAATTATTTTCCCTTAACCACACTTTTTCACTTTAACTTAAAATGTAAACTTAAATCAATTAATCAATAAATTAACATAAAACATGCTTTTTGTATTTTGTAAACCTTTAAAATAAACTTAAATAATGAATCCTTAAACCCTTAAAAACATAAATTAACTAAATAAATAAACTTAAAAGGTAAATATACAAAATTAATTTTAAAACTGATTCATTCCGTAAATTAGTTTGCGGAATGCATCTAATGTATTCCGTAAACTTGTTTACGGAATACATTTGATGCATTCCGCAAAGTAATTTACAGAATACATTTATGCATTCCGTAAAGTAGTTTACGGAATGCATCAGATGTATTCCGCAAACTAATTTGCGGAACGCATCAAATGTATTCCGTAAATTACTTTGCGGAATACATCTGATGCATTCCATAAACTAGTTTGCGGAATACATTTGTTGTATTCCGTAAACTAGTTTACAGAATGTATCTGATGTGTTCCGCAAACTAGTTTACGGAATACGTCTGATACATTTTGCAAACTAATTTGCGGAATGCATGTGATCGTTTTCTACCTTAGGATTCAACAATTGTTCTACCCTAAAACCTACATGTACCCTATCCAATGGACTACCAACAACAAACGAGTTTAGGGTTGAGGGGTGCTAACCTGAATGTGGAAGCTTTGAGCTTGAGTTGATGGTCTTTGTTTGGCTTGAGTGTAGACTTGCAAAACTGAAGCAGAGAGCTGGGAGTTGGTTGTGGAAGAGTGACTTGGTAAATGCGGAAGAAAGATTTTTTTTTTTGTGGAAGAATATGTGGGTAAGAAGGGTGTTCAAGAGTAAATTTGTAATAAAAATTTTACAAAAAAATTAAAGGGTGTATAAAGAAAAAAGGGTGCAGAAAGTAAGGCCCCGAAAAGGGTGAGCAGCACAGCTTATTATTCACCAACACTGTCCAATTGGCTGGAATTATAATAAAAAGATTTTTGGTAGGATTTGAACACGGAAGCCGGTAATCAGGCGCAATACACTTGGCCACCAATCTGGCTTTCTACTTATGCTTAACATCCCCATGGTTAATATTAGAACCTAGCCACTAAGCTAGCTTTCTACATATGCTTAACCTCCCCATGGTTAATATTAGAACCCAACCTTTGTGAAGTGGCCGTATATACTCTGAGCAACGCTAGGACATTACTACCCAATGCAGATCGCCAAACTTCCCGATTACCAAGCATTTGAAATCCCTATTACCACCAGTGAATCTAATGCTAAAGGTTATGCCTAGGATCACTTTTTCTATTCACTTTAGCCATGGGTGTGACCTCTGTAACGACTTTAATCAGGATGGTCTTAGTATATGCAGTTTTTGCTGTTCAAATCCTATTTAAAGTGAGCGTGAGGTACTGTACCAGCCATCCAAACACAAAGCTATTTGGGGCCTACAGAGTGCAACACAATAGCCCCATTGCCACTATGAGATGTGGTGCGAGCTAGTTTCGTTTCTACATAATTAGATCCCAACCGGAGCAGGCATACTGAGTTTTTCTCACGAGGATTTCACATTCCTGTGCTTCGGGGACGGAGATTTTATGGTTACTTTAAGCCTAAAGATGACCACACCAACAATCTCTAACTAAGTCGGAAAACTCAAATCCTATAAGGCTTATAAACTTATAAAAATCTGCTGCTATAAATCTTGTACCTCAGATTACTCCATATGCATCATTTACAGACAACATGCAGTTAATATTGTGGACTACTTCTGTATCAAATTTCATAGATCATAGGCAGCAGTCTAGTCTATTAGCCACAGAATTGACTTAAATTGTGGCAGTCCAGATTTGTATCTCTGAGCATAGTGTTATTAGTTCATTGACCAACAGGTTTCCTAAGCATTTACTCTATTATTTTCAAGGATTGTTTTAGCTCCCTAGTGGAGACCCGTTCCAAATGGCATGGGCCTCAAATTCTCAAGACCGTAAAGACTCTATTCAATTGCTTACTCAGCATCAACATATGCCACCGTTAAACTATTAGATCAGGATCTTTAAGGCTAAAGTTATTAAACTCCAGATTTTAATAGAGAATATCCTATACACAAACTGTTGAGTTGATGTTGATTACTATTACAAGCTGCTGCTCCTTTTGCCTGAGCTCGATTGAAATTTATTGAATCCACCCTAACAGAACCAGGAAAGCTTTCAACAAACAGCAAGAATTTATGCAAAAATAATTAAGTCAATGAGTCCACACCAGATTCTGCTCATCATTCGAGAGAACAAATTACCCTGTTTTAAAATAGAAACAGATAGCATAGGAAATACATTTACTGCAAATCAATGCGAAGATGACGCGTAAAAGTGACTAGGACTTCGTAGGCACAAAAAGAAATTCCTCAATAGATTGTATCAAAATGTCACATACTGGTTCTTACTCCATTAAGAGCTTTAGCAGTTAATCTTTTTCTCCAATGAAATACTATCATGCATCACAGAAAACGAGGCAAGAATCACCAACCAAGAGAGAGAGTTTTTCCTTCTTAGATTTCCATGGCCACTCCCAGCAAGAAAACGAGGACCAACCTCCAGAAGCTTCTGTGTTTTTCCAAGGTGAAAATCTACTCACAGAGGATTTCCCCGATTTCCCTCCGAACTTCCACTTCTCCCTTCTCCTTTAGAGAAAAAAAAAATTCCCCTTTAAAGAAAAGTCCTCCTCTCCTTTTTAAACTTTCCGCACCTTTTTTATTTTTTATTTTATTTTCTCAATTTTAACTAATTTGTAATTGACTTAACTAATTTTTTAACTAACTCAAAGAAAGAAAATTTTTTTATTTTTTATTTTATTTTTATGATTATTTTTATTTTTTATTTTTTTTCAATTTTTTCTTTTTCTTGCTTTTTTTTTAGTTTTTTTTATTATTTTTTTTCTTGACATTTTTTTTATGCTTTTCTCTCTTTCTTTTTTTTTTCTCTTTATTTTATATTTTAATTAAGTATTAATTTAAAGAATACTATCTCAGACTATTTTTGCTCAAAATATAATTTGTTCGCCTAAGGTAAAATATAATAGCATAAACCATTAGTTTAACATAGAAACTAATCGAGCTTTGCATGATAGTAAAGATTCATTATTAAAAAGTATTTCTAAATTGAATTAAAACAAGATAGAAGCTTAATTGCTCACAATCACTTTTCAAATGGATTCTCATCATCATTGATCATTTGATCATACATACCAGTATTGCAAGCCTCAATAATCATTCTAAGAACTTTTTTAAATGATAATTAACAAATGCATCAAAGCATGGAAAATCTAGAATAGACTTCAAAGATTAATTGTTCACAGATAAATAAAAAATAATTTCTAAACAAGATGATTTTAGAAATTAACATTAGATATAAATTAACATAAAGTAAATTAGAATCTTCACATTGTATTTTGGGAGGTAGAATATGTATCACTAATAAATTTCACCATATTACCATTATGAATCTAATAAAGGTTCTAACACAAGAAAAAATTAACAAAAGTTTACAAGTAATAGTAACAAGTAGAAAAGAAACAAAAACTATTGAACTAGAATCCACGCAACATTAACATTATTGAATTCTTACCTATGTTGTAGAAAAGAGAATAAAAGATCCAAAAGTTTTAAAGTTCTTCACTGATTTAGATCGGAGGCATGGAACATCATTTGTCATCAACCTTCTCAAAGTGGATGATAAGATGTCCTATCACTTGAACTCATGTAATTTTATTTGATAATTTATGATGTTTTATTAACAACTCATCACATCTTAATAACAATTTATTATGTTATAATGATAACGGATCATATTCTTTTTAATAATTTATCGTATTTTCAATGTATTATATTCTTATGATAGCTTGTGATCTCTTATAGTTCTAAAAAAAATTAACTGTATCTATACTATAGAATTAATCTTACTTAGATAATTATCACTTATTTAAAATAAATAATAATATCAAATAAAAATAAGTTGATAAATATTTAAAATAAAAAAAAAATCTACATACATTATAACATTCTAATAATACTATATTATATTTAAATTGTAATATAAACTATAATTAATTGCTACTCATGTTTTAACAAAATGTTGATGAAATTATTTATAAGAAAATAATGATAAATTTTTTTCAAAATTTTTTTTATAGAAAATGCTAGCATTATTAACATTCAAACATGAAAGTAAATATGTGCAAATATTGTTGGTAATATTTTAAAAGAGACTAAGTTTCATATTGCTTGGCAAAGGATCTTTTTTAGACTTTATATACTAGGACATATCTTGAACTTGTAGATAAGCAAGAAAAGAGCATGTCATTGTACACATGAGCTTGAACTCATGGGTGCAGCATGTGAAGGCATGGCACAAGGGAAGGCAAAACGTTGTTGGCTCAAGCCCACCTACCTCTCACCTATTGGGTAGAAGCATTCCACAGTTCTCCAAGGGTCTACTCCTTTGTTCGTTCTTTTTCATATGACACCAGTTTATTAGGAGCTTCAACCAATATATATTTCGAGACATGTAATTTTTATGCTTCTAGTTTTCCTTGCGTTGCAGGTTTTCTAAAATAGAAGAATATCATTTTCTAGAAATGAATGTGTTATACCATTTTTTATTCATGAAGTAGAGTACAAACTGAAAAATGGAAGAGATGAAAAAGTCACAAAAGCTCCAACGGATAGCCCAATGGCTAGTTCTTCGCATGCATCCAGCTCATATGCATGTGCTTCAGTCTCAAAATTACTAAGAGGGCACACCAACAACTCACGTGCATTAGAACGTGGTTCACTAATGAGGAGCCCAACTTAAAAATTACAAAATGGGCCAATTCATCATAGTCCAGTTCAACAGTCAGATAGTGAGAACTCAAGGGATTCCAATGGGCCTTCTCTTATTGAAGCCGAGGGTTCAGTCCAACCACTAGTATAGCACACGATGGTCACTAGGTCTCGAGCTAGGGTTTTCAACCTAAGATCCCTTATATTGGGTCTATTGAAATGGAAGGCCCAAGTTTACAAAAAAATAACTTATAGCCTAGAACTACTGAAGAAGCCCTTTCTACTCCTTGTTGGAAGCAGGAAATGATAGAAGAGTTCTCTGCTCTTCAACGCAATAAGACATGGATTTTGGTACCCTTCGATGACACTCAAAAATTGGTTGATTTTAAGTGGGTTAATAAGAAAAAATTCAAAGCTGATGAATCTATTCTTAAACACAAAGCACGACTCATTGCTAAGGGCTTCCACCAAGCTGCAAATGTAGATTATAATGAAACTTCCAGCCTAGTTGTTAAGCCAACCACCATTCGCATCATCCTTAGCATTGCAGTTACTTTCAATTGGGATGTGAAACAGTTGGATGTGAACAATGCGTTCCTCAATGGGTATCTTCAAGAAGATGTTTTTATGAAGCAACTTGAGGGGTTCATTGATCCACAACGTCCTCAACATGTGTGCAAACTTGTGAAAGCCCTCTATGGACTCAAACAGGCCCTACGTGCCTGGTTTGACCGCCTGCAGCTCACTTTATAGCAATGGGGTTTCGAAATGCTGTAAGTGACATCTCGTTATTTTATCTCCATCATTCCAAACACACAGTGTTCATACTCATTTATGTGGATGACATTTTGGTGATGAGTAACGACTCAAATTTTCCCAATGGATTTACTTGTAGACTAAACTCGGTGTTTGCTTTGAAAAACTTAGGCTCACTATATTATTTTCTAGGAATCGAAGTTCGAAGGAATAACTCGGGTCTTTATCTTAATCAAGGTAAATACATTCTAGATGTGTTAAAGAGGTTTGGTATGACAAACTGTGCTGCTGTAGCAACCTCTATGGTTATAGGATGCAAGTTCTCATCTAATGATGGTGAAAAAATGGTTGATCCCACTTTGTATTGGAGAGCCGTAGGCTCATTACAATATCTTATTACTACTCGGCCAGATATAGCCTTCTCAGTAAACAAACTTAGTTAATTTCTGTTGCAACCTACAAAGATACATTTTCAAGGAGTGAAGAAAATCCTTAGGTACCTAAAAGGAACACTTCAACTTAGTTTACATGTCAAGCTGATACAAGACATGAGACTTGTGACTTTCACAGATACGGATTGGGTGACAAATGTAGATGATTGGAGGTCAGTGGGAGGAGTATGTGTCTACCTTGGTGATAACTTGATATCTTGGTCATCGAGAAAACAAAGAGTTGTCTCTCGTTCGAGCATAAAATTAGAGTACAGGGATTTGGCCAATGAAGCTTTAGAAATTAAGTGGCTTAATTCACTACTAGCTGAACTTGGGCTAAAATTAAAGCAACCGTCGATGATTTGGTGTGATAATCTTAGTGCAAAGGCATTAGTTTCTAATCCAGTTCAGCATGCCAGAAATAAGCATATAAAAATCGACATCCACTTTATAAGAGATGATTTTAAAGAGAGAAGTGGATGTCCATCATGTTCCTTCAACACTTCAAGTAGCTGACGATTTAACCAAGGCTTTAACTTAGAATCAGTTTGAGAAGAATCGAGACAAACTTAGACTTTGTTATACATCGTCGAGTTTGAGGGGAATGTTAAGACATAATTAGATTTAATAATTAATCTTGTATATTACTATAAATAGGTGTGAATGTAAAACTTACAGTCCTACCAGCTCATAAGTGCATATATATGTATGACTTTTGCAACTCCTGTAACAAATTCTGTTATTGAATAATTGTATACAGATTTCTCTCTATGCACGATATGCCGTACTTAGAATCATTCCCAAAATTATACATTTTTCCTCTTAATTGCTTCCAGATCTAAAAAAATATATAAAATTTGTCCCTACTATCTGTATCTAAAAAATCTTGTTTCTTAAACATGAAGAAATAAAAAAGTCATTGTAATTGCTGGAAATGTTAGGCCTACTAAAGAAAAAAATAGGAAGGTAAATTTATCATAGAATGGGTACCTCAATTTATTATTTGTAACTTATATATATATATATATATATATATTATTTTTATATTAGTTATATTAATATAAAATTAAAATTTATATTAATATTTTAAATATTTTTTTTATTCTTATTTATATAGATTATAATAAATATATAATAAATCTAAAATTATAAAAAATCAATAAAAAGATGTAATAAATAAATAATAGAATAGAACAAAAAAACACAAATATAATCAAATAAAAATATGTATAACTAAATAAAAAAATTGATTGATTTCATCTTCTATTTGTAGAAAAAAAAACTATGTATGTAATACACCTTTTTTCTTACTATTTTTCTATTATTTTTATTATTATTTTATTACTTTGCTGTTATATGTTCTAATTTTTTATTTTTGTCTCATAATTTATTTTATTTGAAGTTTGAAAAATAAAAAAAGAAAAGAATTTTTTGCTCAACCTTACTTTTCATTTTTAGTCAAAGAAAAGAAAGCACGGAACTGAAATAACTCGCTTAAAACTCCCATTAAAGGATTACACCATACGATTGAATCAAATAAACCTTTATCGAATAAATATTCAGCCACTTTTTGATCTTCGTGTACTGGCTTATTCAATGTTTGTTCAATTATTCTTTTACTCGCAAATGCAATGTAAGCATCAGGTTCGGTAATAATAATATCCCCAACATGCCAAAACTAGCTGTCACCCCACCAGTAGTAGAAGATGTAAGAATCAATACATAGAATAAATTTTTATTTGTTTAATAATTATATAAAACAGAAGATATTTTAGCCATATGCATCAAGCTCAAACTTCCTTCTTGAATCATGCTAGAATAAGAGGTAAAAATTTTATTGGCAGAATATTCGCTCAAACGGATAATTTTCTCACCTACTGCAGATCCCACACTACCCTTATAAACTGAAAATCCATAATTTAGTTGAGCCATGCCTATTTGAACAGCCTCAGTTAATTCTGTCTTTATTTGATAAGAATCAATACGATCTTTATAAGGTTCTCTTCTGAATGAAATTCAATGGGATCCAGAGAGACCATGTATTCCAAGTCCCTGGATTAATAAGTTCGATTCTATCTAAACTGCCACAGTATTCACAAATATTCATTTTGGATTTTAAAAATCTTTTATAATTTAATCCATAATAATTTTTGCATTTAACTCACAAATGCTTGTATTATTGAGTTTCATCGAGATTATTCGAACTTTCTGAATAGATTATTCGAACTTTCTGAATCATTATCATTTATGCTAGTTATTATACTAGAACAATAATGTTTGCTTTCACTACTATTTCTTCTCTTACCACAAATGGAACCATAAGAATAAGTGTCATTGTATTTGTTACTATCACCTAAAGTGTAACTATTCCTACAGATTTCAGAATGAAGATAACTATATTATCAATGCAACTATTAATATTATTATTCCAACTGAATTTAGTATTATATATGTAATGATCATCATCACTCTTAAAGACATTATTCAGATAGCTAGAATTGTTACAACTAGAAAAAAAAATTTTGATTTATTTAGAACAGAATGATCATTGTTAATGTCCATAACTTTATTTTCAATATCAAAATATATGGAATAATCGTTCTTCTTAGTATCTTTAACAAGAAAAGTTTCATCAGATAGGAAATTTCAGATGCTTCTAACACCTGCTAAATAATTAGAAAAACTGTAACTAAAGGTTCAATTGTATAATCATTAATTACTAACACTGGTAAACGGCCCAAAGAAATTTTATTATAACTCAATTCGTGACGATCATAAGTCGAAAGTTCATATTCTTTAGTCATTGATAAACAATTTGTTGGACAATACTCAATACAGTTACCACAAAGTATACAAATTTCGAAATCTGTAATTAAGTAATCGTTTTTCTCGAATATCAGTTTCCAGTTTCCAATCAACAACGGGTAGGTCTATGGGACATACACGAACACATACTTCACAAACAATGCATTTATCAAATTCAAAATGTATTCGACCACGGAAACGTTCCCATGTTATTATTTTTTCATAAGAATATTGAATAGTTAGAGGTAAATGATTTGCGTGAGATAAGGTAATAACGAAACTTTGACCAATGTATCTTGTAGCTCGAACTGTTTGTTGACCATAATTCATGAACCCAATTATCATAAGGAACATATCATGAATATCTCTGAATTTTTTTTTCTTTCTCTTGTTTAAAACAAGTTATGAATATATAAAATAAATTGTTTATAATGAAAACAGTTGAAACGAAGTTGTTAATAATAGATTATCGAGAGAAATGGGTAAAAGAAACTTCCACCCAAAATTTAATAATTGATCCATTCTTAGCGTAGGCAAAAGTCCATCTTGTTGTGATAGAAACGAATAAGAAAAAAATAAGTTTTAGCTAATGTAATAAAGATACCAACTGTTGTTACAAAAACTTCATATGTTTTATTTATTTCAAAGAATTCAGAAACGACTATGTATGGAATAGAGATATTCGAACCACCCAAGTAAACAACAGTTACAAACAAGGAAGAAATAAATAGGTTTAAATAGGAAGTAATATAAAATAAACCAAATTTGATACCCGAATATTCGGTTTGATAACCTAGTACTAATTCTTCTTCCGCTTTTGATAAATCAAAAGGTAATCTTTCACATTATGCTAAATAAAAAATTAGAAAAACAATGAAGCCTACAGGTTTCCGCCACAAATTCCATCCCAAAAAATAAAAATTTTAATTTGTTAAGTAATAACTGAATTCTTGAATAAAATACTCTTTTAAAATTATCAATAAATTCCCAACCTTTTCAATTACGAAACAGAATTATACACTCGTTTTTTGAATTATGACATGAATTTTATCTCCATAAATATGGATGTAAGAAAAAAATGAATTAAATTAAAGGATTATTTTGTTCTTGATAGTCATTTATTTAATCAGTGGATGGGAGCATACTCTGGATCGGAATTGTGGGGAGTATTGCTTGATTTTTTCTACCAACTTAAAATCCTAATTAGTATTCTTTTTCTATTATGCATAAATGTTTTTTTAGATATTTTGAAAAATCTGCATTACTAATCTTTTGTGTATCTTGGTATTTCTAACCATCCATTCATTTTTTTATTAAACCCTTTATTTATTTAATTTATTATATATATATATATATATTTTTTTTTTTTTATGTTAATACATGTATAATAATTCATACAAGTTATAGCAAAAACTAATAAAAAGAGGTTATTGATCTTTCTTTTGTGCCCGCTTCAAGATAGGATGAATAATCAACCAACCTTGGGGTAATTGAGCTAAATGGTCCCATCTACTTATACTTTTTTTTTATTCTTATACATGGAAAATTGAGACTCAATATTTTTACTGCAATTTTGAATCCTCATATTATTTATTAACTAATAGTATTCATAAATTATATTCAATAGAAGTTGTTTTATTTCATTCATATAATTATCTGATTTAATTTTTCAATCCAAATTTTAAAGTAATAATAAATATGAGGATATATATATATATGTCGTAACCGTAATTATAACGAAATGATGGATTCACTAAAATTTTTATAGAAAATGAATTTTAATTTGATAAGTGGAGCCGCTACCAAAATTTATATTTTAAGGAAAAATATTTGAAAAAAAAAAAAACCCTAGGTTCGGGAGTTGGTTACGAATAGGGAAAGTGTGAAGCATCCTATTCGCCTGTTCCGAAGAACGGTACCCTTAAACTGAGTGTGTGATTTTGATATTTTTAAAAACTGTTTGATCCCTTATGTTTAGAATAAAAATAAATAAGTTTGTATGAAAATAGCTTGACAGGACTTGATCCTGCTCCTACGTATTCTCTGGTGCAGTGGGAAACTCAAGGCTACGTAGTTCTGGTTGCGAAGACTTGATCTTCGAAAGTAAAAAGAATTTGAAAGATGATTTTAAAAGCATTTTAATATTTTTGAATAATTCTTAGTCCACATATGCACAGTCCAAGCCAACTACGGCTGCACTGAGACCCATATGAATGTCTAAATATCGAACAATAGAAAAAACTACCAGTTCGCACTTAGAGTTCATTACGTGAGACCTAGGATCATTAAAGAAAATGGTCTTATAAATAACGAAGATGAAAGGAATTGAGTTTGATCCAAGTAGCTCAAGAATGAATTTGATTTCTAATTAAAAGAAGAATTGGGCTTGATAAAAGCGAACATGATAAAAAGAATTTAAAAAAAGAAAAAGAAAAATTGGGTTTGATCCCCAAAACAAATAAAAACGGAAAAGGATTTGGGCTTGATAAAAAATAAGTTTGATTTCTAAAAAAAATTGGGCTTGATAAAATAAAAACTTGATTTTAAATTGAATTGGGCTTGATAAAATAAAAACTTGATTTCAAATTGAATTGGGCTTAACCCAAAAATCAATAAAAAAAAACGATTTAAAATGAGCAAAAAAATGGTTTTATTCAAGATTTTATTTTATTTTTTATTTTTCTGGTACCGCTCTTGGGCCCCATTGGCACTGCTTGGTTAAAAGGCAAGCAATTCATTTTAGGCAGCAACTGACCCATGGCCTAGTTTCCATTAGAAGCAATTCAATATAGGCAGCAGCTGACTCATGGTCTAATTGGAGTTGATTATGGTATGAGGGCCCAATTGAAGTTGCCTTTGGTGTGTAGTATGGAAGCCTAGCAGCTTGGCTTAAATGAATTGGAGCTGAGACGTGGTAGCATGGCCCATTATGCAGCAGGCCGAATGAGCACAGCATGGTAGACAGCCGCATATTATGAGTCAAAGATGGAAGGTCAATAATCTCAGACTTCCTGCTTTAGAGAAAGTAGATCCATTTCCTTATTGCTAATAAAATCTTCCTCGCATAGGCTTTTAATTATATTATTCCAAGATGGAGCAAACATGGCAGCGCTTTGTTCATATCTTGAGAATCTTGGGTTGACCGTACACTGAAGGGGATCCTTTTTGTTTATGGAGAGGCAAAATTTTTTTACAAACACTCCTGGGAAACTTTCAAAACGTTTATGCACCATCTCAATTGAACAAATCTCGCCTAGCCGAGCTTGTTCAGCAATTACACCACCCACAATTTCCGATATGATAGTGTACCAAATGTAAATATCCATGAGATTAATAGCCTTAACAGGGACCCTAAGCTAATCATAGTCAAGACATTGTTATTCTTCTTTGAGATTAAATCATGCCATGAGTAAGTCAAAGATGGAAGTTCAATAATAATATTGATAGATTAAATCGGTTTGAGGACTGTCATCATGGTGCAGACATAATAGCCAATAATTATGAAGAAGAAAGAAAGCATTTTGAAGAGGTTCGAAAGTTATCCAAGCCTGTAAATATCCCTTCTAAGAACTTTCTCTCCATTACCACCTGCAACTTCCCCTTCGAAGAGGACAATTTGGTTTACCCCAACATCCCTTCCTTTACCAACCCGAATGTATTCATGGTGTGTGATATTTCTAGACTGCACTGTGGAGTTGAAACCAGAACCTATATCTCCTGTGATGCCTTACTAATGCCTCCTCTAGTTATGTCAAATACATTTGGGTGTTCATAGTGCATACAAACTTTCAGAGGAGTTGCTAAAACTCGTTGGGTCAAGGTTACAAAGCTAGTTTCTTGATTTGACATGAACCAAGCCAAGGCTGAGACACTTCCTGTAAAAACTTGTTCCCTCACTCCAAGAATGCTTGGAGGCAGAAGGTCATGATTTGCATGAAACTCCTCCAAAATATTTCTTATTCCATTGCTTCCTTGAGATAGCCACGAGTGAAAATTGTAGCATGGTTTTGGTTTTCAGGCTTTCCTTCCCCAAGTTTGGATCTCCAGGAAATTTAATAGAATATATTTCTTGATCTTTTCCATTTATATCAGCTTTGACAAGCTCTAAATATAACACCCATGGGTATTAGCATCAGTTGTACTTTCATCAACATGAATGAATGCTACTCGGAGTGCCTCATTCCTCTGTGACAATAAAGCAATATCAGTAGCTTCTGGTGTCTTTTGCTGCTTTTGTTGACCATAACTTTGGCATGATACAACATAAGTAAATTTCAAATATGCTTGTGCGTAGTTATTTAAAATCTTAACTTGTAACGCAACTATTTTGAGAATAATTGTCCACACCCGCATGAAAGGATTTTCCATACGGTTTTATGATTATGCTTGGCACTAGTACTACATATATCTCGTATATCATTGCACTTAAAATAGGAGGCTGACTCTTGTTAGTGAAGTGGGTTCTGGTGCCACCAGTCACAAAGCCATTCCCAATGACAACAACAACATGGCCAGGTCAACTACAGATATAATACAACAGCCTTTGCCTTAGTAACGACCCTGACTATTCCCGAGAACAGAATACTTGTTTTGTCTTAGTGGGTGGCATTTATTATTGTTGGAATTTCGAGTTCTTTCTCCACAGAAGTACTCTCAGGAATGGCTTGATCCATACACTTGATTACTTATCACTTAAAACATCCCTGTACCAGTAGGGATTTTCCCCACAGAAACTTCTCTGATACTTTCAGGAACACGTTCAGTTACAGGGTATATGAGGAAAATAGAGCATAACTCAACACAATTGCGCATATCAGCTTGACAAGCTTGTAGTTCTTCAAGAATATCTTTGGCATTTGCTTTTATAACCACACTAACAGCTGAATTTGCTATTGATATTATCAGAATAACAAAAAGCTTTAGAACCTCTGAAAATTTAGGAAAAGATATTCACCATGAGCATCCTTTGAATGTGATACTCCTACCAGTTTTGTTCCAGATACGGTAACCACACGAATTCCATTACCTGTATTCCAGTATTTCCCTCAGTTTATGACATTCTTTGGCTAAATCTAATTAGGTGAGGTTTAAAGATTCTAAGGCTATTTATCGGTAGTCTTATACACAAAATCACAAGTCACAGCAATTCTTAAGCTTATTCTAACATCACAAATTCTCCACTCTAATCAGCCATGAAATGCATGGATTGATGCTACAAAATGCGATCGGTATTCAGCTATTATTTAGACTAATTTACCTTAATTGGGAGCATAGAATGGATTGAAATACTATGGAACATACCAGGAAATTTTGCGGAGAAGCGTTGATGTAGTTTCTTCCTTTTTCGGCGCGATGGCGAAAAAAATCAGAGAGAAAGCTTAGGAAAGCTAGTTTAGCCCAGATTCTTCCACAGAATTTCTACCCAGAAAAGTCACTATCAGAATCCTCTATCTATCCCCTTGCCCCCTCTTGGAGATAGAACCAAAAAGAACCAGCAGCCCATTTTTTCTTTTTCTTTTTCTTTTTTTGTTTTTCAGTTTTTTTATTTTTTTCTATTTTCTGTTATTTTTTATGTTTCAATTAGTTATTCATTTATTATTTCAGTTATTTATTTATTTTTTATATATTTTTAGTTTTTTGTTTCATTATTTTTTTCCAGTTTTTATTCGGATTTTCTTTTCTTATCTTTTTTTTTAATTTAAAATTTATTTTTTGTTTTTCAGTTTTTCTTTTCTCTTATTATTTCCTAAAAATTTTATCTATTTTTTTTGTTTATTTTTTCAGGTTTTATTCCTCTTTTTTAGTTTTTTTTATTTTCTTGTTTCATTTTTTTTATTATTCTATTTTTTATTTTATTTATTTATTTTTATTTTTATCTTCTGTTTTTATTATTTATTATTTATTTTGCTTTTTTTTATTTATTATTTAAATTATTATTTATTTACTAATTAATTTTAAAAATGGGACCTTGGATATAATTAAGTGTTTACAATTTGCCCCTCTTTACTTATTTTCCTACCAGATAATATGAGAAATAATTTTCTAGATTATCATGGTAGGAAATGAGGAAAGATGTGAACACATGATGTCCGAGGCAAGTTTTGAAGATGTCCGGAAGGCGTGAAAAGCCTTGAGTTTGAAAGAAATGTCACGAATGCCTAGAAGATGACGGTTTTTGAATGACATCCGCAAGCTTCCTATGATAAGCTAGCGGAGTTTAAATATGCAAGGACTGCCATGGTAGGCCGTGATGCAAAAATTGAGATGGCTAGCTTGATTAGGCTAACCAAATGGCCTATATAGGCAAAATGAAATGAATAATGGTTTGTTAAGACAGGCGCGAAATGAAGAAGACCTGTTAAGACAGACAAAGCAAAGAATGGCCTGTTAAGACAGGAAAAGTAAAATGAAAAAGACCATTTAAGACAGGCGGGGATGTAGACATCAAAATGCAAGGCTTAACAGCATAGGCTAGAGTGCAAAAAATTAAACGAGCAAGACCTGACATCGTAGGTCGAAATGCAGAAAATTAAATGTGCTAGGGGCCTGACATCATAAGCCGGAATGTAGGAAAATTAAAATGCACGGCCTGATATCATAGGCCAGAATGTGGGAAATTAAACGTGCAAATGGGATCCTGTTGTTGACAGGAAAAAAAAAAGCAGACCTGTTAAGACAGGTAAAATGCAAGAAATTTAGACGTGTTGGGGCCTGACATCATAGGCCAATGTGCAGGAAATTAAACTTGATGGGATCCTATTGTTGACAGAAAAAATGTAAAATATGTTGAGGCTTGGCGTCATAGGCTAAGATGCAGAAAAGTAAACATGTTGGGGCCTGACATTATAGGCCAAAATGCAGAAAAGAAAACATGTTGGGGTCCCGTTGTTGACAGGAAGAACACAAGAAACTAAATGTGTTAGAGTCCTGTTGTTGACAGGAAGAATCCAAATGAAATCCTGTCGTTGTCAGGAATGATACAAATAAGATCTTGCTATTGCCAGGAGAAATGCAAATGAGGTCCTGCTATTGCTAGGAAAAACGCAGATGATGAGGTCCTGTTGTTGACAGGAAAAATGCAAATGAGGTCCTGCTATTGCGAGGAAGAATGCAAATGAGATGATGTTGTTGCTAAGATGAATGCAAATGAGATCTTGTTGTTGCCAAGATAAATGCAAATGATGAGGTCCTGTTGTTGACAGGAAAAATGCAAATGAGGTCCTGTTGTTGCCAGGAAGAATGCAAATGAGATCTTGTTGTTGCCAGGATAAATGAAAATGATGAGATCCTGTTGTTGATAGGAAAAATGCAAATGAGGTCCTGTTGTTGTAAGGAAGAATGCAAATGAGATCCTACTGTTGCCAGGATAAATGCAAATGATGAGGTCATGTTGATAGGAAAAATGCAAATGAGGTCCTGTTGTTGCCAGGAAGAATGCAAATGAGATCCTGCTGTTGCCAGGATGAATGCAAATGAGGTCTTGCTGTTGCCAGGAAGAATGCAAATGAGATCCTATTGTTGCCAGGATGAATGCAAATGATATTCTGCTGTTGTCAGGATAAATGCAAATGATGAGGTCCTGTTGTTGACAAGAAGAATGCAAATGAAACCTCGTTATTTCCAGGAAGAATGCAATGAGATCCTGTTGTTGCCAGGAGGACTGCAAACCTGTTAAGACAGGTGAAATGTAGATAAGGCCCTATTGTTGGCAGGAAAAATGCGAGCCTATTAAGATAGATGGACAGAAATTAAGCATGCAAGTGAGGTCCTATTGTTGACAGGAAAGATGCAAGCCTGTTAAGACAAGCAAAGTAGAATGAAGAAAACTTGTTAAGACAGACAAAGTAGAAATGGTCTGTTAAGACAGGAAAATTGAAATGAAAATATCCTGTTAAGACAGGTAATGTAGAAGTGGTCTTTTAATACAAGCATGGTAAAATAAAAAGGACCTGTTAAGCCAGGAAAGGAAATGAAAAGAGATTTGTTAAGACGGGTAATGCGAAAATGACCTGTTAAGATAGGAAAGGTGCAAGCCTGTTAAGACAGGAAAAACAGAATGAAAATGACCTATTAAGACAGGTAAAATGCAGATAAGGCCCTGTTGTTAACAAGTTGAAAAAGGAAAGATACCTGTTAAGACAGGCAAAGCAGAAAGGGCCTGTTAAGACAGGCGAAGTGAAATGAAAATGATTTGTTAAGACAGGCGGGGAAAATGATATGAGAGTATCAATAAATTCTTTGTCGGGACCATGATGGGTCCTAAAAATGCAAGAAAATTGCCTAGTGCTGGAACAGGTCAGGGGGTGTATAGATTCCTTTATTAGATGTTTTGAACAATTTATTTTGAAATGTGTTTATCTTGAATTAAAATAAATTGCTAATTCTACCTTGAACATGAAGGTTTTTAAGTAATTGATAAATACTTTCTCTTGAAGAAACTTGGGCAAACATTTTACCCCAATTTAGAAGATTTCGGCAATTGAGGAATGCCTTAATTTGAGGGATTTTAAGCTACAATCCTTGCCCTAGTTTTGAAGATTGCTACTTTGAATTTTTCTTGGGCGAAAGCTTGTCCTAATTTGGACTTTTTCTGGGAAAACATTTTCCCCAGTTTGAATTTTGAAATTGAGGACCGCCTCAATTTGACTTTTTCAAGGAAAATGTTTGCCCCAGTTTGAATTTTTGGAATTGAGGGTTGCCTCAATTTGAATTTCTCTGGGCAAGTGTTTACCCCTATTTGAATCTTGATTTTTTCAGAAATGGGGGATTACCCCATTTGACTTTTTCTGGGCAAACGTTTTCCTCAGTTTGCATCTTGATTTGATATTGAGGATTACCTCAATTTGGATTTTTCAAAGATTGGGGATTGCCCCAATCTGAATTTTCTGGACAAATGTTTGCCCCAGTTTTGAGATTTTTTAGAAATCTTGTTAATTATGATTGGTTTGGGTAAATTTTTGTGGTCTTAATTAGTTTTGAAAAATACGTTATGCGATGCTTGAATGACAAGATGCTTATGTGATGTTTTAACTTAATCATTGCTTTTTGATGCTTGAAATGATTATTTGATCAAATGTCATGAAGTGAATGTTATAGGATGAATGCATGCTATGAGATGGTTTAAAAAGCTTTTGTTCCTCTTGATTTATGACATTTTCCTTTTTTGACAATCTTATAGTTTGTATAAAGGGAATCATGATTCAAGATGAGCTGGAATACCTCTTTTTCTTGGCTTTTTGGTCAGCTTTGAAATTTCTTCTTTTTCAATATCTTTGTGACCCAACAGTGGTCAACATCGTTGAGTAAGACACACTCCTTTTGCTTTGATAACATTATGGCCGGCAAGAGGATGACACTTTGGGAAACAGTCATGTCATGTTGTGATGATTAAGGATTTATCCGATTTGTCATGACTTTTCAAGATTAATCTATTTATTTTTTACCTTTTTCATATTTCTTTTGGCATGTTCACCATTTAGGTATGCAAAGTAATTTTGGATAGTCAATGGGAGGAGATAGGTGGGTTTTATATGTGACGTTTAGGGTAGTGTATTTGGCGGGAAAGATAAAAGAAGTGAGTTCGATTGGTCGAATGGCACCCTTTGATGAAAAATGTCAGTGCTGCTTTTCATAATCTTGATTGTCAAATTAATCAAATTTGAGAAATGGAAAAATTTTGCCCTAGTTTTAGGAAATATGAGGTGCAGCAATGTCAGGTTGTACTTGGATTCTTGGTTGACCTTAACTTTTTCCTGGGTTGTTCATTTGAGTTTTCAACTCAGCAGGTCTTTTATTTGCCCTAACTTTTGCGTAGGCCGCCTTTGCAGGTTTTCGACCTAGCGGGCTTTTTATTGGTGACTGCCCTAACTTTTGCCTAGGCTGCCCTTTGAGGGTTTTCGGCTTAGCGGGCTTTTGGCTATGTGCCCTAACTTTTGCCTAGGCCGTCCTTTGAGGATTTCCGACCTAGCAAGCTTTTGTTTTGATCCCAATTTTTCCTGAATTGTTTTTGGAATTTTAATCCAACAAGACCTTTTCTGATCATAACTTTGTCGACTATTATTTTATTTTTGACTCTGTTTTTGCGTAGATTATTTTTTATTTTAATCCAGTGGATTTTTCTTCTTTTTTCTTGAATTTTGACCTTGATTTTTCCTGGATTATTTCTTGATTTTAATCCAGTGGGTTTTTCCTCTTTTTCTTGAATTTTGACCCTGATTTTGCCTGGATTATTTTTTAATTTTAATCCTGCCGGTTTCTTTTCTGTTCTTTTTATTTTTCCTGGTCAGATCTTTCATTTTGTCTTACTTGGATTTGTTTTGGTTTTCAATTCAGCAGATCTATTTCGTATGCCGAAATTTTCCTTGGATTTGTAATTCAGCCCAACAAGATATTTATTACTTCTTTTGTTAGACAAGATGTTCCTTGAGAGGAATTAAAATGAATGGTGATTCGGAATCCTTGGTTGGATTCTACTTATTCTGCTTCCTTATTTAATTTTCTCTTTGAGTTTGATTAAGAAGACGTTCAAAATTATTTATTACAGCACTGACATTATCACCAACAGGTATTTTATTGTTTAGATGTAGGATTGAATAATGGGTTGAATGACAAAAATATTGGAAAATTCAAGAAGTAAAGTCAATAATGTAAAACACATGCCCAAGAAGCATGAAAAATGTAATTTTTGCATTACTGATTGAGATTTATTTACAAAAGATTGATTTTGAAAAAGTATGAAAAATCATGGATGATTTTCCTCGATATTTTGACCTGGCTCTTTACAATGCACCTCATGGTACTGCCCCAATTTCTTTCAGCTAGCCGATGGGCTTTCGTGATTTGACAATGGATTACTTTCTATATTAGGAGCAAGCTTCCCAAAATCCAGCCATTTTTCATCAATCAGGTTTTGTACCTTACGCTTCAGAGCTTGGCAATCTTCTGTTGAATGTCCGATGAACCTCGCATAATAATCACATTTGGCGTTTGCATCATACCATTTAGGATATGGTGGTTCCTGCGGTTTTAAGGGGTAAGGAGCGACTGGAGAGTTTTGGATTAGGTGAGGAAGTAACTCGGTGTAGGTCATTGGAATAAGATCAAATTGGACAGGTTTTTTCTCTTTCTTTTGGCTTTGGTTAGGATTTTGGCTTATGGTTTATGTTTGGGCCATGTATGGTGCTGGTGGTCGGATTTGCATAGGATAGTTGTAAGTTGGAGGATAGGGTGTTTGGTAGGTGGTGGCGATGTAAGGATATGGTGTATAAGGTGTATATGGTGATGGTTGGAAACCAGCTGGACCATAAGGTGCCATCTGAGGAGTCTATTGGCCTTGACTAGAAGCCATGTTACATGTCTCTCATGTCTTCTTCTTTCCAGATCCAGTGGAAGCGTTGATTGTCCTTGTAGGCTTGTGCGCAATCTTTCCGCTGCGCATTCCACCTTCGATCCTTTCTCCAATGATGATGACATCAGAGATACTGGCGGTCATACTTTCAATCATCTTGTCATAGAAAGGGTCTTGGAGTGTGTCAATAAACATGCTGACCAGTTCTTTTTCGGATAATGGAGGTTGCACTTGAGCGGCTAACTCCCTCCATCGTTGAGCATATTGTTTTAAGGTCTTATCTCCTTTTTTTAGCGATGTTTTGCAACTATATTATGTCAGGAGCCATTTCCAGATTGTAGTTGTACTGTTTCAAGAAGGCATCAACCAAATCCCTCCATGAACGGATATGAGTCCGTTCTAATTGAGTATACCAATTTGTAGCTGCCCCAATTAAGCTGTCTTGAAAGAAGTGGACGAGCAGCTTATCATCATGAGTACAGGCGGACATCCTCTTGCAATACATGGTCAAGTGATTCCTTGGACAGCTAGTTCCTTGATATTTCTCAAATTCAAGAACCTTGAATTTAGCAGGAATGACTACGTCTAGGACCAAACATAAGTTAGATGCATCTCTGACATCATATGCACTTCCTTCTATTGCTCGGATCCTTCCTTCCAGGGTTTTCCATTTCTTCGTACTTTCATCAAAAGGATGGTTGTGAGGATAAGGAGGTGATATGTGTATAGGATGAGGTCCTTAGGTACACACAGGATTTTTCCCCCTCACAGTTGTTTGGTAAGCTTATGAGGTGGTGCTTGAAATGGTATAAGGAAATTCTGTGGGGTTTGAAGGTGGGTTTTGTGTTTGGGTTTGTGTTTATCTCATGAAGGGTGTTTGCCCATGAGGGAACCCATAATGGACCCCTTCAGTTTGTGGAGCCATGGTCGATGGTAAAGAATTATGTGGACCGTAGCCAGGAGGGTATGATGGGTTGATTGTTTCTTCTAGAAGAGACCTCACCTCCTTCTGTTTTGACAGTTGGATGGCCTCCATTAGTCTGGCCACTTGATCCTTTAATGTTTGGACCTCATTTCTCAATTCCTCATTTTTTCTTTCCAGCTCATCCATGATTCTCTATTGTGCACGAGTCCTATAAGGATGTCAAGGAAATTGTCTTTCTCCAATTTTTCTGTTAAATTAAAAAATTAATTTTTGAGAAATGATGCGAATGCAAAAATTACAAGTGATAAAAATGTCGATGTTTCCATAAAAAGAGTATGGGATGGTTTTCAAAATCTCCTTCTTTCAATGATAAATTTATGAATGAATGACTGAATGCTATGTTGAAATGCAAATAATTAAATATTTGAATGTTTTGAACATAATTGAGTATTGCTTTATTTATTTGTCCTTGATTTTTAACAATTTTATTCTTTTATCAATTTTTGATATTTTTTAATTTTGCTAGAAATTTTTGTTGAAAATCTTTTAGTGTTAAAATTTTCTTAAAAAAGTTCTTTAGATTTTTTCTCGAATTTTTCACTTTCATTCTTTTTATATTTTCTATATTTTCAAGACTATTTTTCATTTTTCTCCCTAAAATTTTATCTTTCCTTTTTCTATTTTTGATTTTTATATTTTTTCTTTCTTTCCTTGGCCCTTGATTTTCTCTCCCCAACTTTCAGATTTCATCTCCCCTCTACTATCTTGGAGGATTCTGTATGAATAAATGCATGTGAGCAGCATGTAAATCATGTATCTTGAAAAGGGTGTGTGCCCTCTTTGCCTCTTATGTTGGTCACCTGTACTAAGGATCTATGGTCTTTAATGCATGAACCTCTCGAAAGCGGTTAGTAATCCTGAGGTGTAAGGGGTTATTAGAGCCAAGTTACCGTTCATAATGCTTGCTACAACAGTAGAAAAAGCTACCAGTTGCAGGGCACATGAATAGGACACACTCTAGCTGGAGTTTTCGTGATAGTCAAATAGGACGTACATCTGAAGTGACACCACTAGACCCCTCTATTCTAGGCTGCTCTCAGACCCGGGTATAGGGCCCCACTCATGAGATGAATGCATATATGTGATGTGTATGGAGGGCACACAAATTATTAGGATACCTACAATTGGGGAAATCGCAATATATATATATATATATATATATATATATATATATATAGCAATTTTAAATTCATCTACCCTAAGGTTGTACAGAGAATAAACAGGTAAATAAACAGACAAATAAATAGGAAAGGATCAATACAATGCACACTCAATTGTAAACGGGCTTGACTCTCTAAAGTCCCTAGTGGAGTCGCCATCTGTTATAGCCGTAATTACAACGAGACGACGGACTCGCTAAAATTTTTATACAAAATGAATTTTAATTTGATAAGTGGAACCGCCACCAAATTTTATTTTTTAAGGAAAAATATTTGGAAAAAAACCCTAACTTGAGGAAGAATCTAGGTTGGGAAGTCGATTACAAATAGGGAAGGTGTTAGGCATTCTATTCACCCATTCTGAAAAATTTTATTTTGCTATTTTTTATTTATTATTTACTAATTAATTTTAAAAATGAAACCTCAAACATAATTGAGTGTTTACTATATATATATTATATTCAATTCAATATATTATCATATTATCTTCCTTTACCATAAAGAGAGGAGTATTGCAATAATAATATCGAAAAATTTCTATCTCAACGAATCGCACTTGGAGATATTGATAACATGCATAGAATTAATGGTATTTATTATTTAACCCATATCATGACATAAGAATTCAATGGGAGCAATACTTGAAATAGAAATCCATAAAAAAACATCGATATTGAGGTCAGATAAAATAAAGTTATAGCTAAAAGAAATTACTGAATAGCTTAATATAATTGATATGACAGATATGGATGGCCCGATCCTGAATAAATGAATATCTCCCCTAGATGGAACAAGATTCTCTTTGAAAAGTAATTTTGTTCCGTCTGCCAAAGCTTGAAGAACTCCAAAAGGACCAGCATATTCAGGTCCAATATGCTGTTGTATCCCTGCAATATTTTTCTTTCTAACCACACAATTGCTAGTACACTTACTGTAATTTCCAATACAAGAATAAAAATAGGGACAAATATCCATATAATTCCATATACCTCTTTAAAAGATTCTAATTTAAAAAAGATATCTTGTATTTCTGTTACATCAATTATCATTTCAACAATCAACTTCTCTCGGAATGATATCTATGCAACCTATACTATGTTATATTACAATTTTTTTAACATTTAAAAAAGTATTGAAAATATAAAAAATGTTATATATTAATTTTAATAATATTTTAAAAAGTGTTAGATCTAATTTATATTGTAAAATATTATTAATAATATTTAAAAAATATAAAAAAATATTATCTATTAATTTTAATAATATTTTTAAGAAATATTATATTTAATATATTTTTTTAAAAAATATAATATATAATAGTGCCGGTATTATCATAATATCAGCCAATTTTATTTTTTTAACTAATTAAGGAAGAATTTGTAAATTGATCAAACTCGGTGGACGAATTTTTCATCTCCAAGAAAAACCATTTTGATCTCCTATTAGAAAAATTCCTAATTCTCCCTTGGGAGCCTCAACTCGTAAAGTTCTTGTTTCGGCAATTCAAAAGTCGGAGACAGATATTTACTAATAAATTGATATTCAAAATCATTCCATTCTCATTCCTTCTCTCTGTCAAAGCAGCGGACTTTTAAATTTTCATATGGACCACCAGGAATTCATTCCAAAGCATGTTGAATAATTTTTATGGATTCTGTCATTTCACTAATTTGAACTAAATAACGAGCTAACGAATCGCCTGCTTTTTGTCATTAAACTTCCCAATCAAATTCATCATAACACTCATAATTATCAACTTTTCGTAGATCTCATTGTATTTCGGAAGCCCGAAGCATCGGTCCTGATAAACCCCCATTTATTACTTTCTCTCCATCAACAACGCCTATTCCTTCAACCCGTTCTAAAAAAAAATAGGATTTTGCGTAATAAGTTTTTGATATTCAACAACCCTTGTTAAAAAATAATCGCTGGAATATTCATAGGTTTTCCTCAATTCATTCTTCCATGAATCGTTTAAATTTAAAAAAAGTTCATAACAATTTAAGATCTAATAAATCGAATAATTAAAAATAACTCTTCAAATTAACAAATTTTGGACTCCCGAATATTTAACTGATTTATTAATTTTTATAACGTATTCTACTTTTCTTTGACAAATAAAATAGCAATCGTTGCTGTTTTCCCAGAATTTTATGTAAACCTCTCTTTCAGATAAATAGTCTTTTGGGTGCAATTCAAAATGTGAAGTAAGTCTTCCTATCTTATTGGTAAGATTGAATACTTGAAATTCAACCGATCCCAGGTTTTTTTCTATTTTTTTTTCTTGTAAAATAACAGGTATAAATGATTGTTTTTTTAGCATAAAAAATAAAGTGAAATGAAAGCTTTCCTCTTCCTCTCGTTTTTATATACATTTGTATTGATCAGTAATAGTAATGATATTAGTTTTAAATTTTGTATACTATATAAATATGAAGAATTTCTGATTTTTTTTCAATTAAGTTAATTCTTTTTTATTAATTAATCCAATTTAAATATTAAATACATATAAAAGATACTATATTTATAGATTTACAAAACAAAAAATTTTATACTTATAATTTGATACAAGAAAAATACTTTATTGTTTCTTCTAGACAGGAGAACAAGTTCAATAATCATAAATCCTTTTTTTATAATTTTCTTTTTCCTAAAGCTTATAATCATCTCATTTCCCATTATCAAAATATCTAGATCTAGTTCTTACCTTCGAATAGAGGCTATAGCAAGTCGTTTTTGTTCTTTTAAATTCTTGAATTTAGTTAGAATACCGTATACTTTGATATTTTGATAGATTTCTGAACTAAAGGAATTCTTCAAGTCCAAATGAAGATTCACAAAATCTTTTAGTAAAAGACCAAGTTGGAGCCTCAATTGGTCTTTTGATTTCTTTTTACTTTTACCATCTGTTTTTTATTTTACTTTTACTCTTACCAATACCAACTGTTTCATTTTCAAATTCTTCCAAATCTTTTTTAATATCTTCAATATTTTTTTAAATCTTCTCCAATATCTTTTTCTTGGTTTGAAAGAGATGATTTTTGAGTCTCTAATTCGAATTCAGGGGATTTTGTATTTTTTGATGGTCTAATAATGTTATTTTTTTTACTAAAATTTTGATTTCCATTAAAATGGAAAAGAAAAAAAGTAATCTGATTGGTATGATCCACGAGTTACTTCTATATGCATTACGAAATATCATAAATTCTAAAAAGAACCGAAATTTCAGATTTGATATGGAACAATTTGATATTTATACATTGATTCCCATCCAATCAAAATACTTTCTACCTAGATTTTTTTCCATATCTAGAATAGCATCTTCCTCTACATAATGCTTGATAGAGATATTACTCATTGTATCAAATAATTTTTTTTATGTATGTTGTAATTTGAATAAATTGTTCGCTTTATATTTGTTTCGAATGGTATCTATATCCATAAATATACGAGTCTTTATTATCTGCATAATTAATAGAGTTATAGGATAAAAGATCATATCCATATTGTTTTTTTATTTATTTATTTTTAATGTATCTACTTGTTGTTCTTTGTAATCTTTGTAAAGAATTAATCAGATTTTTTTATATAAATCACATTTGGTCAAATCTTTATTTTGATTCTATCGTAATTATAATTATAAAAAAATGATGAACTCGTTAAAAATTTTAGAAAGAATTTTATTTGATTGTGAAGTCATCACCAAATTTTATTTTTGAAGAAAAATATTTGGAAAAACTCTAATTTGAGAAAGAAATATAGGTTGAGGACTCGACTACGAATAGAGAAGATATTAAACACCCTACTCGTCCGTTCCGAAGAACGGTATCCTTAGACTAAATTTATGATTTTGATATTTTTATAAACTGTTTAATCCCTTTAAATAGACTATAAATAGATAGGTTTGAGGAAAATAGTTTAACAGTAATCCTGCTTCTACGTATTCCCTAGTGCAATGGGAAATTCAAGGCTACGTAGTTCTGGTTAAGAAACTTGATCTCTTGGAAAATAGAAGAACTTTGCAAGATTGAGAATTCTGTAAAAAGATTTTGAACGAAGTCAATTAAAATAGTGATTTTTTAAAATCACGTGCTTGCAAAATTCAAATCGTCGTAAGTCGCGCTTGAATTTGCACGAATTAAAATACGAAATAGTGGAAAACGTTACCTCTTCGATTAAAAGTCGTTACACAAATTTCAGAAAAATTGAAAGCAGACGTTTCTTAAACGAAGTTAGTTAAAACAACAATATTCTAAAATCACATGCTTGCAAAATTTAAACCATCGTAAGTCATGCTTAAATTTGTACGAATTAAAATATGGAATAATAGAGAACGCTACCTGTTCATATTAGAATCCGCAAAACGAATTTCAAAAATTTGAAAACAGATGTTTTTTAGTTTAAACAGCAATTTTCTAAAATCACATGCTTGCAAAATTCAAATCGTCGTAAGCTGCGCTTGAATTTGCACGAATTAAAATACGGAACAGTAGAGAACGCTACCTGTTCGTATGAGAACCCGTTGCACGAATTTTAGAAAATTTGAAAATAGACATTTCTTAAACAAAGTTAGTTAAAACAACGATATTCTAAAATCACATGCTTGCAAAATTTAAACTATCATAAGCCACGCTTGAATTTGCAAGAATTAAAATACGGAACAATAAAGAACACTACCTATTTGTATTAGAATCCACTACACGAATTTCAAAAAATTTGAAAACAGACATTTTTTAGTTTAAATAGCGATTTTCTAAAATCACATGCTTGGAAAATCCAAACCGACGTAAGCTGCGCTTGAAACCGCACGAATTAAAATACAGAACAGTAGAGAACGCTACTTGTTCGTATTAGAACCCGTTACATTAATTTCAAAAAATTTGAAAACAGATGTTTTTTAGTTTAAACAACGATTTTCTAAAATCACGTGCTTGCAAAATCTAAATTGACGTAAGCCGCACTTGAATTTGCACGAATTAAAATACAAAATAGTAGAGAATGTCACTTGTTCGTATTAGAACCCGTTACACGAATTTTAGAAAATTCAAAAAAGACAAATAAGAATAAAGGATTTTAACCAATTTTGTAAAGATGGGATTATCTGTTCGAAAAATATTCTTTATTTTATTTTATTTTATAAGGTATGTTGGGCTTGACCTAAATAAAATGTAAAAGACAAATGTACTTGATTTAGAAAAAGAAATTGGACTTGACCCCAATGAATTGTAAAAAGGAATAATATTGATATTTCTTGTTTAAGAATTTTGGTTTGATTTTTTTGATATATTAACTTTAAATAAAATTTACTTTAAAAAAGACTAATTTCGATTTTTGAGACATATTATGCTTGACCCAACAAAACTCAACCTTAATGGTAAAAGGCAATGTGTTTGACCCTAATTAATTGTTTGAAGAGGATAACTTAAGTATGATTATATATTTTATGTTAGTTAAATAGGTGGGTGGGTATTATTTATTTTTGTTCAAAACAGTACTAGTATTCATTATTCAATAATTTAGCAGCTTGTTTTTCTATCATTGATCTTGCCCTATTAGCATGGCTCTATAAAAAAAAGCAGCTTGCTATTTTTCTATTGATCTTGGCCCGCTTAGCATGGTCATGGTCCAATAAAAGAGCAGCTAGCTTGATTTTAGCGTAGTCCACTTAGGAGGTAACACGACCTAATTAAAGGGCAGCTAGCTTGATATTGGCCTAATTATAGCCAAGGCAAAATAAGATTGAGAAAGCTTACTTTGCCAAGTCTCAAAGCCCCTACGTGCATGTTACCTTACATTAGTTTAGCCAGCTGGGCTAAGCCTTCAAGGTTGCAATTAAAGGGTGCTTGATTTAATTTAGATGAACAGAGACATAACGCTTGAGGAATCGACAATCAATTATGGGTGAGGGTCAAATGAGCTCTAGGTGGACGAAACAGATGTATAAGTTTGCGATTTTCACTTGTCTAATCCCATGTGAGGGGAAGTTTCTATTAGTTTTGCTTGCAGCAACTGTGAGTACCCACCATTGGTTACAGTTGAAAGGGGAAGGTCCTAAACTTCCTGTAGAACTTACTACAAATATGTCGTTGGCAACTGTATGGGTAGGCCTTATGAACGCACCATTTTCAAAATATTCTATGGGTGCATCACCACCCCAAGAGAAGGAAGACATATCAACACCATCACTTGCAGTAGCCTCAAAAATAGCCTAGAGTATTTAAATTAGGACAATACGTCCACCACACCCTACAGGCTATAACTTGAGCTTTTGGTGATCCACCACTTGTTGTTCCATTGCCAAAGCCAAATCCACTAACTCCATGAGCGAAGTTAGCACCAGTTGTTGATGATGTATACGAAACATAGCCTGTATAGTCACGTGCAGTAATCCCAGAGGCATTCAATTTGTCACCACCTACTTGCTTCCTCGGACCATCAAAACTTGCCTATAGACCAATATACTAGCTACATAGTTGAGCACTACCACTTGGCCTCCTGCAGCCTCCATCCCTAAAGCGAAATGGTCGTAGAGTTTTGCATACTCGATCGATGGCATCATATGCTGTAATTGGCACAGAGAAATGAACCCTGCACCTCCTTGACTTGCTCTTCATTCCCCTGTTGTTACGATATATCCTAGGCAATATGTGGCTCAGTTCGATTTGTTGTAGTTGGTAGTAGAATATTGCAAGATCCCCTTAACTCTTCATAGTGTTTGGATGATCCAGGCCCAACTCCCTCTCATTAATATTCAGAACTTTCTATCGATAAATTGTAGCCTGATTAAAGTCTTTAGTAAGATATAAAACTACAAGTAAGTTGTAAGCTCGTTATCATCTAATAATAAGGTCCACAAACTGTTACAAGCTTGGAAAGAGCTTTTGTCTCATAGGTAACTACATCTTCGAGCTTTCCCTTATTTAAGGCTTGTTTTTTATGACTTTAAAGAGCTGCCATCCATCTAAGGATTGAACATGCTGCTTGCTTGTGAATTGTGACTATCATGTGGCAGGTTCTTAGTTTTAGCAACTAAGTCAAAGCTTTTTCTTTTATGTCAACCATTTGTTTTTTACTTTTTTTTTTGAATTAACCAAGAGCATGCAGTGCATAGAGCTTGGTCGAGCTTTCTACAGCACTCATGCTTTGGAACTGTCATAACGTATGGCCACTCCCAGGCAAAACCAATGTCAATTTGTATTGGCCTTAGCATACAATCTACAATCAATGAATCGTTCTAAGTCCTATGATCCTTCTGACACTCAGATGCAACTTCCACATCTGGCCTACCATCTCAGTCCTTATTTTCAAGGTAAGACTTTTGTTTCACATGGTTCAAATTTTCATACAGTCCAAAATGAGAAATTCCTGAGAATCATGCTAGTTGTAACCATTGAACTGTGGAGCAAATCGAGCCAACTCACTCTTAGATGAACGGTGTGCAATGGCAGTTCACTCTGAGAACCACATTTTCCTCAAGAAGCCCCCAAATACATACTAACCAGCTAAAGAGCTATCAGATTTAGCTATGGAATTCCTCATTCCAATACAATAAATTGCAATGCTAATTACATTACCACCGATTAACTTCTACTCAGTTAAGAGTTTTAGCAATTAATATCTCTTGTTAATGAAGTACTATTATTCTTATGCATAGAAAAAAATGACTTGAACCTAATCAGATCAATGCAAGCTTATGGTTCAGCAATGATAAATGAATAATTGGAGATCATTAACCTGTATGAAGCTAACACTCAAATGAAGTATGTGTGCTAGGAACTCTATGCTAGAATCAATGGAGGTTTTTTTTCTTCTAGATCCATGTGGAACCGGTTGGTGAGTAGAGGATGAGACTAGATTCAAGAATCCTTTAAGAGTAAGAAGTTTCATGAAAGCAAAGTCAAGATCCAAAAGCCGAGATCAGAAACGTTGGAAGCTTTTTAAATTGATATGGTTCTCCTTCTTGGACCAGCGTGTGAGGCTTAAGGAGACGTAGTCTTGGAGAATGAGCAGGGACCCGAGGGAAGATGAGAGAAACTGGAAAAAACTTGGAGTAACAGAGGGAAACTAAGAGCCACCCCTACTGAAAGGAGCTGAGTTTTCTTTTAAACCCTTGTTGTTGGGTTCTTTCTGGAAGTTTATCCCTTTTTTCCCTTGGACCCAATTCCCGGACGAAGGGGATATATAGTGTGGAGAAGAATCAGAGGTCATGTAGCATTGCTGCCTCCAGAATTTGCTTCCAAAGCCGCCTCCGCCTCTCCGTTTTTTGTTTGAAATTTGGCGGATTTTTTTTTCATATTTTTTTCTTTTTTCTTTTTATATTTTTCTTCCTAAGTAATCTTTGATTAACTAACCTTAACTATCCTAATTATTTTTTTTTTCAATCAAAATTATTTTTATTATTATTATTATTTATTTATTTATTATTTTTTTTGTTTTTTTATTTATTTTTATTATTTTTGAATAATTTTGAACTAAATTTTTTTTAGTTAGAATTTTTAATTTTAAACTTTCTTTTCAAAAATTTGATCTTGAACATAATTAAATGTTCACAGATTTATATGATGTTTATTGATTTTTTTTTCATTTTTTAATACTAATCTAGACCATCTATTTTGACATAATCCATATTAATAATAACCCTTTAATCAATTTATCCATTGATTCATTATAGAATTGGATGGTTTTGTGTTTTAACTTGGAATGAGATATTTTTATACTAAAAAAATAATCCTTTATTTCATTTTAAAAGAAAAAAATCTTTCATGATATTGAAAAATAGATCTTAACTTATACTTATAAGTATTAATAACATCCGTTTGGGATAAGTCATGAAAAATAGATCTTAACTTATACTTATAAATATTAATAACATCCGTTTGGATAAGTTAAAAAATATGTATGCTTGTGAAAAAAAACACGTCACAAGAATTATGTGAATTTATATTAGTAGATTTATATATAACCGAAATAAAGTTAATTATATTTTTTATTTATTTTATCAGTTCTTTATCCATTTATTTCATTATTGAAAATGGATTTACTTTTATATTTTTTTATTTAAGAAATAGTGGTATATTGATCCTAGGAATACTAATGATGTATAGAAAAACATCTATGTATACCCTTTGCATGAAAATTTAAAAAAAAAATAGGATTTACGAATTAATCGAACAGTTCTTCTTAGTATTATCTTTAAAATTATTTGTAATTTTTGTAAAATATCTAAAATATTTTTTTCTAATTCTAATTTTTTAGTATTAGAAGTTGTTTTGCCCAAAATAATAGTCATTTCTAATTTGAACTTGTAGAATTAGGAATTATTTTGTTAGGATAAATATCTATGAATTTATAAGTCTCTTTTTTTTTCTTTGGTCATTTTTTCTATTTCCTCTTGTTTCATTTGTTCTACTTGCTTTCTAATTATTTTTGTTTTAATATTTAGATATTTTTTTATTTATTTTTAGTATTAATGAATAATTTTCTAAATTTATAGATTCCATTGGAATAATTGGTTTGAAAATCATTGGATTATTCTTTCAAATGGTTGAATTTTTTTTTTCTTTCACTCAATTCGTTTATTTTTGTGAATCTACTAAGAGATAAAGAATTAAAATGGAATAAAAGTGGTTTTATTTTGAGAAAAAATTTTGTTCTTTCATTTAAAATTTTTGAAATTATAAAAAATAATTTTTTTAATTCTTTAAAAATAGGATTAAAAAATCAAATTAAAGATAAAAGTAAATCTTCCTTAGAAGCAGCAAAGGGTGTTTCAACTACCGTTCCATAAACTATTGAAAGGCTGAAGTTCAGTTTTTAAATTAGTTTTTTTTCATTCGATCTTATTCCTTTTTAGTGGATCCTGTGACAAGGTTTTAGACGAAAAGGGTGTAAGACCCTTACCTGAAAATTGTCTGTTACCCATTTGTTGGGAAATTCGGATAATGGAACACCATCATAGGTACATATTATATATATTTTCCTAATTTACAATCTTCTGACCATTCAGGATATTTAATAAAATAGAATACGAATGATATTTTTAATTATTATTAATGAGGGGAGTATAATATATTTTTTATGAATTCACTGGATTATTAGTAAACAACCTTTTAGTAGTTGATCATTACCGTGTCAATACTATCCCAAGTTTCTGATATTATTTTTTACCGTCGTTTTTTTTTTTTCTCTTCTTCCTTTTTTTGGAATCATTTTTCTTATCTTATTTTTTTTTTCTATATAATCCAATTTTATCTTTTTTCCCATTCCATCCATAAAAACTTTTCACTTTTTGTCAAGGTAAAGGGGAATGCAAAGTTTGAAAAAACTTCAAAATAACTATTTTACACGTTAGATTATGTCTCGATTAAAACCTGATTCTTTTAGATAACGTATTAAAGCATATTCGGCATTCTTTTTTTTTAATTTTTTTTAATATTCTTAGTATCTATAGTATTCTTGCTAGTATTATTATTCTCTAAATATTAAGTAAAAATTATGTCATGTTTGATTTCTCTAGAGAGAATATGAAAATCCGATGCTCCCTCAATTTCTAGTTGTTCTATTTCGTTGATAAATTTGTATGACCATAGGGAACTTTTTTACCGAGTTCATTTACCTTTTTACTGATTTTGTTTATTCCAATACATTTTTTATATTTACTATTCTTTTATTACTTCGATCAGTTCTAATTGAATCGAATAAAAACTTATTTACTAATGATTTTCTATCAAATGTATTTATTTTCTGTTCAAATTCTAGATAATTACTACTATTAATATTATAAAAAAAAGGATATCATAAATCTTATTTAAAAATATGTTCTTTTTTTGAGTTTTTTCATTTTTTAATTGAGCATGAAAAACCATTTTTGGATTCGTCCACAAAAGGTTCATTCAAAAAAGGGTCATATATTTTAGGTAGGTATTTTGTTTTACTTTTAATATCATTAGATAATTTAATTCTGTTTTTGAATATATCCAAAGGAATAAATTTCTTATCAAGATCTTTTTTCTATTTAAAAATTCATTACTTCGTTTACTTGTTTTTTCTTTATTAGTATCATTCTAATAATTCGACGATTCATCAGAGAAAATGTTTTCTCTTATGAAGAAATAAATTTTTACTTTCATCATAAGAAATAAATTTTTACTTCTATCATTTTGTAAAAAGTGGATAGATTTTGTGGATATGTAAAAGATATTTTTTCTTTTTCATCACTTTGACATACATGAAAAAAAAATTCTAAAATTTCATTTTTTATAATATGTTTAAATTTATTATTTTTGATGTATCGATTTGGATGATTCCATTGTTTATAATTGAAAAGAGTGTTTATAAGAGATTTTTTAATAAATCTGAAGCTAATTTTTTTTTTTTGTATATCATAACCACTGCCCACATCCCACATAATTGTGCACCATAAATAAAAATAGACGAAGATATCCACAATGATGTGGACCACGAATTTTTTGATAATCATCTGCAAGTACCTTGCTCCAATTACTTTCAGCTAGTTGATGGATTCTCATGATTTGGAAATGGATTATTTCCTATATTATGAGCAAACCTTTCAAAATCTAACCATTTTGCATCAATTAGGCTTTGCACCTTATGCTTCGGAACCTAGCAATTTTCTGTAGAATGATCGATGTATCTTGCATGGTAGTTGCATTTGACGTTTGCGTCATACCATTTAGGATATGGTGCTTCTTGAGGTTTCAAAGTATAAACACTCATTTATATGTGAGGCCTCCAATCATAAAATTAATCGAGAAACCCATGCTGATTTAAATAAAAAGGATAAATAATCCAAATAATAAATAAAAAAATAAAAATAATAATATAGAAAAAAGGAATACAAAGAAAAAAGAAAAAATAATAAAAAAAATAATTAATACAATAAAAACAAAAACAAAAAAACTAAAAATTAAATAAAAACAGAAAGTGAAAAATGAAATTGAATTATTAAAAAGAGGAAAAGAAAAAAAGAGTTTGAAAAAAGAGAATAATCAATAAATAGAAAGTAATAAAAAAGAATAAAAATAAAATCTGATAATAAAAAAAATCTGAAATAAAAAGAAAAAAAAGGGAGACGAAAATAGTGACAAGAAAATACATAGAATACAAAAAATATAAAAATATATATGTGAAATAAAAAAAACAAATAAAAAAAATTGCATAGAAACAAAATCTGTTTTTTTTAGAAATTATAAATTTAAATAAATAAAACAGATAAGTGAAAAAGGTGAATTAATGAAATTGGAAAGTAAAGAAAAATAAAAAGAAAATAAATAAATTTGTCTTTCAAAAAATAAATAAAAATAAAAAATCAGAAATAAAAAAAATAAAATCTAGTATAAAATAAAAATAAGAAAAAGAGAAAATAGTAAAGAAAACAGAAACACAAAATTTTAAAAATAGGAAAAATAATTAATAAAAACCAAAAAGAAATAACAAAAAGAAAGATTTTAACAGAATTTTGGGGGGAACGGTTTTTCTTAATAGAAAAACGAAAAAAGTTCTTGAGAGAAAAAACAAAAAAAAGGTTCAGGTCTTGGAGGGGGGACTTCTCTCTGGTTCGGATTTGAAGAAGAAAAAGCTCGATATTGGATTTTTGGGATCCTAAGGCAAAGGGGAAAGGGAAAAAAGCTTCATCTCCTATGTCTCTCCACCAAAAAAGTTCTTGAAGGAAAAACTGGAGACGAAGAGGGAGATCGCTCGCAAGGGAAGAAAAAGGGTGCTTGGGAACTCTGGAAGGGTCTTAATTTCAAGGGTCAAGAGCTCTACTTCGGCGGCCGTTCATGACTTGTCGCTAGCTAGGAGGAGGAAAAGCCATATCCGATTGCAAGATATACATAAAAGCTCGAGCGCATCATTGATCATACACCAGGTTAGTCACGTTCTACCCATGAACCTTGCGTTGAACGTTTGAAGGTTAGTCGATTTCTGTAGCTTAGTAAGAAACCAGTTTTAGGTGCAATCTTTGAGACGAGTGAATGATGATCCATTAGATATTCAAATCCAGTTCTTACCCTGTTTTGAATTGAAAAAGGGGTAGTCATCCTTGTCGCAACCGTAATTCTAGCTGGGATTTTCGTGATAGCCGCACAGGACGTAGGTCCCAGCCTGACACCACTAGATCCCTCTAATCCTAGGCAGCACTCAGACCCGAGTATAAGGCCCTACTCATGATAAAATGCATATGCAATGTATGGAGGGCACATCATTTTTGAGATACCTGCAATTGGGGAAATCGCACAAATATATATATTACTCGTCTACCCTAAGGTTTTACAAAGAATAAACAAAAATAAATCACAGACAGATAAACGGATAAATAAATAAATCATGCACATAAACAAAGAAGGGATCGAAATTAGACACACTCAATTTTGTTGGGCTTGACTCTCTAAGGATTCCCTAGCGGAGTCGCCATCTATCGCAACCGTAATTTTATTTGATATGGGTGTGGAGCCGCCACCAAATTTTTATTTAAAGGAAAAAGATTTGGAAAAATCCTAACTCGAGGATGAGATTTAGGTTCGGGAGTCAGTTACAAGTGGGGAAGGTGTTAGGCACCCCACTCGCCCGTTTCGAAGAACGGTACCCTTAAACTGAGTGTGTGATTATTGAAAAATGTTTGATCCCTTAATTGATTTGAAAATAAATAACTTGATGAAGGTTAGCCTGACAGGACTTGATCCTGCTCCTACGTATTCCCCGGTGCAATGGGAAACTTAAGGCTTACGTAGTTCTGGTTTGGTTTGAAGGCTTGACCTTCGAAAGTGTTTAAAAAGGAGTGTTTGAAAATGAATAGTGCCTGAAGGCTCGACCTTCAAAGTTTGCTTGAAAAGGGGATATTTGAAAATAGCTAGAGTATTTTAAAATATTTTAGGGAGAGTCCTTAGTCCACATATGCACAGGATCCAAGACAACTACAGCTGCACTGGGATCCATACGAATTCCTAAACCCCGAACAGCAGAAAAAGCTACCATTTCATGCTTAGAGTTCGTCGCGTGAGACTTTAGGGATTCTAAAATGAAGTTTTTGTTGAAATTATTTACAAAAGATTCTTGGTCCACATATGCACAGGGTCCAAGACAACTACGGCTGCACTTGGGACCCATATGAATTCCTACGCAACGAACATAAGAAAATGCAACCAGTTCGTCCCTAGGGTTCATTGCGTGAGACATAGAACCATAGAATTTTATTTGGAAGTGATAAAGACAAAGGAAGGAATGAGCTTGAGTAGAAAAAGATTGACTGATTTAAGCTAAAGAAATGAATTTGATTTTGAAAAACATTTTATTGGAAATGAACTTGATTTGATTGAAATTTAGTGAATAAGATATTCGAGGTTGATTTGATTTTATTCGAAGAAAAGAACTTAATTTGAATTTTGAAGAAATGAATTTTAATTTGAATTTTGAGGAAATGAGCTTTAATTTGAATCTTGAGGAAATGAGTTGATTTGAATTTTGAAGAAAAAGAACTTTTTATTTTGAAAGGACCTTCAGTCCACTCATACACAAGACCCGAGGCGGCTACGACAACACGGTGGCCTATACAGATCGTTAAACGTTGAACAGTAGGTGAACCTCCAGTTTCTCGTTTAGAGCCCGTTGCGTGAGACCAAGAATCCCAAAATATTTAAAAGGAATTTTATTTTTTGAAAGAGGGTTAAAAGAGAGAATTCATTTTGACTCTTAGACCAAGAGCTTGATTCTTGAAAAGGAATTTTATTGTTTGAATTTCGGGGAAGTATGGGAGTACAATTGGAATCGAAGAAAATTTGGGGTCTTAATTATCATAAAGGGAAACTTTGGGTTATTTTTTGAATTATGGAAATTTTGGGTTATTATTTTTTATTTATGGAAAATTTTTGGGGTTATTGTTGAATTTTGGAAATTTTTGGGTTATTCTTTTTATTATGGAAATTTGAGGGGCTTAGGTGAAATTAGGGGATATTTGGGGCCTTATTAGCAATTATGGAGTTTTGAGGATTTATTAGCAATTATGGAATTTTGAGGGGCAAAAATGCCATTTTGGGAAAGTGAGGGGCAAATCTACCATTTTGGGAAAATGAGGGGCAAATATGCCATTTTGGGAAAACGAGGGGGAAATCTGCCATTTTGGGAAAGTGAGGGGCAAATATGCCATTTTGGGAAAATGAGGGGGAAATCTGCCATTTTGGGAAAGTGAGGGGGAAATCTGCCATTTTTGGAGAAAAATCCTAATTATGGAGAGTTATGGGGTAGAATTATAATTATGGAGAGTTATGGGGTAGAATTATAATTATGAAGGGTTATAGGGAAATTTTGCAATTAGGAAAGTTTTGGGGTTAAATCCTAATTATGGGAAGTTTGGGGATTTGTACATAATAAAGGAAAGAGTGTGGGCTGGTTGGCAAATGTGGAAGGTGTGGGTGCTAAATTGAAATGTCGGGATGGCTCTTGGGTTTTGTAATTTTAATCTCCCAGAATCAGGGTCAATGCTGCATCTGGTAGGGTGGGGCCATCATTCTTTTCTTTATTCCAATTCACACTTATTGGCGGGTCCCACACATGTTGGAATTCAATTCTTTGCATGTGCCTTCATTTAAAGGACCTTTGTAATGGACGTATCTGAATTGCATCCAGGAAAAAGCTTCAGGCCGTATCAAAACTTGCTACATGCTTGGTTGCCTCACCCTGAGACCAGATTAAATGCGCCATGTAGAGACTAAGGACGACCATGCTTTTGGGCAATGGTTGTGACAACCCCTGGTGCTATCATCAATAGTTACACAGGACCTTGGCTCTTTCTCCACAACAATTTTTCTCGACCCTATGCTCATGCGGTTTACAAAGGTTGGCGTCCTGCTCGACCAAGCCTCATGGTGTAAGCAATTGTGACCCCCGCACCAGTGATTATCTTGGAGCTTTTATCTTTGACTCCGCATGGTTTGAATCGAACTCTGACGGGCTGCCTTCACATGCCCTCAAGAATCAATGTTCTGTGTATGAGCAAAGAACCCCCCCAACTCTGTTACCAATCGCTGCTTTAGGAGGCTAGGGAGTGTGATGTTGACCATCCTTCCCTCATTCAATTTGAAGAAATGATTCATTGTCGATGTTGGTACATCAATAAAATTTTGTACTCTATCCTATATCAATGGCAAAATCCAGTTTATCCTACTTATCATTCGTCTCTTGTTTGGCAACGAGATTCAATTTCCTTTAATTAATCGAGAATGCAAGGTTAAGAACATAACCTGGAAATCTATATGGAATTGATTCGATAACCATGAGGCCTCACAAACAACAGAGTATCTAACTTGCTTGACGACTCAATTACCAAGCGACCTTTTCATGCAAATGATTTTGAGATTTATGTTCGGCAACAAGATCAGATGGTGCCAAATAGACTCTTTGCTTCTTTAACACTAATTACTTTTTAACATCACAAATTTCAGCCAAAGCAAAACTAGCAGCGAATCCAGTGAACAGAGAAAACCACAGTAAATGATTCAAACTAGATTGCTACTGATTTGCTTTGTCATTCAAGAACATGGCCGATTCTCATGAATGGTGCAAGATAATGACGATAATGTGACTTTGAACTTACCTGAAGTTGGAGCACGAAGGAGCAGAGATATTGCCAGGGATTGAGCTGCTTCCGAGACGCTTGCTCAATCTTACCAAGCTCCGGACGAGAGGGATCCAACAGAATTCCCCCAAAGGGAGCCAGAGCTCTCTTTTTTTTTCTTTTTCTACCTCCTCCCTAATCCCCTTTTTTCTTTGGCTTTCTTGAATTTCTTTGATTTGTCCCCTCCTCCCCCTAAAAATTTCTTTGATTTGTCCCCTCCTCCCCCTAAAAGCCAACCTCAGTTTTTTCTTCCTTCAAAGGCCAACCTCCGTTTCTTACTTGAAAGGCCAACCTCCTCCCCTTTTGTTTTTTAAGTTTTCCTTCTTTTTTGGGTTTTATTTATTTTCAATTTATTTTTTTCTTAATTTCTCTTTCAGATTTTTCAAATTTTGTTTTCAGATTTTACTTTTTATTTCTTTTTTTTCTTCATGTTTTTCTATTTTTGTTTTTGTTTTTCTGATTTTTTACTTCTTTTTAGACTTTTCATTTCTTAATTAATTTTTAGATTTTAATTTCTTTTTTCCAAGTTTTGTTATTATTTTATTTTATTTCTTTTTCATATTTTTATCTATTATTTTTTCCTTTTTCCAAATTTTAAATATTGTTTTCCTATTTATTTTTATTTTTTATTTTTTCAGATTATGATTATTTATTAGTTTTTCTTTACAAATTTTTTATTTTTATATTTCCTTTTACAGATTTTTTATTTCTTTTTATTTTTTTTTATTTTTTTTGTTATTTAAATTAGGGTTAATTAATAAATTTTGTAACCGGGGGCCTCAGACATAATTAGGTGTTTACAGTTTGCCTCTCTTTACTCGTTTTCCTACCAGATAATGTGAGAAATGATTCTCCGAATTATCGTAGTAGGAAATGCGTAAAGACGTGAACAGATTATGTCCGAGGCGGGCTTTTAAAAAAGTCTGAGAAGCACTAGAAGCCTTGAGCTTAAAGTGAACCTTAAGGAAGCCTGGAGGGTGGCGGTTAAATGGCATTGCCAGCCGGCTTCGTGTGCCAATAGAGATTAAATATGCAGGGCTTAATGGCATAGCCTAAGTGAAATGGATACTACTGTCAGGACAGGTGCGGAATGTAATGGGATTGCTTGTTAAGACAAGCAAAATGAAATGAAAATGGCCTGTAAGAACGGACAAAGCGAAATGAAAAGGACCTGTGAAGACAAGAAAGCATGCAAGTACTAAATGTAAGGTATGTATAGGGTGGCCTGACAGCATAGGCCGAGATATCTATCTAAGTTGGAGGCCTGACATCATAGGCCCAGTTGTGGAAAGGTAAGCTTGAAGGTGGACCGACACTATAGGGCGAAGTGTAGAAAAGAAAACTTGGAGGAGGCCTGACACTATAGGACAAAAAGGAGAAAAGAAAATTTGAAGGAAGCCTGACACTATAGGCCCAAAAACGTAGAAATGTGAATTTGAGGGAATCCCATTGTTGACGGGATGAATGCAAAAGAAATCCTGCTTGACAGGATGAGTGCAACCGAGGTCCTGCTGTTGCCGGGGTGAATGTGAAAGAAAATCCTGCTTGACAGGATGTATGCAAAGGAAATCCTGCTTGACAGGACGTGTGCAGAAATTTTAAACATGCAATCCTGCTTGACAGGATGAATGTAGAAATTTAAACATGCAATCTTGCTTGACAGGATGAATGCAAATGAAATCCCGCTTGACAGGATAAATGCAAATGAAATCCTGCTTGACAGGATGAATGTAGAAATTTAAACATGCAATCTTGCTTGACAGGATGAATGCAAATGGAACCCTGCTTGACAGGATTGATACAAATGAAATCCTGCTTGACAAGATGTGTGCGGGAATTTAAACATGAAATCCTGCTTGACAGGATTGATGCTAATTAAATCCTGCTTGACAGGATGAGTGCAAAAATTTAAACATGTTATCCTGCTTGACAGGATGAATGCAAATGAGATCCTGCTTGACAGGATGTCTGCGGGAATTTAAACATGCAATCCTGCTTGACACGATAAATGCAAACGAGATCCTGCTTGACAGGATAAGTGCAAAAATTTAAACATGAAATCCTGCTTGACAGGATGTATGCAAATGAGATCCTGCTTGATAGGATGTGTGCAGAAATCTAAACATGAAATCCTACTTGACAGGATTGATGCAAATGAGATCCTACTTGACAGGATGAATGCAAATGAAATCCTACTTGACAAGATGTATGCGAAAATTTAAACATGCTATCCTGCTTGACAGGATGAATGCAAATGAAATCCCGCTATTGCCGGGAAGATGCAAATGATGAAATCCTGTTATTTCCAGGATAAATGCAAACCTGCTTGATAGGTGAACAAAAATTAAACATGCTTGAAGTCCTGTTGTTGACAGGAGAATGCAAATGAGGTCCTGTTGTTGCCGGAAAGATGAAAATGAAATCCTGCTGTTGCCAGGATAAATGCAAACCTGCTTAACAGGTGAACAAAAATTAAACATGCTTGAAGTCCTGTTGTTGACAGGAGAATGCAAATAAGGTCCCGCTGTTGCCGGGAAGATGCAAATGATGAAATCCTGCTGTTGTTAGGATAAATGAAAACCTGCTTGACAGGTGAACGAAAAGTAAACATGCTTGAAGTCCTATTGTTGACAGGAGAATGCAGATGAGGTCCCACTGTTGCCGGGAAGATGCAAATGAAATCCTGCTGTTGCCAGGATAAATGAAAACTTGCTTGACAGGTGAACGAAATTTAAACATGCAATGAAGTCCTGTTGTTGACAGGAGAAATGCAGGCCCGCTCGACAGGCAAGGAGAATGATGAAAGCCTATTAAAATAGGCAAAACAAAAGATCCTATTGTTGATAGGATGGAAGCAAGACACCTGTTAAGATAGGCACAACATAATGGTGAAGACCTGTTAAGACAAGCAAAGGGAAATGAAAAGAGTCTGTTAGGACAAGTATCGAAGAAGAACCCTGTTGTTGACAGGAAATAAATGAGCCTGTTAAGACAGACAGGAATCATGTGGAGATCCTGTTGTTGACAGGGTGGAATGAAGATAGATACTTGTTAAAGATGGCAGCCTGTTGATGCAGGTGAGAGCATGACCTGTGAAGACAGGTGTGGAAAACAAACTTGATGTGCCTTGGGGTGGCACGTGAAGAGGGATTATGGACTTCTTCGTCAGTTACCCTCAGACAACTTTATTTTGAAGTGTGTTTTTCCTTGAATTAAAATAAATAGCTTATTCTTCCTTGAACTTAGAGGTTTTCTAAGTACTTGACAAGTATTTTCTTGTAGAAACTTGGGCCAACATTTTTCCACAGTTTAGGAAACTTCTTGAAGTTTGAAGGAACTTTGGGCGAACATTTTGCCCCAGTTTGGAAGGTTTTTGGAAATCGAGGAATGTCTTAACTGGAGGAGATTTTGGGCAAGCGTTTGCCCCTGCTTGAATCTTGATTCAGACTTCGAGGTTTGCTTCATCTTGAATTTTTCAGGGCACATGTTTTCCCTAGACTTGAATTTTGACTTGGAATTTGAGGATGACCTCAAATTGGTTTTTTGTGTGGGCAAGCATCTACCCAAGTTTGAGCTTGACTCAAAATTTGAGGATGCCCTCAAATTGAATTTTTGTAGGCAAGCGTTTGCCCTAGTTTGAGCTTCACTCAGACTTTGAGGATGACCTCAAGTTGGATTTTTTGTGGGCAAGCGTTTGCCCCCGTTTGAGCTTGACTCAGAATTTGAGGATGACCTCAAATTGAATTTTTGTTGGAAAGCATTTGCCCTAGTTTGAGCTTGACTCAGACTTCGAGGATGACCTCAAGTTGGATTTTTTATGGGCAAGCGTTTGCCCAAGTTTGAGCTTGACTCAGAATTTAAGGATGACCTCAAATTGAATTTTTGTAGGCAAGCGGTTGCCCCAGTTTAAGCTTGACTCAAAATTTAAGGATGACCTCAAATTGAATTTTTTTTATGGGAAAACGTTTGCCCTAGTTTGAGCTTGACCCAGTTTTAATTAGGGTTGATTTGGGAAATTTTACCCAGGTCTTAATTAATTTTAAAAATGAATTATGAGATGCTTAAATGACAAAATACTTATTGCGATGTTTGAATGAATGAAAAGAATATGCCATTTGTGATGCTAGAAAAAATGCAAAAATGATGCAGGGTTCTTATTTCAATGCTTGAAATAATTATTTGATGAAACAGATGTTATGGGATGAATGCAAACCATGAAAAGGTGTAAAAACTTTTTGTTTCTCTTGATTTTTCTAACACATCCTTCCTCGACAACCCTATAGTTGGTGTGAAAGGAATCAAGAATTATGACGAGCTAGATTGACTTAAGTTTGGTGTTTTGGTCAATCTCAAAATTTTCTTTTGTCAGGATCTTTGAGACCTAACAGTGGTCAGTATCATTGAGTAAGACACACTCCTTTTTTGTAGTGGCATTATGGCTGGTAGGAGGATGAATCTTTGGAAAACAATCCTGTCATTGCAACGATCGAGGATTCATCCGATTTGTCTGACTTTTCAAAAATAATATTTTTATTTTTTACATTTTCCACATTTCTTTGGAGCATGTGCACTATTGGGGTGTGCGAAGTGATAGGATGGTTCAGAGGAAGGAGATAGGGAATTTTGAAGTTGCATGTTTTAAGGTAGTATTTTTGAAAGGAAAGGGCAAAGAATGTTGGTTTGATTGCCCAAATGGCACCTTTTGATGAAATATGCCAATGCTGCTTTTCATAATCTTGATTGTCAAATTAATCAAACTTGAGAAATGGCAAAATTTTGCCCCAGTTTTAGAGAAGATGAGGTGCAAAAGCATTTGAATTGTGCTCGGATTCTTGGTTGACCTTGAATTTTGCCTGGGTAGTTTTGGGGTTTTCAACCCAGCAGGCCTGCTATTTGCCCTGATTGTGCCTAGACCGCCCTTACAGGTTTTCAGCCTAGCGAGATCTTGATTCAGTGCCCTAACTTTTTCCTAGGTCGTCTTTGAGGTTCTTGACCTAGAGGACTTTTGTTTGTATGCCCTAACTTTTGCCTAGGTCACCTTGGAGGTTTTCGACCTAGCGGGCTCTTGTTTGTGTGCCCTAACTTTTGCCTAAGTCTCCTTTGAGGGTTTCGACCTAGCGGGCTCTTGTTTGTGTGCCTTAACTTTTGCCTAGGTCTCCTTTGAGGTTTTCGACCTAGCGGGCTCTGTTTTGATCCTGATTTTGCCTGAATTGTTTTTGGAATCCCTCAAGACCTTTTCTGATCATGCCTTTGTTGATTTGATCTTTTGAACTTGAACCCTGCTTTCACCTCTTCTTGAATTTTGGATTTTAACCCTGATTTTTCCTGGATTATTCTTGATTTTAATCCAGCAGGGTTTCTTCTTCTTTTTCTTGAATTTTGCATGGTCAGATATTGATCTTGCCTTGATTATTTTGGCTTTCAATTCGGCGGATCTTATCTTGCATCCTTAATTTTTGCTTGGATTCGAACTTTGTTCCAGTGGGATATTTTTATTTGACAAGATATTTTCTTGATTTTAGGATCACAATGGATGGTTTATTTGGAATCCCTGGTTGCTTATTTTGCTTCCTCATTTGGTTTTTCTTTGAGTTTGATTGATTAGACATTCAAGATTATTTATCACAACACTGGCATTGTCACCAACAGGCATTTATTGTTTGGGTGTAGGAATAAGGAGCGGGTTTGAATGATGAAAAGGAATGGTAAATTTTTAAAAGTAAAGCCAACAATGTGAGGCACATGCTTAAGAAACGTGAAAAATGTAACTTTTGTATTTATTCATTGATATTTATTTACAAAGATTGACTTTGAAAAGTATAACAAATTTTGGATGAATATCCTCAATCTCCGCTCGCCCAAGGCAACCTGTTGTGCTGCTCCCATCTCTTAGCTAGCTGATGGGCTCCCATGATTCGGCAATGGATCGTTTTCTGTGTTAGGAGAAAACCTCCCGAAATCCAGCCATTTCGCATCGATTAGGCTTTGAACCTTTCGTTTCAATGCCAGACAAACCTCTGTAGAATGACCGATGAACCCTGCATGTTAATCGCATCTGGCGTTTGCATCATACCATTTAGGATATGGTGGCTCTTGAGGCTTTAGAGGATAAGGCGCAACCAGAGAGTTTTGAATCATCCGAGGTAGCAGCTCGGTGTAGGAGATTGGAATAGGTCAAATTGGACGGGCTTCTTCTCCTTTTTCTGGCTTTGGTTGGTATTTTGGCTCATGGCTTGTGTTTGGGCCGTATATGGTGTTGGTGGTCGAACTTGTGTCGGATAGTTGTAAGTAGGAAGGTATGGTGTTTGGTAGGTGGCGGCGATGTAAGGATATGGTATGTAGGGTGTGTATGGTGGTGGTCGGAAGCCAACTGGACCATAGGGTTCCCCTTGAGGAGTATATTGGCCTTGACTAAAAGCCATATTGTAGGTCTCGCCTCTCTTCTTCTTCCCAGATCTGCTGGGAGCGTTGGCTGCGCCGGTGGGTTTTTGCACGATCTTCCTACGGTGCAAGCCACCTTCAATCCTCTCTCCGATGATGACGACATCAGAGAAGCTTGAAGTCACACTGCCAATCATCTTGTCATAGAAAGGATTTTGGAGTGTGTTGAGGAACATGCTGACCAACTCCTTCTTAGATAGCGGAGGTTGTACTTGAGCAGCTAACTCCCTCGATCGTTGAACATACTGCTTGAAGGTCTTGTCCTCCTTCTTGGCCATGTTCTAGAGTTGGGTTCAGTCTGGATCCATCTCCACATTGTACTGGTACTGTTTAACGAAGGCATAAGCTAGGTCCCTCCATGAACGAGCGTAGGTTTGCTCTAATTGAGTGTACCAGTTTGCAACTGCCCCTGTTAAGCTGTCTTGAAAAAAATGGACAAGCAGCTTATCGTCGTGCATGCAGGGAGATATCTTCCTGCAATACATGGCCAGGTGGCTCTTTGGACAGCTAGTTCCTTGATACTTCTCGAATTCAGGAACCTTGAATTTAGGAGGGATGACTACGTCCAGAACCAAGCACAAATCGGCTGCATCTCTAGCTTCATAAGCACTCCCCTCGATTGCCCTGATTCTGTCCTCTAGACCCTTCCACTTTTCCGTATCCTCAGTCGAAGGGTGGGTTGGGTATTTCTCAGGCATGTGGTGGGGATGAGAAGATGGTATGTACACAGGGTGAGGCCCTTGGGTGAACATAGGGTGTGTTCCCCCAACGGCTGTTTGGTAAGCTTATGAGGTGGTGTTTGGAACAACATAAGGGATGTCTGTGGTGTTTAGAGGTAGGTTATGTGTTTGGGCTTGTGTTTTGCCGAATGAGGGTGCATGTCCATGAGGAAACCCATAATGAACTCCTTCAGTTGGCGGAGGCATAGTTGATGGCGAAGGGTTTTGTGGAGTGAACCCAGGAGGATATGACGGGTCTGTGGGTTCTCCCAGAGATTCCTTCTGTTTTGACAATTAGATGGCCTCCATCAGCTTGGCCATCTGCTCTTTCAAAGTCTTGACCTCATTTCTCAACTCCTCATTTTGTCTCTCCAGCTCATCCATGATTCCTGATCGTGATATGGTTTTATAAGGATGTCGAGGAAATCTTTCTCTAATTTTTCTGTTAAAGTGAAAAATTAATTTCCTTGAGAAACAATTTGGATGCGAAAAATCACGAGTGATGCAATGAAAACTGTGTGGAATGATTTTTTTGAAATCTCTTTTTTCCATAATAAATTTATGAAATGAATGAATGCATGCATGTCATGCACAAATAATTTGATAATTTTGAAGTTTGAATGATTTGGGAATAATTAAGAGGATCTTTATTTATTCACCCTTGGTTTTTATATTTTTGGTATTTTTTATTTGGCTAGAAACCTCTAGTTTTTTTTTTTGAAAAAGTTTTGCTAACATTTTTTAGGTTTTCAAATTTTCATTTTCTCTCCTTTTGAATCTTTTTATATTTTTAGTATTTTCAAAATTCTTTTTCCTAATTTTCCTAGGAATTTTTTCTTGATTTTTATTTGATTTTTTTTTGTATTTCCCCAATTTTAGATCTCGTCTCCCTTCTTCTCTACCATCTTGAGTGATTCAATTTACTTGAGCACATGGCTAACATATGAACTATGCATCATGAAAATGGGTGTGTGCCCTCCTTGCCTCCTATGTGGGTTACCTGTCCTAAGGGTCTAAGGCCTTTAATGTATGAACCTCTCAAAGGCGGTTAGTAGTCCTAGGGTGTAGAGCTCACTAGAGCCAAGTTCCAGTTCATAATGCTTGCCGCAGCAGTAGAAGTAGCCACTAGTTGTGGGGTGATAAGCATAGATTTCATAAATAATTATCTCTCACTTTTATCTCATTAAGACTTCTTATATGTTCAATTAAGTGATCTTTGTCATATTTTATGAGTTTGGGTTCATATGAAGTTTAATTGAATTTCTTTGCTTACCTGATTAAAATGACACTATTATAGTATTTTGAGCATAATAGGAGTTGTAGACATCCAAAAATCATGAAATCTGTCTTGAATGAAAGCATAAAGAAGTGTCCATAGTTACAAAGCAAGAGCAGATTCTAAATGGGATGTTTAGGACTCCGAAATTATCTCAAAAGATGAGATAGTGTTGCTGACGTGGAATTTGAACAGTGTGCAAAGATCCAGCCATATCTTGAGATATAGAAGTCATATTGAGATGAAATCAACTTTGTTGGACAGCTAAGATCCAGGGCTAGAACTTTTGTTCAGAAGTCAAGCTCTAATTCGGACATGTGAACATCCGAAATTGCGGTGCAAGAAAGTCAAAATTGTTGTGCTCATTGGTGGCAAAAATTCAAAAGTGTTTTGCAATTTCAACAAAGCCCATGTGAAAGCAATAAAAGGGTAGAAAAGTAATATCCTAGTTGGTGACTTTCTGAAGATGATGCCTCAAAAATCCTCTATAAATAGAAGGGTTTGCAAGAGGAGACACACACCATTTTGGAGATTAACTCCAATACCATTTTCTTTCTTTCTTTCTTTCTTTCTTTCTTTCTTTCTTGTTAGTTTTGCCTCCTTCATGGAAGGCTTAGGTTTTCTTTCTTGTTAGTTTACCTCCTACATGGAAGGCTTAGTTTTTTTTTATTGTTAGTTGCCTCCTACATGGAAGGCTTAGGATTTATTTGTTGTTAGTTGCCTCCTACATGGAAGGCTTAGGATTTATTTGTTGTTAGTTTGCCTCTTTCTTTGTTGTTAGTTTGCCTCCTTCATGGAAGGCTAGGTTCGTAGTTTCAATTCAAGGATTCAAGCTATTTTCATTTTAACTTTGAGGTCTTGATCTTTATTTACATGCTTATTAAGTGGTTTCTACTCTGCTTCACTATATTCTTCAATTTTATTCTTTAATCAAAGTTTGATCGGTTGACGTATTTTGATTAATGCATAGTTGATTTATAATTGGTTTTTGATTGGTAAATCATTTTCCAAAAGTTTGAAGAGTAGAAATTAAGTAATTTAATTGAAGGTTTTCATTTTATTACTTACTTCAACTGAATTCTGATTATAAAATTGGTTTAGATGAAAGATTAAGTGGTTACTAAATCTTGTTGATCATAATCAATTGAATTCTGAGAGGTTTTTCAGTAGAGAATTCAAGGATCATTGTAGGGGTTCCAGATGATCCTAGGTTGATAAACACAATGCATGATTTTAGTGATCAATGATTAGTTAAGAAAATAGCCTCTGAATTCCTTGGGTTGATTATTGTTAAGTCAAATAAATTTCATTCTGTATTTTGTATTTAGCATTTAATATCACATATTTACAAAACCCCCTTTTTCTAACTTTCTCCTAATTTGCTTAAGAATATGAAATGGCCTTTGGGAGATGACCTAGGTTGCACCTTATACTATACCAATAGTTTGGGGGAAATCTAGAAATTATTTTTGCGCGTTTACGACGAGCGTGTCAAAATTTGGCGCCGTTGCCGGGGACCATTTTAGTTTCCTAGGCTTATTTAGGAGTTTGTATAAAATTTTTAACCTTTCTAACAATTTTTTTGAGTTTGTATAAAATTTTTTTCCCTTTCTAACAATTTTTTGAGTTTGTATAAAATTTTTAACCTTTCTAACAATTTTTTTTAGGCATACTATTCTTGATTTGTTTAAACTATTCCATAAGGAAAAAACATGTTATAGTCTTAGGAATCTGACTTTAAAAGACCTTTTTGTCAGTTTACAAGAAAACTGAATGGGAAGCACATCCTCGACTCTTAGAAGGCGTTTCAGCCGTTACTGGACGTAAAACCAGAGGAAGATGTGAGCCACAATCACAACTACTGTTCATTCTCATGCGTGTATGTTTGTCATTTACATTGTTTTTTCAATTTATTTGAAATTTTCACCATTTTTAGAATAAAGCAATGCAGCTGGTGAACCAACCAAATCAGGATGGCAGAGATAAAAGAGAACCAGATACCACTCTTCGGTTATAACTTTTCCTTACTTTGATGGTTTTCTTACATTTCTTTTCCTGTTATATGAAATTCCATCTAAGACATTGGGGACAATGTCTTGGATAGGTTGGGGGGAAGATGGTCCGATATCTAAAAAAAAAAAAAATTAAAAAAAAAAACCCAAAAAAAAAACAAAAAAAATTAGGTTAGATTCATAAACTTGCTTTGAGTAAGATGGCTGAGTAAGGAGTTACACTTGACTCTTGATACGCATCTTATGAAAAAATAAAATAAAATAAAAAAAAATTGAATGTGGAAGTTTGTTGTTCTTTAGATTTCATAAAATAATTGAAGCAAAATGATTTACATTTCGAGATTAATTAGTTTTGCAACACATATTTGAACTAGATAGATTAGATTTGATAAATATATTACCTGTGAGATTTTGAGCCTTATTATTATTTTCTTTCTTGTGTGATTTTCATCCATGAAATATGTTACTTCAGAACTTGCATTAATTCTTTTTGAAGCTACATTTTCACATGAATTGTACAAAAATGATTGAGGCACTGTTTTTCTTGAACAAACCACTTGGCCAAATAACCAAACCATAAAATTTTATCCTTTGATCAGCCCTTTGAGCCAATTAGCCTTTTCTTCTTTTTAGCTCACCACAAATAAAAAAAAAAAACAACTTTGTCTGACCATAGAAGGTGAGGAATACTGGATTTATCATACCATAAGTGTTTCAATAAGTGTGGGGGAGATTATTGTTGTGTTCATCAATATCATGGTTGAAAAAAAAAAGCTGAAGTAATAAATTAATAAATAAACTATTATATTGAAAAAAAAATGAAGAAGTGATATCTGTTTCTCACACTTGCACTTACAATCAATTCTCAATCCTCACCATTTTCCTTGGTCTAACATTGTATCTCTTCAATATATCATTTCATCTTTCTAATCCCGTTAGAACCAAAATAAAGACCTCTTGATTTGTGCATTGCATGTGTACATAGTAGTAGAGAAGTAGAAGATATGCAAGCCTATGATAGTTCATCTTTCATGGATTGAATTTGAGAGAAACACTTACCAAATCAAACACTTGAGAGATTCAGAGTATATCATGTGAGGTTTTATCTTTCCCAATCTATGTTTTTCAAATTAAAGTTGCCTTTCTAAGTAATTTCAAAAATGTGATGAAAGAATGCTTCATGAAATTTTGTGAATTCTTGAGAAATCAACTCAAAACTTTGATGTTCTTTCATAAAAAAAAAAAATAAAAAAAAATAAATAAAAAAATTAGTCACCAATCCTTAACTTAAGTTTGCCCGAGACGTGCAAAAGATAAGTGTGGGGGAATTTGATAAGCATAGATTTCATAAATAATTATCTCTCACTTTTATCTCATTAAGACTTCTTATATGTTCAATTAAGTGATCTTTGTCATATTTTATGAGTTTGGGTTCATATGAAGTTTAATTGAATTTCTTTGCTTACCCGATTAAAATGACACTGTTATAGTATTTTGAGCATAATAGGAGTTGTAGACATCCAAAAATCATGAAATCTGTCTTGAATGAAAGCTTAAAGAAGTGTCCATAGTTACAAAGCAAGAGCAGATTCTAAATGGGATGTTTAGGACTCCGAAATTATCTCAAAAGATGAGATAGTGTTGCTGACGTGGAATTTGAACAGTGTGCAAAGATCCGGCCATATCTTGAGATATAGAATTCATATTGAGATGAAATAAACTTTGTTGGACAGCTAAGATCCAGGGCTACAACTTTTGTTCAGAAGTCAAGCTCTAATTCGGACATGTGAACATCCGAAATCGCGGTGCAAGAAAGTCAAAATTGTTGTGCTCATTGGTGGCAAAAATTCAAAAGTGTTTTGCAATTTCAACAAAGCCCATGTGAAAGCAATAAAAGGGTAGAAAAGTAATATCCTAGTTGGTGACTTTCTGAAGATGATGCCTCAAAAATCCTCTATAAATAGAAGGGTTTGCAAGAGGAGACACACACCATTTTGGAGATTAACTCCAATACCATTTTCTTTCTTTCTTTCTTTCTTTCTTTCTTTCTTTCTTGTTAGTTTTGCCTCCTTCATGGAAGGCTTAAGTTTTCTTTCTTGTTAGTTTGCCTCCTACATGGAAGGCTTAGTTTTTCTTTATTGTTAGTTGCCTCCTACATGGAAGGCTTAGGATTTATTTGTTGTTAGTTGCCTCCTACATGGAAGGCTTAGGATTTATTTGTTGTTAGTTTGCCTCTTTCTTTGTTGTTAGTTTGCCTCCTTCATGGAAGGCTAGGTTCGTAGTTTCAATTCAAGGATTCAAGCTATTTTCATTTTAACTTTGAGGTCTTGATCTTTATTTACATGCTTATTAAGTGGTTTCTACTCTGCTTCACTATATTCTTCAATTTTATTCTTTAATCAAAGTTTGATCGGTTGACGTATTTTGATTAATGCATAGTTGATTTATAATTGGTTTTTGATTGGTAAATCATTTTCCAAAAGTTTGAAGAGTAGAAATTAAGTAATTTAATTGAAGGTTTTCATTTTATTACTTACTTCAACTGAATTCTGATTATAAAATTGGTTTAGATGAAAGATTAAGTGGTTACTAAATCTTGTTGATCATAATTAATTGAATTCTGAGAGGTTTCTCAGTAGAGAATTCAAGGATCATTGTAGGGGTTCCAGATGATCCTAGGTTGATAAACACAATGCATGATTTTAGTGATCAATGATTAGTTAAGAAAATAGCCTCTGAATTCCTTGGGTTGATTATTGTTAAGTCAAATAAATTTCATTCTGTATTTTGTATTTAGCATTTAATATCACATATTTACAAAACCCCTTTTTTCTAACTTTCTCCTAATTTGCTTAAGAATATGAAATGGTCTTTGGGAGATGACCTAGGTTGCACCTTATACTATACCAATAGTTTGGGGGAAATCTAGAAATTATTTTTGCGCGTTTACGACGAGCGTGTCATGGGGCATTATGAATAGGACGCACTCTAGCCGGGATTTTCGTGATAGCCACACAGGACGTAGGCCCCAACGTGACACCACTAGATCCTTATAATCCTAGGCAGCACTCAGACCCGAGTATTGGGCCACACTCATGATAAAATGCATATGCAAAGTATGGAGGGCACATCATTTTTGGGATACCTGCAATTGGGAAAATCGCACAAATATATATATTGCTCGTCTACCCTAAGGTTTTATAGAGAATAAACAAAAATAAATCACAGACAGATAAACGGATAAATAAATAAATCATGCACATAAACAAAGAAGGGATCGAAATTATACACACTGAATTTTGTTGGGCTTAACCCTCTAAGGATTTCCCAGCGGAGTCGCCATCTGTCGCAACCGTAATTCCGACGAAACGGCGAACTCGCTAAAATTTTAAAAAATTAATTTTATTTGATATGGGTGTGGAGCCGCCACCAAATTTTATTTAAGGAAAAAAGATTTGGAAAAACCCTAACTCGAGGATGAGATTTAGGTTCGGAAGTCGATTACGAATGGGGAAGGTGTTAGGCACTCACTCGCCCGTTTCGAAGAACGGTACCCTTAAATTGAGTGTGTGATTATTGAAAAATGTTTGATCCCTTAATTGATTTGAAAATAAATAACTTGATGGAGGTTAGCCTGACAGGACTTGATCCTGCTCCTACGTATTCCCCGGTGCAATGGGAAACTCAAGGCTTATGTAATTATGGTTTGGTTTGAAGGCTTAACCTTCGAAAGTGTTTAAAAAGGAGTGTTTGAAAATGAATAATGCCTGAAGGCTCGACCTTTGAAGCTTGCTTGAAAAGGGTATATTTGAAAATGGCTAGAGTATTTTAAAATATTTTAGGGAGAGTCCTTAGTCCACATATGCATAGGATCCAAGACAACTACGGCTGCACTGGGATCCATACGAATTCCTAAACCCCGAACAGCAGAAAAAACTACCAGTTCGTGCTTAGGGTTCGTCGCGTGAGACTTTAGGGATTCTAAAATGAAGTTTTTGTTGAAATTATTTACAAAAGATTCTTGGTCCACATATGCACAGGGTCCAAGACAACAACGACTGCACTTGGGACCCATATGAATTCCTAGGCAACGAACAACAGAAAATGCTACCAGTTCGTCCCTAGGGTTCATTGCGTGAGACCTAGAACCATAGAATTTTATTTGGAAGTGATAAAGATAAAGGAAGGAATGAGCTTAAGTAGAAAAATATTGACTAATTTAAGCTAAAGAAATGAATTTGATTTTGAAAAACATTTGATTGGAAATGAACTTGATTTGATTGAAATTTAGTGAATAAGATATTCGAGGTTGATTTGATTTTATTCGAAGAAAAGAACTTAATTTGAATTTTGAAGAAATGAATTTTAATTTGAATCTTGAGGAAATGAGTTTTAATTTGAATCTTGAGGAAATGAGTTGATTTGAATTTTGAAGAAAAAGAACTTTTTATTTTGAAAGGACCTTTAGTCCAATCATGCACAAGACCCGAGACGACTATGGCAGCACGGGGGCCTATACAGACCGTTAAACGTTGAACAGCAGGTGAATCGTCAGTTCCTCGTTTAGAGCCCGTTGCGTGAGACCAAGAATCCCAAAATATTTAAAAGGAATTTTATTTTTTGAAAGAGGGTTAAAAGAGAGAATTCATTTTGACTCTTAGACCAAGAGCTTGATTCTTGAAAAGGAAGAAATTTTGTTTGAATTTCGGGGACATGTGAGAGTACAATTGGAATCGTGGAAAATTTGGGGTCTTAATTATCATAAAGGGAAACTTTGGGTTATTTTTTGAATTATGGAAATTTTTGGTTATTACTTTTATTTATGGAAAATTTTTGGGGTTGTTGTTGAATTTTGGAAATTTTTGGGTTATTGTTTTTATTATGGAAATTTGAGGGGCTTAGGTGCAATTAAGGGATATTTGGGGCCGTATTAGCAATTATGGAAATTTGAGGATTTTTTAGCAATTATGGAATTTTGAGGGGCAAAAATGCCATTTTGGGAAAGTGAGGGGCAAATCTACCATTTTGGGAAAATGAGGGGCAAATCTGCCATTTTGCAAAAGTAAGGGGCAAATCTGCCATTTGGGGAAAGTGAGGGGGGAAATCTGCCATTTTGGGAAAGTGAGGGGGCAAATCTACCATTTTGGGAGAGTGAGGGGAAAATCTACCATTTTGGGAAAGTAAAGGGGAAAATCTGCCATTTTGGAAAAGTGAGGGGCAAATCTGCCATTTTGGAAAAGTGAGGGGATAAATCTGCCATTTTGGGAAAGTGAGAGGGAAATCTGCCATTTTGGGAAAGTGAGGGGAAAATCTGCCATTTTTGGAGAAAAAATCCTAATTATGGGGAGTTATGGGGTAGAATTATAATTATGGAGAGTTATGGGGTAGAATTATAATTATGAAGGGTTATGGGGCAATTTTTCAATTAGGGAAGTTTTGGGGTTAAATCCTAATTATGGAAAGTTTGGGGGTTTGTATGTAATAAAGGAAAGAGTGTGGGCTGGTTGGCAAATGTGGAAGGTGTGGGTGCTAAATTGAAATGTCGGGGTGGCTCTTGGGTTTTGTAATTTTAATCTCCTAGAATCAGGGTCAATGCTGCATCTGGTAGGGTGGGGCCATCATTCTTTTCTTTATTCCAATTCACACTTATTGGTGGGTCCCACGCACGTTGGAATTCAATTCTTTGCATGTGCCTTCATTTAAAGGACCTTTGCAATGGACGTATCTGAATTGCATCCAGGAAAAAGCTTCAGGCCGTATCAAAACTTGCTACATGCTTGGTTGCCTCACCCTGAGACCAGATTAAATGCGCCATGTAGAGACTAAGGACGACCATGCTTTTGGGCAATGGTTGTGACAACCCCTGGTGTTATCATCAATAGTTACACAGGACCTTGGCTCTTTCTCCACAACAGTTTTTCTCGACCCTCTGCTCATGCGGTTTACAAAGGCTGGCGTCCTGCTCAACCAAGCCTCATGGTGTAAGCAATTATGACCCCTGCACCAGTGATTATCTTGGAGCTTTTATCTTTGACTCTGCATGGTTTGAATCGAACTCTGACGGGCTGCCTTCACATGCCCTCAAGAATCAATGTTCTGTGTATGAGCAAAGAACCCCCCAACTCTGTTACCAATCGCTGCTTCAGGAGGCTAGGGAGTGTGATGTTGACCATCCTTCCCTCATTCAATTTGAAGAAATGATTCATTGTCGATGTTGGTACATCAATAAAATTTTGTACTCTATCCTATATCAATGGCAAAATCCAGTTTATCCTACTTATCATTCGTCACTTGTTTGGCACCGAGATTCAATTTCCTTTAATTAATCGAGAATGCAAGGTTAAGAACATAACCTGGAAATCTATATGGAATTAATTCGAGAACCACGAGGCCTCACAAACAACAGAGTATCTAACTTGCTTGACGACTCAATTACCAAGCGACCTTTTCATGCAAATGATTTTGAGATTTATGTTCGGCAACAAGATCAGATGGTGCCAAGTAGACTCTTTGCTTCTTTAACACTAATTATTTTTTAACATCATAAATTTCAGCCAAAGCAAAACTAGTAGCGAATCCAGTGAACAGATAAAACCACAGTAAATGATTCAAACTAGATTGCTAGTGATTTTCTTTATCATTCAAGAACATGGTCGATTCTCATGAACGGTGCAAGATAATTATGATAATGTGACTTTGAACTCACCTGAAGTTGGAGCACGAAGGAGCAGAGATATTTCCAGGGATTGAGCTGCTTCCGAGACGCTTGCTCAATCTTACCAAGCTCTGGACGAGAGGGATCCAGCAGAATTCCCCCAAAGGGAGCTAGAGCTCTCTTCTTTTTCTTTTTCTACCTCCTCCCTAATCCCCTTTTTTCTCTGGCTTTCTTGAATTTCTTTGATTTGTCCCCTCCCCCCCCTAAAAGCCAACCTCAAATTTTTCTTCCTTCAAAGGCCAACCTTCTCCCCTTTTGCTTTTTGAGTTTTCCTACTTTTTTGGGTTTTATTTATTTTTAATTTCTTTTTTTTTTAATTTCTCTTTCAGATTTTTCAAATTTTGTTTTCAGATTATATTTTTTATTTCTTTTTTTTTAGGTTTTCAATTTTTGTTTTTATTTTTTTAAATTTTTACTTCTTTTTAGACTTTTCATTTCTTAATTTATTTTTAGATTTTAATTTCTTTTTTCCAGGTTTTGTTATGATTATTTTTTTTCTTTTTCAAATTTTTATTTATTATTTTTTCCTTTTTCCAGATTTTAAATTTTGTTTTCCTATTTATTTTTAATTTTTATTTTTTAAGATTTTGATTATTTATTAGTTCTTTTTACAGATTTTTTATTTTTATTTTTCCTTTTACAGATTTTTGATTTTTTTTTAATTTTTTTTTGTTATTTAAATTAGGGTTAATTAATAAATTTAGCAACCGGGACCTCATACATAATTATGTTTTTACAATCCTACAGGAGGTTGAGTCGGTTGCCATCTATAGACTTCATTTGGTCTGAGTGGTGATTATGTGAACACAGTGGCTATAAACCTTGAATGGCAATTCGAATTTCAGCCCCTTAAGGCATATATTTGTGACTCTTTATTAGAGTGAATTATATCGTTGTGTGGAATGAATTTGGGAGCCCTTTTATTCTCCATAATAACCCTCCAAGTTTGTTCATAATGTTACTATCGAGCTTTGCCTGAATCACTTAACACAGTTGGACCCAAGCTCTAGCGATAGTGATCCTACACTTTCCCTCCAAATGAAACAGATTTGCCTTGCATGAATGGGGACTTCCAGGAAGCATTTTAGGCTATGACGTTGCTGTATAACAGGGCAGGTGGAAGTTCCGTACCTTAGAAGTTTATCCGACCAAAGAACTAGTGGCATACGTTCTATACCCATGAATATAGGTAGTTGGCGAGAAGAGAACGAACCACATTGGAAGAGAGAAAGCCCATTTAGGTCTCACATTTTGGCCATGCCCCAAAAATCGACTCTTTCACCAACCATGATGGGAAGCACCAGGACCAGGCAGTCCCTTATGTTTGCATGTAAAAAGCAAGGACCTTGCATGACTTCTAATGCTGGTGGGGGCGTACGTATTAAGGCAGGAGATGATCACCTTTGATATAAACCACGTGCTTCCTGCATTGCCTAAATCAACTTAGACGAGCGCTCAATCTTAAATGGTGACATAGCCAAGTGGTTGGCTCGCCACATGTTTTCAGTCGCGCCCTAGGTTCGAGTCCCACCGGAGTCACTTTTGTTAATTTAATTTTCAATACCAACTACTGCTGTAATAAATGTCCTTGTAGGTTAAGGACAAGCCAATAACTTGGCTCAAGTGGCGTTGCTGTTCGCCCACAGCGTCTTGCCCCTGTGTTCAAATCCCAGACCTTGCAATTTTTAATTTCAAAATCCCACCATTGGTTTAAACAAGGTTTATAATTAATTCTAGGCATTTAGTACTCAAATAGGCGTTCAGCCTAGTGGTTAGATAGCTAACCCCTAACCTCCATGACGTGAGTTCGAAACCTCCCTGGGACTAATTTTGGATTTTAATTGCATTAAGTTCCCAAGCCGTCAAAGTTACCATTAATTACAAAACTACCCCCACTCTTACAAAAATTCTTTATCTACAAATCCTTTATTCTCCAAAATTCATAATAAAATATTTTTCTTCAAATAACACCAAGTTTAATTCTTTTTTTTAAATAAAATCAAATCAAATTCAAGTTTAATTATTTTTCTCTCAAATCAAACGCATTTCAAAGTTAGTTCATTCCAAATCAAGATTCATTTTAAATCAAGTTCTTTGTAGATCAAGTTCAATTCCCAAAGCTCAAAATCAAGTTCACTTCAAAACGAATCCTTTTTTTAAAAAAAAAATCAAGTCATTTCTTTTTCTTGTCTTTATCCCTTCCAAAAATAAAATTCTTCTTCAAACATTTTGGGATCTTTGGTCTCATGCAACGGGCTTTAAACGAGGAACTGGCAGTTCACCTGTTGTTCAACGTTTAACAGTTTGTATAGGCCCTCATGCTGCCGTAGCTGCCTCGGACCTTATGCATGAGTGGACTAAAGGTCCTTTCAGAAATAAAAAGGTTTTTTTCAAATACTTTGGGATCCTTAATCTCACGCGACGAGTCCTAAAAGCGAACTGGTAGCTTTTTCTGTTGTTCGTTGTTTAGGAGTCCGTATGAGTCCAAGTGTAGCCGTAGTTGTCTTGGGGATTGCCTTTCCTTTTTTTTTTCAATCAAATAAAAATAATTTCGCATTCCTTAATCTCACGCAATGGGCCCTAAAGACGAACTGGTAGCTTTTTTTGTTGTTCGTTGTTTAGAGGTCTGTATGAGTCCAAGTGCAGCCGTAGTTGTCTTGGGCCCTGTGCATATATGGATTAGGAAGCACCCTTAAAATACATTCAAAAATCTGTCCACCTTTAAATTCGAGCACCTCCGAAGGTCAAGCCTTCAAATCGTACCACACTACGTAAGCCTTGAGTTTCCCATTGCACCAGGGAATATGTAGGAGCAGGATCATGTCCTGTCAGGCTAACCTCCATCAAGCTATTTATTTCAAATTAACTAAAGGGATCAAAACAATTTTCAAAAATTACATGCTCAGTTTAAGGGTACCGTTCTTCGGAACAGGCGAGTGGGGTGCCTAACACCTTCCCCATTCGTAAACGACTCCCGAACCTAAATCTCATCCTCAAGTCAGGGTTTTTTCCAAATATTTTTTCCTTAAATAAAAATTTGGTGGCGGCTCTACTTTATCAATAAAATTCATTTTAAAATTTAGCGGGTTCGTCATCTCGTCGGAATTACGGATGACACAAAGGATGAGGAGAAACTAGAGAATTCTGGATCAAGTGAGGCAACAACTTAGTGTAGGTCATTGGGATAGGATCAAATTTGATAGGTTTTTTTCTCTTGTGTGTTTTTGTCCTCGATTGGGATTTTGACTTATGGCTTGTGTTTGGTTCGTGAGCGGTGTTGGTGGTCAAATTTGTATAGGATAGTTAGGAGCTGGAGGGTAGGGTGTTTGATAGGTTGCAGCAATGTAGGGATATGGTGTATAGGGAGCATAAGATGGTGGTTGAAAACTAGTTGGTCCATAAGGAGTCATCTGAGGAGTGTATTGGCCTTGACCAAAAGCCACATTATAAGCGTCTCTTGTCTTCTTCTTTCCAAACCCGACAGAAGTATTAATTGTCCCTGTAGGCTTGGGCATAATCTTTCCACTACACATGCCACCTTTAATCCTTTCCCCTATGTTGACAACATTAGAGAAACTAGCGGTCATAATTCCAATCATCTTGTCATAAAAGGGGTCTTAGAGTGTATTTATGAACATGCTGACCAATTCTTTTTCACATAATGGGGGTTGCACTTGAGCAGCTAACTCCTGCCATTATTGTGCATATTGTTTGAAGGTCTCATCTCCTTTCTTTGCCATATTTTGAAGCTGAGTTATGTCTGGAGCCATCTCTAGATTGTACTTGTACTGTTTCAGAAATGCCTCAGCCAAGTCTCTTCATGAACGAATATGTGTCCGTTCTAATTGGGTATACCAGTTTGCCGCTACCCTAGTTAAACTATCTTGAAAGAAATGGATGAGCAGCTTACCATCATGAGCATATGTAGCCATCCTCCTACAATACATGGTTAAGTGATTCCTTGAGCAGCTAGTTCCTTGACATTTTTCAAATTCAGGAACCTTGAATTTTGGAGGAATGACCACGTCTAGGACTAGACACAAATCAGATGCGTCTTTGACATCATATGCACTTCTCTCAATTGCTTGAATCCTTCCTTCTAAGGTTTTCCATTTCTCAGCAATTTCAACAAAAGGATGGCTTTGATGTTCTCTTGTCCTGTTATGAGGATGGGAAGGTGATATGTGTATAGGATGAGGTCCTTGGGTGAACATAAGATTCATCCCCCCGCAGTTGTTTGGTGGGTTTAGATAGGTTCGTGTGAAGTGGTGTTTAGAATGATAGGAGAGATTTCTGTGGGGTTTAAAGGTAGGCTTTGTGTTTGGGTTTATGTATGTCTCGTGAAGGAGGATGCGTGCCCATGAGGGCACTCATAATGAACCTATTCAGCTTGTTGAAGCATGGTTAATGGCAAAGAGTTTTGTGGATTAGGGTCAAGAAGATGTGATAAGCTGATTGGTTCTTCTGGAAAAGATCCCCTCATGTCTCTCTTATCTGACACTTGTATGGCCTTCATTAATTTGGTCATTGTTTCTTCAATGTTTTCACCTCATTTCCCAGTTCCTCATTCTATCATTCCAATGCATCCATGATTCTTGATTGTGAACGAGTCCTATAAGGGTGCCGAGAAAGCTGTCTTTCTTCAATTTTTAGTTTTCTGTAAAATTTGAAATTATTTTTTAGAAAAAATGTGAATGCTAAAATCATGAGTGATAAAAGTATCAATACTCCAATGAGTGTGAGAAAGGTATGGGATAATTTTCAAAATCTCTTTCTTCAATGATAAATTTATTGAATGAATGAATGAATGTAATGTTGAAATACACAAATAATTAAAAATTTGACCATCTTTTTGAAATTTACATGATCATATGATCTCTTGCTTCATTATTTTAGTTTTCCCTTTTTTAGCAATTTTATTTTCTAGTAGTTTCTTGTTTTTAAAAATTTGATTTTGCTAAAATTTTCTAGGTTTTTTTGTGTGTGTTGTGATCATTAATTTTCTCTCTCTTTAAATGAGAAATTTTTCTTTTAGATTTTCATATTTTTATTCTTTCTCTTTTGGATTTTTTTTTAAAATTCTGTTAATTTTTCATTTTAATCTCAACAATAATTTTTAATTTTTCTATTTCTTTTTCAAATTTTCTAACTTTCCTCTCCTTTTGGATTTGTATATGTTCGATTTTCCAAAATTTTAATTTGAATTGGTTTGAGCAAAAATTTGCCCCAGTTTAACTCATTAGTTTGAGAAATTGTTTTTGAATTTTCCTTATTTTTCCAATTTTATTTGTCAAATTTGTTTATTCTTCTTTTTTAGTTTCTAATTTTTCTTTTCTTTTCTAATTTTAAATCAATTTCAAATCTTAATATTTTGTGTGTTTAAAATAAATATGCCCTTTTTGGTATCTTGGGTGAAGTGATGTGTGATATAGGCTTAAGGTCCTTCTGATGTATGTATCTCACACAAGGTGGTTTGTAATCCTAGAAGTTGTGATGGTTACTAGAGTCAAGTTCTAATTCTTTGTGCTTGCTACAACCGTAGAGAACGCTACCAGTTGTAGGGCACCAAGAAAAAGACGCACTCTAGCTGGGGTTCATGATAGCCAAACGGGACGTGCATCCCAAGTGACACCATTGGACCCTTCTAGTCCGACGTTTCGCTCAGACCTGGGTGTAGGGCCCCACTCATGTCATGCATGCAGCACTACAATGTATGTGAAGGTCATATCATCCTGCAAGTAAAACACAATAGATATATACAAATGTTCTACCCTAGGGTGAGAAATATACAAATTTAAATTAACATTAGCATGACATCATGGAATAGATAAAGGAAAATGGTAAATAAATAGAAAGGGATCAATATTCATATACACACTCAATTTAGAATAGGGCTTGACTCTCTAAAATCCCCAGTGGAGTCACCATCTGTCATAACCGTAATTACAACGAAATGACAAACTCGCTAAAATTCTAGAAAGAATTTTATTAATTGTGGAGCCGCAACTAAAAAATTTTTTTAAGGGAAAACTTTTGGAAAAATCCTAACTTAAGGATGAGTTCTAGGTTCGAGAGTTGGTTACGAATAGGAAGGTGTTAGGCATCCTACTCGCCCGTTCCGAAGAACGGTACCCTTAAACTGAGTGTGTCATTTTGATATTTTTGAAAACTATTTGATCCCTTTTAAATAGAATATAAATAAATAGGTTAGAAAAATAGCCTGACAGGACTTGATCTTGCTCCTACATATTCCCTGGTTCAATGGGAAATTCAAGGTTACGTAGTTCTAGTTGAGAGACTTGATCTCTTGGAAAATAAAAGGGTGATTTTAGGTAAAAATTGTTTCTTTTTTTAATGAAGTTGGTAAAAACGGCGATCTTCTAAAATCGCATGCCCACAAAATCCAAACCGTCGTAAGCCGTGTTTGAATCTGCACGGATTAAAATACGAAACAGTAGAGAACGTTACTTGGCCGTTATTAAAATCCGTTGTACAAATTTCAAAAAATCCAAAAGCAAACATTTTTAGATAGAATTGGTGAAAACAATGATTTTCTAAAATCACGTGCTTACAAAATTCAAACTGTCGTAAGCCGTATTTGAATCTGCACGAATTAAAATGCGATACAGTAGAGAACGCTACTTGCCCCATTAGAATTCGTTGCACGAATTTCAGAAAAATCAAAAACAAACATTTTGGACGGAATTAGTAAAAATGATTTTCTAAAATCGCGTGCCTGCAAAATTCAAATCGTCGTAAGCCGTGTTTGAATCTGTACGAATTAAAATGCGGTATAGTAGCCATTAGAATTCGTTGCACGAATTTCAGAAAAATTGAAAACAGACATTTTGGATGAAATTAGTAAAAACGGTGATTTTCTAAAATAAAGTGCTCGCAAAATTCAAACCGTCGTAAGTAGTATTTGAATTTGCACAAATTAAAATGTGGTACAGTAGAGAACGCTACTTGCCCTAATCAGAATCCATTGCATGAGTTTCAGAAAAATCGAAAACAAACATTTTGGACGGAATTAGTAAAAACAATGATTTTCTAAAATTGCGTGCTTGCGAAATTCAAATCGTCCTAAACCGTGTTTGAATCTGCAAGAATTAAAATATGGAACAGTAGAGAATGCTACCTGCCTGTATTAAAATTCGTTGCATGAATTTTATGAAATTCAAAAAAACAGACAATTTTAGACGTTTTAATAATTTGATCCATATTTGGGCCCAAGGAACCTATTGAGCTTGACCCAAACTAGAGATAAAAGAAAATCAAAAATTGAAAGCAATGAGTTTAAACCCAAATCTAATGTAAAAGAAAAAAAAATGGACTTGACCTCAAAATAATAAAAACAAGGAATGGGGCTTGACCCAAATGAAAAATGGATTAGATTTCAAATTATAAAAAGAACTGGACTTGACCCAAATTAAAGAAAAAGGAATTGAGCTTGACCTAAAAAATAAAAATGGACTTGATTTTAAATTTAAAAAGAAAAGAATTAGGCTTGACCAAAATTAAAAATAGATTTAATTTCAAATTAAAAAGAAAATTGGGCTTGACCCAAATTAAAAAAAATGGATGTGATTTCAAATTAAAAAAGAGAATCGGGTTTGACCCAAATTAAAAAGGTGACTTGATTTCAAATAAAAAAAGAAAATTGGGCTTGGTCCAAATTAAAAAAATAGATTTGATTCCAAATTAGTAAAACAAAAAAGGGAATTAGGCTTGATCCAAATTATTTGTAAAAAGAAAAAAAATTGGTTATGATTTAAAACAAATAAAAACTAGGATTGGACCTCTTTTGTTTAGCAGACCATTTTTGCTATTTGAACTCAAGGTCCATAAGGTGGATGTAACCAAGTTACCACTAAGCTAAGCTTTAATGTTTGATCAAACTTTGTGCAAGTGTAATTAAATAAGGGGTTGAAGGTTTAATTGCCATTTATGAATTAAATCAAACTTTGTGCAAGTGTAATTAAATAAGGGGTTGAACGTTTAATTGCCATTTATGAAAAAGGGTTCCAGTGGAATTCGAACCCACATCCTCAAAGCCCATAGAGCATACTAACCATTGGACCAAATCCTTTAAAGCATGTTTCATGCCATATTTAGAGGAAAATGGACTTAACAGGGTTCGAACCCAAATATTTGAGCTTCTTGGGATCGACTAACCACTAAGTTGAATCAATTAATTATGATTAATCTTACTGATTATATTATAAATTATATTATAAATTTAAGTTGAGCTGAGTGAGGGGGTGAGCCATATGCGTAATTTACACCTGATTTCTTCTATTCTCCCTCACAGGTTTAGTAACCATCACATTAAGCCCATGGAAGTCCTGTTTCATAATTTCCATTTCTACCTCTCACCAATCTTAACAAAATCAAATTGAGATGGAAAGTATCCATATGATTTTCAACAACTGATATGATTCTCCATATGCTACCACTCCCATCCATTTTACTACCAGGTTGCCTATGATATGCATTTTCTCATTCTTTCATTCGGCCAGAATAAAAGCTAACTGACATGGATATTGCTCTGCATAATTATGCAGATCTCTTCACAGTCCACTCCTCATGTTGCATCCTTAGGAACAGCTAGTCAAACCAATGCATGTAGTGACGAGACCTGAGCTAGTGCTTACCAATGCTTTGGATTAAATTCACTTCCTATAATCTACTGACATATGATGCATCAACCATATAATGACATACGCCACCATCTGAAGGCCTGATTTCTCTGCAGTTATAGTTTTGCTAAACCTATTACTCTAGTTTGGTTCTTCTGATAAATCTCAATACTTGGCCCTGGGCAGCAGGGAAAACAGTATGCTAATCAAGGCTTACCATCGTAGCTAGCTTGAATTATCAGCTTCCTTGTGCATGCTCCAGGTGCTGCATTTCTGTGATTCTTAGAGCAAGAGAGAATGAGCCTTGTCTTCAATCTTTTTCCTTTGCCTACATCAGCTTTTAATTAAGAATGATGGAATCTGAGCTCCTCCAATGGCTGAGAATGCTCGTGAAAAGAATCTGAATGGAGAAGATTCGCTCCTGAGCACCTTCTTGGAATTCAGATTAAGCGGACAGAGAATTCCAGAATTTGACCAAGACTTATGCCCTGAACTATCAGGCTAGTGGCGTCATCTTCTCGAATAAATCAGTACCATTCCATGCACATTGACCTTCTTCCTCACCATTTTTCATAAATCGACATTTCTCGATTTATATCATGCTAAATATTTCAATTTCAATCAAAAGAATCTTGAAACTAGTAGCGTAAGCCACAATCAGAATTCAACACCAATCTTACTTAATTTGAACTAAACCGAAAAACCTCTTGCAAACAAACAGAAATGAATAAAAATAATTGATCTGAAACTCAACAAATTCACTAAGGATTTTATATATCATTCAACAGAATTTGCTTTGATTCAGAACCATAACAGATAACAGAAGAAGGCAAGTTTAAACAACACTGTACTTTTACCTGGTGGTAGTGAGCAAGGAAGAGAAGGTTTCACTGGAAACTGAACTTCCTTTTAAAAGTTTGCTGCTGATTCTTAAGATCAGAGATGAAAAAGGTTCTCTGAATTGAGAAGGTCCTGGTTCTTTGGAGGAGACGCGATCCTAAAGAATGATGAGAGACTCCAAAAGAACATGGGAGAAGCTAAAAAATGTGGAGTCGCGGAGGAGACTTTCGCTTTCTTTTCCGATCCAAAAAAAATGAAGACCTCCCACCCTATAGATACATTCCTTTGAAATTTTTTTTTTCTCTTTTCCTTTTTTTTTTTTCTTCTTTCATTCAGTTTTTCTATTATTTTATTTTTATTTTTTCATTATTACTTTTTATTTTTATTTTTATTTATTATTATTATTATTATTTATTTATTTTATTTTTTTAATAATTTTAAACTAAATCATCTTTTAGTTAAAAAACTTTATTTTAAATTTTAAATTTAGCCTTAGACATAATTTAATATTCACGTATAAAAATAATTATACATAAAAAAATGTAATTTAACAATATCTTTCATAAACTGTCAAAATTAAATTGAAAATTGTAAATATTTTTTACCCTTTAATTAAAAATATTTAAATTAAGTTACAATTTTAAAAAAATAAAATTTAAATTAATACTATCCATTTATTAAGATCTCTAAATTAAAATCATATTTTATAAAATAAAATTAAAATTACAAAAATATTAATTTCAACGTGAAAAAACTATCCCTTAATTAATAAGCTTTTCTAATTATATTTATAAGATCTTTTAAATAAATTACATTAGCTGATAAAATAATTAGTTAATTAATGAATTAACTTTTTAAACCTAGATTATAAGATACAAATAAAAAAAACCTAATTTAAAACCATAGTCTATTATTATATTCATCATAAAGAAGTTAGAAGGTTTAAGATAAAGATGAATAAAATAACAAATACCTCTAAAAATTTGTATTTACGTTAAGGACTATAAAAATTCTCTGAAAACATATTGTAAATATGTCTACAGTAAGTATTGAATAAGTAATAAAAATATAAAACCGTAAAACCAAATACATTTTTTAAAATGTTTTAAAATGTATGAATCCATTAAATATAAAGTGAACTAAATTATTTAAAGAGACCTATAAAATTTATTTATTTAATACTAAAGGGCATGTTAAAACATATATTATTAATACCTCTTTTTTTATTATAATCTGGATATTATATATTCATAACAATTATTCGTGATTTTTTTAAAAAATTAATTTTAAATTCAAACTACGAAAGTAAATAATATGATACGACATATATAACAAATTCTAAACATGAACTAGAGATGTAAAATAAGTTTGGGAATAAATGAACGAGAAATAATCAACCAAACAACTATAAATGGAAAACTTATATTAAGACATTTGCTGCATGGTGGTTGTTGTCTTAAAGCTTGGCTCTTCCAATATAAATAGTGTTCCACGATACATCAAAACCAATTCATTTGAGGGAAGTGCAAGATATCAACATTAATCAAAATTAAGTAATATGAAATTCGTTATCACTATTGTTTTATTTTTGTTTCTAGCTGGCTTTGGAGCAACTCAGGTCCTTGACATATCAAATTTTGGTGGAAAACCTGATACAGATATAACAAAGGTTTGTGTATTAAGGGCGAGGAATGATATTTCTATTTATTAGCAAATTTTAGGGGTAACATCAAGATTTGTGTATTAAGAAATGGTTTCCATATCTATTTGGTTTTAGCTAATTTGTGTTTTGCACATTCTTAAGGCTTTTTCTGATGCTTGGACTCAAGCATGTGCATCACCAACTCCGGTTAAAATTGTGATTCCTGCTGGTACATACCATATGGGTGCAACTGATGTTAAAGGTCCTTGTAAGGCTCCTGTTGAAGTTCAGGTTGATGGCACAATTAAAGCACCTGAAAACCCTGATGATCTCAAGGATGCTTATCAATGGATCAAGTTTCAATATCTTGACTCTTTCACCCTATCAGGTAGTGGGATTTTTGATGGTCATGGTGCAACCGCTTGGACACAGAATGATTGTCATAAAAACACGAAATGCAGTCTACATAGCATGGTAATTAAATAAATATTAATCTTAGCACTCAAATAATAATGCCACCTAACATGTGCCTTCACAAAACTTTAATCTAACAAGTTTCTTTTTTTTCAAATGCCAACAGAATTTCGGTTTTAATTTTCTCAATAATTCAATTATTCGTGACATTACTACCAAGGATAGCAAAAGTTTTCATGTCAATGTTTTGGGGTGTAATAATTTCACATTTGATGGGTTCAAAGTTAGTGCCCCGGCTGAGAGTCTCAACACTGATGGGATCCACATTGGAAGATCATTTGACATAAAGATTATTAACTCCAACATTGAAACTGGAGATGATTGTATTTCATTGGGTGATGGCAGCAAAAATATAACTGTTCAAAATGTGAATTGTGGACCTGGTCATGGTATTAGTGTTGGAAGTCTTGGCAAGTACGAAAATGAAGAACCTGTGGAAGGTCTTTTTGTTAAGAATTGTACTTTGAACAATACTGACAATGGTGTAAGGATCAAGACCTGGCCTAACACCCCAGGACAAATTACTATAAGTGAAATGCATTTCGAAGATATAATCATGGTTAATGTGAAAAATCCAATCATTATTGACCAAGAGTATTGCCCGTGGAACCTATGCTCCAAACTGGTATTTAATTCCAACTCTTAAATTTAACAATTAAAAAATTTATAAGCATAAGTAATAAATTTAAATGTCTAATTTGTGTCTATTTCTTACATGCCTTACAGAACCCATCAAAAATTAAGATAAGCAAAGTTTCTTTCAAGAATATTAGAGGCACTTCGGCAACTCAAGAAGGGGTGACTCTTCTTTGTAGCAGTGGTGTACCGTGCGAAGGTGTAGAGATATCTGATATTGATCTCCAATTTAATGGATCTGAAGCAACGGCTAAATGTCAAAACGTGAAGCCCGTAACTACAGGAAAAGTTCCTATATGTGCCGCTTGAAATGATCATGAACTGTTGTAATGCCCTTCCTTTAACAAGTTTTTCTACATTTCTTATTTAATCTTGTTATTAATAATAGTAAACAAGCCATCCCAAAAAGAATGGAGATGGACCAGTTGTAATCCCTTTTGAATAAATACTTTGATTTGTTGTCACTGTTATAATGTGTCTCTTCATGGGTAAGAAATGAAGCCTTTTATGTTTGAATAACTAATTATATTGTTTGATACTATAAAGATATATGACTAATATTTCATAAACTGCATGGTATATAAAAATGTAGGTGAATTTAAAAAATTTACTACTTCATTTCCCTTTAGTTCTTGTTGAGAAATTAACCATTGTTAATAAAATTGTATAGGATCGATCAACTAAATTGATATAGAACTAATATTAATATTTTAGTGAAGGAATAAATATATAACTAAACTGGTGACAATTACTCTTAAATCAGATCAAACTAATGTTGAATAAATAAATGTAAAATGTTGGAAGCCTCAACAAATACTAAAATGAAGAGCCTCCAGAAGGTTTATTTTTTATTTTTTAAGAATTGCACTTTGAACAATACTGATAATAGGGTGATGGTGCAACTTATAACAAATTTTATAATTTTATTTCTTCTTAATTTTTGTTAACACATTAATCATATTATTATTAGAATTTACTTAGATTGAATAGATAAAACAATGAAGAACAAATCTTAATGGTTTATTGTAGTAAAATATTAAATAAAAATTATATTGAGTAAAATCAAATAATAATAATAATAATAATAATATATTATTATTATTATTATTATTAGACACACTATTTTAAGGTGGAATAATAGTTCTTATCACCAATACCATATTAGATTGAACCATTTATATCCTAATGTTTAAGTAAAAGAAAAAATGCTTTTAAGTTTTGTTGATGTATAATAAGGACTCTCAAAGTTTTAAAATAATAAAAAAATTCATTAAAAAAAATCACACATTATCATAAAACTTGTACTTAGTTATAAAAGAGTGTGAGGAGCACTCTTGACCATACAAAGAAAGCATCACTTGTTTATTAACTCTAGTGGAATTTCATGTAATTATTTCATACATACACGTATTGATGCTTTCCACAAGAAAAATAAGAAAATCGTATGGAAAAAATATGATTATTTTATATATTTTTTTCGATTTTTACAAATTTTAGTACGGTTGTATCATTTTTTAAACTCAAGGTCTAACTAAAAGAGATAAATTTAAATGAAAATTTTTGCACATACAATCTTTGTCGTTAATATATGTATGGTCTACTTTATTTTAAGAATAAATTTCAATAAATGATGGTAATATTAATTAAAGCAAGGTTATGTATTTGAAATATATGTATTTGAAATTGTAAAACATAAAGATTAAATGAAAAGTCCATGATAAAATTGTGACTTAATAAGGTTTTCAATCCTTTATTTAGTTTTAAATTTAAATTTAGTACATACCATATCTTTTATTATTTTGGTTCTACATTTTACATAAGTTATTGAATTTACTCTCTATCATTAACATTGTTTACACTTTCAGTCCAAAAACATCAATGTAAATATATATATATATAAAATTTTCTAGAGTTCTTTTATTTACTAAAATAACACATTTTTAAGAGACTATTTGATTTCATAAAATTTATACATTTTGATTTAATACTATAACAATGTACATATTTTGTTCAAATATTATAGTCATAGTTTTGTGAGAAAAATATTAATTCTTAAATTAATCAAAATTTTGAAAACAGGCATTAAAAATTTAATAATAGGCCTTTAGTGAGAGATGTGAAGTGAATTGCCAATCAATGAATAGGAAATAGTTAACGAACAAATTAAAAAAGGAAAATTTTATATTTAGACAAATGTTGTATCGTGGCTGTGGCCTGAAAGCCTCGCCTTTCAAGTATAAATAGTGTCCTGGAATACTTTAAAACCAATCCATTTAAGGGAAATGCAAGAAACAACGGGCAGGTTGGAAACACTAATCAAAATTAAATAATATGAAGTTCATTGTCACCACTGTTGTTTTACAGTCTTATTGTGCTTAATTTCTCCATCCTTCTCTATTGTCCTCAATCTCTTCCTTAGTGTTCCTTTCCTCCATTTTATGATTCTCATTTCCTTGCACTAAAATTTTCACCCCAAGTTTGGTTGAAATTTATTTTTTATGGATGATTTGTATGCTAGAATAGTTACCTTACTTCCATAAATTCAAGACTTTTATGTACCAAATTTTTATGTATTAAAAAGGAGGCCACTCTAAAATTTTAGAGTTAAAGATAGATAAAAAATTCTATTTAAATGTTAGTATGGTTGTTTGGGAGAAAAATTAAGCTTGGACTAGAAATTTCTACAAACTAGAAGTCATGGTGCGATCTTTTTTATACATTAATCTATAAGTGTACAAGTATCTATGGTCTATTTTGTAACTCAAAAATTAATTGAAAATTATATTTCTACAAATAAAACCGAACATAGAACTTCCAAACAAGGGTGTTTGAGAAACAAATTTTTAGTTTTACTACCATGGTTATGATTCTATATATATATATATATATATATATATATATATATATATATATATATATATATATATATATATATATATAAGTGTATATAAACTTAAAATATATTAGATAATATACCTTATTTTAAAGGTACAAAATTTTGTTATATTTTCAAAGAAATCGGTGGTCAAGAAAAATAATAAAGTTTTTCTATTGCATGACAAATTTTATGGTTTAAACTTTTCTTCCTAAAAAGTTGTGACAAGAGAATTATTATACTATATTTTTATGACAGCCTATAATTTATCGTGATAATATTCATTATCATATATCGTACTCAGGAAAAAATTATTTTCGAGAGTAATCCAATCTAGGAACTTTCTTGAGGTGTTGTTCGAGAGGGTAAATTCCAACATATATTCAAGTAAAATTTTTTATTAAAAAAAACGATTACCATGATTATAGAGTTAAGACTCAATAATGTGTACTTTTTAGAATCAATTCGATACAAAGGACTAATAATATTTTTCCATTTATGCACTTTTAGAATTTTTTCTTGTATAGAATAAACTCTAATATATTAATATCATTTAAAGATCACTTAAGCAAATTATATTCAAAGAGTTAAAAGAAATGAAAATTACGATTTATAAATGGTATAAATTCAAGAAGAAGTATATATAATGACATAGAATATGAAATTGGAAGGACACTTACATAGAATGAGAAATTCCTAAAATGGTTGTATAGTATTTATAATTTTTTTTACCATTTATAATTTCTTTATAATATTTAATATGATATAAAACATATTGGAGTGTGTTGGTGTGAAATCGTATGAAGGTAAGTGTACCTTATTATTTTACAGAGTAAAGAGTGAGTAAGAGTATCGTCTCCACATGGATTTGGTTCAAGTATTGAATTACTACTAGTCTATTAATTGAACTCTGATATGGGTGTACGTAGGCAACGCAAGTAGAAAATAACAATGGTTGTAGATTCTGTCACTGGGCTGGAACTCTGTTCCAGTATGTTTAAAACTAATTAGATTAGACTCAGAAATGTGGAGTAATCAATAGATGATTTGAATATAAAAGAAATCGATTTATGGAAGGTGTTAGGGTTGGATTTCACCAAAAAATTTCCTATGCAACAGTAGATCATTACGTGCATACAAGATAAAATATAGATGAAGATCAAATTCGTAATTATTGATTAAAGGTCAATCCCTTGACTCAGTAATTCAAATTAGGAATTCTAATCCCTTAGTAAATTCTAATTTGATGTGAGCCTTAAGTTCAAGAATTCAAACGATCTCACAATCGCAAACCTCTATCCCTAGAGCCTTCACAATTATGTTATTCAATCTCAGTTCCAATTCAAAAACCAATTTCCCAATTGCGAGGAAGAATTTTGATTCAGTCTATAAGTGACCAAGTCATAAAAGCATTAAGTAAAGAGATGAATAATCAACGTTAAAGGAAAATAATCTTAAATACAAATAACGTATCCGAGTTACATAGGTTCAGTCATAGGTTCCTCTTTCCCCAATAGAGATCTAGTTACACATAATGATAAAGAAAGAAAACGGGGGAGAAGGATGAAGTCATAAGCATGGCGACTCGCAGTGGTTCCTTCTTCCTCAACCCCAGGGTTTCTCCTTCACCCAGAATAGACCCAGAAACCAGGAGGTTCGCGTAACTGATAGCAGAAAGACGGCTCTGTTCTGTGTCTCTTGGATTCAAAAGGGTATGATCAAGAATGCCCTGTTTTCGTTCTGTTCTGGACTTTTATAGATTCTGCTCTGTAGCGTCGCGTGTCCAACACGGCACAACTGCGTTGCCAACGCGATGCGAGTAACAGATAGCTTCTTTTCTTTCAAATCTTCATGTGCTCCACGTAAGTCTGATTGCGTTGCCAACGCCGGAATCCTGTAACAGACCACGGTAATTAAAACACCTCATATTTATGAGAATTTATCACCCAAAATGCTTTAAAACTACATTTTCTAGATTGTGCATGAGTTACTCAATTTTATGTCATTTTCTCATGTTTTAATGGTGTTTTATGCTTCAATTACTTGTAATTATATTGAATTATGTTCCAAATAAGTGTCTTATTGAACACTTATCACATTGTTATCTATAATTGATAGATTCATAAGTTATCTAAGATCATATGATATTATGGTTGTAATTGTTTAGTTTATTATTTCTTAAACTATTTAAATTTTATTTACACAAAATTAAAAAGGTATGGTATTAGCTATTTAGAACTATAAATTTTTTTACTAAAACAAAAGTATCACTAATATGATATATTTAGATGACAATAGAAAATAGTTCAACTAATTTCAATAAACATATCACTCTACCTCCTCAACCCCATGAAGCACTACAAACATAGATATTCGTATTTGAAAAGTTTCATCCCTAATGATGATCAACTGATAAGTGTAAACATCTAATTATGTTCAAACCTATTTTTACCACTATAATTTCCTTGCACCATTTGATTTTTAAAAATAAAAATAGAAAAATTTAAAAGAATAATAATAAAGTTAAATAAATTTAGAAATAAAACTCATATCTTCCCTAAAAAAATCCAAAATATATAAATTAACTTTAAATTCTATCCTTCTCCAATTTTTATTTTGATAAGGTCATCATGGATTCAATTTGGGTGAAGTCATTTTTTTCTTTCCTACTCACATGTAAATTGATTCTAAATTTCATTTTGATCTCACTCATGCATGAAACCATCCATTCACTCTGTCTCCAGGCGGTTATTTTTTAACATCACATTCAGTTTAGAATTTGTTTCTCTCTCTCTGCATACTGCATTTTGCCATCCTCCCAGCAATGCACACATATCACGGAAGCAAGGATAGATAGCTTGAGTGGTGATTTCAACAACAGAGCCACTTATCTTGAGGTGACAGAAAAAATCAAACTTTGAGGAAGAAAAGGTGCTGAGTAATGATCTAATTATTCTTCATTTAGGATTCAAAGTGAAGTAAGCTTCCAACATCACTTTTCCTTTATTTCATTTAGCCATTAAATTCGTGATATTTAAGCTTTGACAAATAGTTAATGGTAGAACATTTCTTTGTTAGATTGAATGAAGGGTTTGCTTGGATTAAATGTTGAAAGTTGACCAATTATTCGCATGCCATACTATCCTTCAAAAAATAATTTTAGAATCTTTGTTTTAATTATTTAAAATTTTCTAATATCAATGTGTAAGTGATAGGTAACCAACAAGCAAGGATTCACTTCCTTGGTATTTTAGGTTTGAAGGTTTTGAATAAACAACGATCTTCTAAAATCACATGCTCGTAAAATTCAAATCGTCGTAAGCCGTGTTTGAAATTGCACAAATTAAAATACAAAACAGTAAAGAATGCTACTTGCCTATATTAGAATTCATTGCACGAATTTCAGAAGAATCGAAAAATAGACATTTTGGATGGAATTAGTAAAACAATGATTTTATAAAATCACGTGCTTGCAAAATTCAAACCGTTGTAAACCGTGTTTGAATCTACACGGATTAAAATTCCCCATTAGAGTCTGTTGCACGAATTTCAGAAAAATCAAAAACAGACATTTTGGGACAGAATTCGTAAAACAGTGATTTTCTAAAATCACGTGCTTGCAAAATTCAAACTATCGTAAACCGTATTTGAATCTACACAGATTAAAATGCAGTATAGTAGAAAATGCTACTTGCCCCCACTAGAGTTCGTTGCATGAATTTCAAAAAAATCGAAAACAGACATTTTGGGATGGAATTCGTAAAAACAGTGATTTTCTAAAATCACATGCTTGCAAAATTCAAACCGTCGTAAGCCATGTTTGAATTTTCATAGATTAAAATGCGGTACAGTAGAGAACTCATTTTTATGCTGCACGGATTAAACCGTTGTAAGTCGTGTTTGAATCTGCAAAGATTATTAAAATAGCAATTTTCTAAGCTAATTTTTGATTTGGAAGACATATTAGACTTGACCCAAATTAAGAATAAAAGGATACTCGAAATTAAAAGTAATGAATCTGATCCAAATTAATTGTTTAGATGAATAAATAGTTTACATTTGTAAAACTATTTTATCTTTATTATTTAACTAAATTTAAGAATATTATATTTCGATTTATTCTATAAAACTTGAACAAAATTTACATTAGAGAAAGTGAGACTTGCTTATTTATTTATTTATTATTTATTATATATATATATATTTATCTAAGATAAATTTATTAAAGTTTTAAGTTAGGTAGTTTGAAGTGTAGTAGAAAACTACGTGTAAATCCAGTAGCGAGTCTTCCCATGGCTTGTGAAATGTCCTTAGAGTGCTACTATTATTTGGAATATGTATGCCTTACCTGTGAGGTGCCAACTTCAATTGACGTGAATTAAGTAATGCGACCCACCTCTTGAAAGTTCATTTGAACTGTGGGATCCTTGAATTCATTTCTGAAAGCAAGTAAGCAAAGATCATTCCGTAGTAACATAGTAAGCTTGAGCTTTGTGATTTAAGAATATGAGCCCATGGGCTAGCGTACTCTGACATCATTGAGTTACTGCAATTACTAAGCCCTCTACGGACGACCAATGTTAGTTTCAAAATTGTATCAACAATTAAGTATACTTCTTCACGTGACTCAATAACCCCATAAGGTATAAATGTCTATACAAGTAGCAGAACAAGTTTCAACATTGTCTCATAATTCGATACCTTTTGCTTATTCTGCATTTTATCACTGAGACAGGTACTGATCAAGCGTGTCTTAAATGATTGAAGTTTCCAATATTAACACATTCCTGTACTTCCCTATATAAGATTTTCCATACCAAATTCAACTCCTTGGGTTCCCTGTTCTCGCATAATTCCTTCAAGATGGATTTTACAACTTTCAGAATGGTCCTTAACTTTATCACCAATAGGATAAGTTGCTTCATTGGTCAATAACTATAATACTCGCTCGGCTTTTAGATGGAACCTTGATGAGGAGCCTTCCATAATATTATAAAGTAATGCTTCAATGGCTAATTCTCTGCACAAAGATGGCCTCTTTGCCGCATCATCAATGACTCTTCTAATTCCTGTTTGGAATTGCTCATGTGGGGCATTTCTCAAAACAAATGACATCGCTTCTACTCTAAATTTTTGGACACATTCCCTTGGATGGCATGATTATGAATGCATGCCTTAACCTGTGGTCTACTTGTTTTGACAATGTCAACCATTGCTGTTGGACTTGTATTTTTCATCCCTGTAGCATGTACTTGCACTTCTTACCATATTCTGCTATAATTGCGATGAAGGAAGGTTTTTGCCAAACCTGATATACAATCTCTATTTGAAAATTATAAGTCAAGGGCCTCCGTGCTTCACAGCAAGCCAACTTAGTCCTAACCAGCACCTTTCCTTCCAGTAGGATATTAATCAGTGGAAGTACACCTCTCTTGTATACCCTTGCTTTCATCAGATTAGTTACTGCCCTAGATTCTATTTTACAGGCTTTGATGATGGAATATTCACCTTCAAGAAACCTGCTGGTCTTGCCATTTGATGTTAAAGAACTATCCTTTGATGCTATACCCAGACCTTTTATAGATGGGTTTTTTACAGGTTCTGGGATAGCCCTACGATAGGTCATGGGTAGCTGTATGGGATGACTAAGAGAAGCTAAGGATTTTATGTGTACAAGGATGCAACACTGAGCTTCTGCAGGAACAGATGTGATACCCTACAGGAGCAGTTTCCTGTCACTTTTGATTCTGCACTCATTGAATCTGAGCAGCGACAAACTGGCCTCCCAAGGCAAGGATTTTGAATAGCAATGCCAAATCTGGAACTGGCATTTGTTGAGAGAAAATCAAAGTGACCATAAGGTTACCCTTTCCCTTCCTTGGCTAGTTCTTTACATAAGGTCTAGAATCATGCCTTAGACCACAATATCTCCCTACTGAATGTAATTGGGTTTCAATAAGCATGGAGGTTCAGTTTTAAGGGGTATACCTGTTTCACTAAGTTTCAGTTCAAAGCTAATGGTGCAGCACTCTGTTACATCCAATCTATCAGAGTTCCAGGTAGAAAACGTGAATTTCTCTAACCTATTTCTAATAGTTGAACCTCTTAAATGATGAAGCTGTTCTCAGGTTTGCTTAATCATTTACTGTTCTATGACAGATTTCATATCTTCACTCAAAAACAGAAACAGCAAAACTCAAGAGTGAAGGATTTTATTCCAACACTAGATTTCAACATACAACTTAATCCCATGCATATAAATTCTATTCAAGAATGCCAAACTGAGATTCAAACTAGACGTCCTCTAGATATTATTAATTCATTCTTCTTTAGTTATGCCACTGTACAACCTTCTTTTTATTCATAAGCACGCAAAACATGCTTCAAGATAACAATCGATTTTCACTCTTATTTTGCCATAGTGATCTTGTTCAATTACATACAGGTTTCACTTGAGAGTTTCACATCCAGGCTCAAATTCCAAATCAGAATTACTTACACATTTTAGTTTTCTTATTATATCGCAGTATCAGACTATTAAAAGAGGAGGAACCAGCATTGAGAGCAGGTGCATCAATTAAAGTATATGAATCGAGTTAAAACACTAACCTGAGTGAAGCTAGCTTTAAAAGATGCAAGAGTTCTCTCAATCGTAGTTGAAGAAGGTAACAGAAGGATGACCGTAATGGAGAGAAGCTTCGGAATCCTTCTTTACAAGGTTTTGAAATAGATGGAATCTGCTAGAACCAGCAGAGCGAGATTCAATGTGATAGGGAGAAACTTGCTCAAAGCCTTCAGGATCCGATGAAAAGCAGAGAAAATCCTAGAGGAGTTGAGAAAAGAACTAGGTGAAGAAGAGCGCACCCAAGAGAATTTGACAAAGCTTTTGCTAAGGCAATCTAGAATCCGTTCCCACCCCTCATTTTCTTCTTTTTATATTGCTTTATTCGAACTAACCCTCTTTGGTTAGCTTTGATTAACCATGGTTCTCCCTATTTAACTTTATCTAATTGACTAACTAATTTTTAACTGCCCCCTAACAGCTTTGCTTGCTTTTGCCTTTGTTTCCTCTTGCTGGGCCATTCACTGATTTTGGGCCTATTTTCCTCATCTTTTTCACTTTTTTTCTTTTCTTTTATTTATTTGTTTATTTATTTTTTGTTTCTTGGTTTTTTATTTTAATTTTATTGTTATTATATTATTATTATAAAAAAGTTAGTTTAAAGAGGCTTCAGACTAAAATTGGTGTTCACATAATTTATGCAAAGAAATTTTCTAGCACCGTTGTAGAGGACAATTCCCCAATCATCTTAGAATCTTTAAATCTTGATTTTCTAAGATATGTTTATATTTTAGTTAAAAAAATAGATTATGTTGTTTGATGTGTGCAAAACGTGAGTGTAATTGGGAAATAATTTGATCACCTATTCTCCAACCAACTTAGAAATCAACAAGAATGACCAATTTTTATTAATTTATTACGCATGATAAAGCAAGATATCTAGAAAAAGAATCATGCAATCATTCATAATGAAAATATATAATCATTCAAGAAAAATAAAATTCAAATAGTTACATTGCAAAGTTTACCAAAGTTCCATGATTTCAAGGGTTAGTTACACATAGTAAAAGAAAGCAAATGACAAGTTAACCTAACACAATTATCCATAGCCTAATCCTAAAATTTGAAATACAAAACTGTACTCGCAACATGATTGAAAAAAGACTTTATAACTTGCACCACGAAAAAATATCCCTTCTACCAAGATTCTTTAAGAGGATGTGGGAAGAAGAAATGAAATGAGAATGAGGAAAATGAAAATAAAAAACAAAATGGAAAGGAACATGTGTAATTCATGGTGGTTTGTAAGCATTATAAGCGATGTTTGACAAACCATCATTCTATTGATTTATCTACAAAAAAATTAATTATAATTACAATAAAATTTATAATTATTTAATTATAATTCTACCTAATTTTTCTTATTTTGAATGAATGGTCACGCAAGTAAAGAATCTAAAAATAAGCAAGTTTTGGATCAAAAAGAGTAAAAGGAGCATAAAAAGATAAGACATCTAACGTGACAATGACATATCATTCCTATGGTGAGATTACGTAGAATGGTTGCGATGACTAAGGAAGTAGCACGGTCAAGTCTGGTCCACCACATTGAAATCCTAATCCACGGCTATAAAAGGGAGGCTCTCCTACATCACATGACAGGACCCTAGGTCCCAAAGGCCATGTTGTAACCGTAATTACAAAGAGACAACGAACTCACTAAAAATTTGAAAATATTTTAATTCGATTAAGTGGAGCCGTCACCAAATTTTTATTTAAGGGAAAATATTTGGAAAAACCCTAACTTGAGGAAGAAATTCTAGGTTCGGGAGTCGGTTATGAATAGGGAAGGTGTTAGGCACCCTACTTGCTCGTTTCGAAGAGTGGTACCCTTAAATTGAGTGTGTGATTTTTTTGAAAATTGTTTGATCCCTTAAGTAAATAAGTTTGTATGAAAATAGTCTGACAGGACTTGATCCTGCTCCTACGTATTCCCTGGTGCAATGGGAAATTTAAGGCTACGTAGTTCTGGCTAATAGACTTGATCTCTTAGTAAAAATTGATTTTTGTTGAAATGGAGTTTGATAAAACAATGATTTTCTAAAATTACATGCTTGCGAAATCCAAATCGTCATAAGCTGCATTTGGAATCCACATGAATTAAAATATGGAATAGCAGAGAAGGCTACCTATTTGTATTAGAATTCGTTCCATGAATTTTAGACAACAGATATTTTTGAAACAGACATTTTTTAGTGGAGTTAGTAAACAACGATTTTCTAGAATTACATGTTTGTAAAATACAAATCGTCGTAAGCCGCATTTGGAATCTACACGAATTAAAATACGGAACAACAGAGAAGACTACTTGTTCGAATTAGAATTCGTTACACGAATCTTAGAAAATTAAAAATAGATTTTTCGAAACACACATTTTTAACGAAATTGGTAAACAGTGATTTTCTAAACTTACGTGCTTGCGAAATCCGAACCGTCCTAAGCCGCGCTTGAATTTGCATGAATTAAAACACGAAATAGCAGAGAGGGATGTCAGTTCGTATTAGAATTCGTTGCACGAATTTTAGAAAACAAAAAAATAAACATTTAGAAACAGACGTTTTTTAATGGAGTTAGTAAACAATGATTTTCTAAAATTACGTGCTTGCAAAATCCAAATCGTTGTAAGCCGCATTTGCATCTACAGGAATTAAAATACAGAACAGTAGAGAAGGTTGCCTATTTGTATTAGAATTCGTTGCGCAAAGTTTAGACAACAAAAACATATGATTTTGATGAAATTTATATATATATATATATATATTAAAAAAATTGAAAAAATGGGCTTGACCCATGTGAGAAGAAAACTGAATTGTATTTTTTTTAGATAAAAATTGAAAAGTGGGGCTTTGCGAACATATGAAGAAAAATGAATTATATATGTATTTTTTAAAAGCAAGATTGAAAATTGGGCTTTGACCCACATAAACATTAAATTTGATTCCAAGTTAAAAGAGAAATTAGGCTTGCCCAGAATGAAATTTTGACTTTACTGATATTTATATTTTTTGAAATTTTGACTTTATTTTTTTTTTTTTTTTTGCAAATTTGGTTTGATTTTTAATAGAGGGCAACTTGCTGACCCAAGCCTTGCCCACTACCTCGAAACAAAGGCTTGTTCTCAAATCAACAAGGCCCTATGGAATAAGAGAGGCCCACTGTGATATTATGAGAGGATTAAATCAAAACAGTCGCCTGGGGGAATCGAAATCAGGGCTTGGTGTCACAGACAGCGTGCTTGCTGACCCAAGCCTTGCCCACTACCTCGAAACAAAGGCTTGTTCTCAAATCAACAAGGCCCTATGGAATAAGAGAGGCCCACTGTGATATTATGAGAGGATTAAATCAAAACAGTCGCCTGGGGGAATCGAAATCAGGGCTTGGTGTCACAGACAGCGTGCTTTACCACTAAGCTGGGTTCTCTACTTGGGTTTGGTATTTATGAAAATTAAATTTAACCATACCGTGAGCGAGGCTATACTAGACCCAGGGTATTGAACAGATTCAATATATATCTCCTCCTTGGTTTATCATTTCAAACCTCACTTGATCCTGCCTAAATGACTCCATAGTCTAGGAGTGTACCTTAGTCCTGTTTGGTTTTCACTTTATCTAGCAATATTTACATGTTGAACCATGATTGGGAGGCTAAGCTAAAATAAAATCTGTACGTGAATTAACATTTTTTTGAGCCATGACATGCTAGAATAGGCTCGTGAATTGCTGACTCTAATGCTTGGACAAGGCTCAGTTGAGTGCATGATCGTACACTAAGCCATGGTCATGGTTGATCCAAGGGTGTAAATAGGACCCTCACCTATTCAGGTTTAGGATCTCTGAAAGATTTTATTGTGCATTAGGTGCATGGATAGGACCTTTTGACGTCGGCCAAGAGAGCACGTCCTTCGTCCTTGCCCACTCTCGGCTTTTAGGATTAACTCATTGCACGCCCAACCTAGGAACAGTAGCATGCATTGTTTGGTTGCTGCATTTACGGTGCAAGGGTATGTTGTGCATGGCAGGTGGACGTTACGTTATTTAAGTCCCATGAGCTTATAGGGTTCCTTATCACAGTGAGGGGGGTAGAGCCTTTATGGAACTTTTGATTGACAAAGCTTGACAACACTTACCCAGCATGCATGCCTTCTATTTATTCCAGGTTTATGAGAAGGATTCAGAATAGTCTCGAGTTTACAGGTGTCCTAGGACTAAGGATTCAGATTGTTTCACCTTCATGCCTTGACTAGCGCCTGTAATCAGCCATAATTGCTGATTGAATCCTGCAATGTAGGATTATAAGATGTCAATGCATGCAGGATATAACCTCTTTACTGACCAAGATTTCCTAGGTACTGATATGTCAACTTCTGCATGGCACGTTAGCATTTGGCTAAATATCAAAGGCTCAAGGTGCGGTTGAGGTGATCGTCTCTTTGAAATGCACCTCATTAGCCTATGAAGCCTCATCTACCCAACCTATTCCTTTCGGTCTGGTTGACAGACCTGATCTTGGTATATTGAAAGGTTAATTCTATCTGGTTTTAGTTGAGCAACTGAGGCATAACGAACGAGTTCAAGACTCATGGAATGAACACAAACTCAGACGTAGCTACATGCTTTATGAGGAAGTGTCCTCATCATGCATAGGCAAAGTCTAAACTGAAATTCCTAAGGGATGTTGCCTTCAAAGAATTCTCTAATGCTCCCTGGTTTTGATTTAGCTCAAATACCCTACTTTGAACTAAAGCTTATATTTCCTATTGCTTGGATGCCAAAAAGAATTTGGAACTTACCTTAGGATAATGGTCAAAGGATGGTTTGGGTTTGTTACTAGTCATTGCAGCGCCTGTGTTTCAACTTAGATTGATGCAAAGGGTTTGGTATGTTTAGCTAGGCTTATTGTGATGTCTAATAGAATACCTGACTCACTCAAAGTATATAAGCTAGTAGCAGCTTGGAGGCTCTTAGTTGAATTTAAGGCCAAGATTTTCAGTTAGACGTGAGGGTAGTAATCGTTAAGATGAACACCCAGGATCGACCACTGATACATTGGATGAACAGAATATAGTCGTAGATATTGGAACTTGAACGAGTATGAATTATAGGATCAATGCACCATAAGTTAACCTGGAGTTTGAAGGCAACATAGGGGCTAACTTGACGCAACAAGAGGGTCATTTCATAACATTTGGATAGCACCTCCCTTTCTTTATGATATTTGAACACTCAAAACCATCAGCACCTGGATTATTGCCCAGATTTCCATATCATGAACTGACCTAGCATTAGAACTAGTGTAAGAATTCTCCTCCTCTCTTGTTCTTTCTTTCAAAGAGGATCTAAGATGCATGCGACCTAGGATCTGATTACATGGCCTAATGTAAACTTTGTTGTGACAGGAATGTATTAAGTGTACCTTAGTTAGATTCGGCGACTCTCTTATCTCTGGCAAACTAAAATTGAAGCCTACAATAATGTTGTGGCTCCACATGTATAATTCTAACAGGATAAACTCATAGACTCGATGTGATCTATTGGTTTCAGAATCAAATATAACCTGGAGGAAGAGAACGCTACACTATTCTCATTGCAAGTTGATCAAGCCATGGCCAATGATTCCATTCTCTTATGATCAATTTTAACCTTTAATTTAGTATGAAAGTAGTATGAACCATAAATGACGCTAATGATTCATGCTCGTTTGAACCAAGATTTCAGCTAAAAATTGCATAAGGATTGTATAGAAGAATAATTATCAAACCTCACAGCATCACCAAGAATTATTTGCCGAAATTGCATAAATTGAAAATGAAATCCATAGAGCAAATGAACTGTGATTTTGAAGCTTGTACCTAGAATTTGTGAGAGTTTTTGCAACTGACATTGATGTGTTTCAGAGAGAGAGAACGAGAGCTCTGTTAGTGTTTTCCCTGGAAGTCGTAGAATCCCCGCTCTTCCTGTTATAAAACTTAAATTAGGAAGTTTATTTTGTTTGGTATTCCTAGAATGGTATTAAAGGTTTTTAGGCATGAGTGGGAGACAAACCTTTTAAATAGGCACTATGATTTATTTTTGGCATTTGAAGAGGCAAATTCCCTGCCTATAAATTCTTGTAACAACTCTTTTGAAATAGAGCAGAGAAAGAAGGAAATATAGAGAGATTAGAAAGAGAACAAAGTGTTGCCAACATCTATTTCTGCCAATTTGTTACCAACAAATTGGTATCAGAGCGAGTGTGTGTAAGGTGAGCGTGAGAGAACCTACCATCCTCAAAGGAAGACATCGCGGGGTGCGCTGGCCGAGAGAGAGAGGAGCGACCGAGAGCTTTATGAGGTGTGTGAGTTGAGTGTAAACACTTGAGAGAAATGGCAGGTTTAACAAATGGTTTTCCACTACCCAAGTTGACGAAAGGCGCCAACTATGACAACTGGAAGGTACAAATGAAAGCCTTTCTCGGCTCCCAAGATAACTGGGATGTGGTCAAGACCGGGTATGAGGAACCGGCGAACACAGATGGGTATTCAAATGCCCAGATGAACGCGTTGAAGGCTGTTAGAGCTAAAGACAAGGCAGCTCTGTATCTGTTATACCGAGCCGTCGACGAATCCAACTTTGAGAAGATAGCCAACGCAAAATCTTCCAAAGTAGCATGGGATACACTCAAAAAGGCAAATAAAGGAGACAAAAGGGTGAAGCAAGTCCGACTTCAAACCCTTAGGGGCGAGCTGGAAAACATAAGGATGAAAGAGTCTGAAAGTGTATCCGAGTTTATTACTCGGGTGGAGATCGTTGTGAACAAGCTGAATCGGAATGGTGAGAGTATTTCATCAAACCGAGTCGTTGAAAAGATTTTGAGGTCATCGACGGATGATTTCGAGAATATTGTGTGCTTAATAGAAGAGTCCAAGGACCTATCAACACTCACTCTTGAAGAGCTTGCCGGGTCCCTGGAAGCGCATGAGCAGAGAAGGAAAAACAAGAAAGGGGAGTCCCTTGAACAGGCTCTCCAGGCGAAGGCGACAATTGAAGGGGAGAAGGTGCTTTATGCTCAGAATACCAGAGGCCGAGGAAGAGGCAGAGGTCAAGGTGGTAGAGGAAGAGAAGGACGAAGAAATGAGCAAGTCGACCAACAGAACTGGCGTGGCCGAGGTCAGGCTCGGGGTGGCCGAACAAACACAAACAATATTGAATGCTATAACTGTGGGAAGTATGGGCATGTTGCCAAGGATTGTTACTCGGTAAAATGCTACAACTGTGGAAGGTTGGGTCATATTTCCAAAGATTGTAGGTCCGAGAAGAAAAGGGAGGAACCAACAAACTTCCTTGCCGAGGAAGAAGATGAAGGATTGCTGTTGGTGACAAACATTCCAGAAACTGAGGTCAAACCGAGCTGTTCAAATAACTCGGTTTGGTACTTGGACACCGGTGCAAGCAACCACATGTGTGGTGACGAGCGCTTATTCAAAATACTTTCAAAGGCGGAGTCCGGATCCGTTTCTTTCGGAGATGCTTCGAAAGTAGCTGTCAAAGGCCAAGGAACGATCTGGCATCAACAGAGAAATGGGCGAATCGGAGAGATCAGAGATATTTACTACGTACCTGATCTCAAAAGCAACATACTGAGCATGGGACAGTTAATGGAGAAGGGGTACTCGGTTCTGATGAAGGACCGAGAACTACAACTGAAGGATAAACTCGGGAGGCTCGTTGCTCGGGTAGAAATGAAGAAAAATCGCATGTACAAACTTGAGCTGAAAATAGTTCAAGATAAATGCATGCAACTTGATACGGAGGACGAGGCCATGAAGTGGCATTTCCGGTTCGGTCATCTTCATTTCGGCGGGTTGACCGAGCTGGTGAAAAAGGAGATGGTGTTCGGGCTGCCTAAAATGGAATTCGAAAAAACGTTCTGTGAAGAATGTGTGATCGGAAAGCAAGCAAGGACTTCTTTCCCAAGGAGTTCTGAGTGCCAAACAAAGGAGCAACTCGGACTAATCCATACCGATGTGTGTGGGCCGATAACTCCAGAATCATTCAGTGGTAAGAGATACTTCGTCTCTTTCATTGATGATTTCTCGAGAAAAGCGTGGGTTTATTTTTTGAAGGAGAAGTCAGAAGTGTTTGAAACTTTCAAGAAATTCAAAGTGAAGGTGGAAAAAGAAACGAGCAAAGTCATCAAAGCAGTCCGATCTGACAGAGGAGGCGAGTTCATTTCGGCCAAGTTCAACAAATACTGCGAGGAACATGGGATCAAGCGTTTCTTGACTGCTCCATATTCTCCTCAGCAAAACGGTGTAGCGGAACGAAAGAACCGAACCATTCTCGATACGGTTCGATCTATGTTGAAAGGGAAGAATATGCCGAAGAATTTTTGGGCCGAGGCGGTGCAATGTGCAGTCTATGTGCAAAATAGATGTCCACATGCGAAGCTAGGCGAGAGGACGCCTCAGGAGATCTGGAGTGGTATGAAGCCGAGTGTCTCTCATCTAAAGGTGTTCGGTAGCGTGGCCTATGGGCAAGTACCAAGTCAGCACAGGACAAAATTAGAAGATCGGAGCAAGAAGTACATATTTATCGGGTATGATGAAAAATCTAAAGCATATAAATTGTTTGATCCTGTTAACAAGAAAGTGGTGGTGAGCCGAGATGTTCACGTAGAGGAATCAAAGAAATGGTGCTGGTGTAACCCGACTAAAGAAGGAACTAGCTCGGAAATTGTTGTGCCTTCAACAGCAACAACCACCGAGTTCTCAGATGAAGAAACCTAGCCACAACAGCCCAGGATGAGAAATCTGCAGGAAATATACGACACTACAAATGAAGTTCATGTTGTATGTTTTTTGGCCGACTCTGAAGACTTGAGTTTTGAGAAAGCTATCCAAGATGAGAAGTGGAGAACAGCCATGGATGAGGAGATTGGGGCGATTAAACGCAACAAAACTTGGGAGCTGACCGACCTTCCTGAAGGGGCTCGACCCATCGGAGTAAAATGGGTATACAAAAAGAAGATGAATGTTGAGGGAGAGGTTGAGCGTTATAAAGCTCGACTTGTGGTGAAGGGCTATAGACAAAAGCAGGGAATCGACTATGATGAAGTATTTGCTCCCGTCACGAGAATGGAGTCAATCCGACTTCTGATCTCATTAGCTACTCAGAACCAATGGCCGATTCTACAGATGGATGTGAAGTCGACCTTTCTAAATGGAGTGCTGAAGGAGGAGGTGTACGTCGAGCAACCACTCGGGTACATGAAGAGAGGGGATGAGAAGAAGGTGCTGAGATTGAGAAAAGCCCTTTACGGGCTGAAGCAGGCTCCTCGTGCCTGGAATGAGAAAATTGAGGGGTATTTCAAGAAAAATGGGTACGAGCAATGTCCATACGAGCATGCCTTGTACACAAAGAAATCAGAAAAGGATATGATGGTAGTCGCTCTCTATGTCGACGATCTCATATTCACCGGAAGCAACGCGAAACTGGTTAAGGAGTTCAAGGAGATAATGAAGAAAGAGTTCGAGATGACAGACTTAGGCCTGATGAAATATTTTCTTGGCCTAGAAGTGAAGCAGTCGGAAGAAGGGATTTTTATATCCCAAGAGAGGTACGCGCTTGAAATTTTAAAGAAATTTAAAATGGAGGATTGCAACCCGGCTCCTACCCCAATGGAACTAGGCACTAAACTCTCAAAGTTTGATGGAGGAGAACGAGCTGATTCTGGGAGATATCGAAGCTTAATTGGAAGTTTGAGGTACCTTACAAACACGAGACCCGACTTAATGCTAAGTGTTGGGATAACGAGCAGATTCATGGAGAATCCAAGCTACACACATTGGAAGGCCTTGAAGAGAATTCTGAGATATGTTCGAGGAACCTTATCACTTGGTCTTTTCTATTCAAAATTGGATGACTACCGACTAGTAGGTTACTCGGATAGTGATTGGTGCGGTGATGTTGATGACCGGAAAAGTACTTCGGGTTATGTATTCCTACTCGGGAAAACGACTTTTACTTGGCTGTCAAAGAAGCAGCCCATTGTAACACTGTCGACCTGCGAGGCAGAGTATGTGGCGGCCTCTTGGAGCGTTTGTCATGCAGTCTGGCTTTCGAATCTACTAAGGCATCTGGGAGTGATCCGAGGTGAAGGGACTGTGATCCGAGTTGATAACAAGTCGGCGATCGAGTTGGCAAAGAACCCGGTTAATCATGGAAGAAGCAAGCACATCGACGTTCGATTTCATTTCATCCGAGAACAAGTTAGAGAAGGAAAGGTCGAGCTGGAGCATGTTGAAAGCCGAGCTCAAGCCGCGGACATGTTCACCAAGCCATTGCCGACCACATTGCTGGAGAGTTGTAAAAGGTTGATTGGAATGAGAGATGGGAAGAGTATTTAAGTTTAAGGGGGAGATTTGTTATAAAACTTAAATTAGGAAGTTTATTTTGGTTGGTATTCCTAGAATGGTATTAAAGGTTTTTAGGCATGAGTGGGAGACAAACCTTTTAAATAGGCACTATGATTTATTTTTGGCATTTGAAGAGGCAAATTCCCTGCCTATAAATTCTTGTAACAACTCTTTTGAAATAGAGCAGAGAAAGAAGGAAATATAGAAAGATTAGAAAGAGAACAAAGTGTTGCCAACATCACTTTCTGCCAATTTGTTACCAACACTTCCAACTATCTTCGAGAGAAAAACCCCCAGGAGCCCCCCTTTTTCCAATTTTTGAATCCCTTTTTATAGACAAAAATTTGGTGGGGCTCCTTTCTTTTTTTTTTTCTTCTTCCCTTTTTCAATTTTCTGTTTTTCTGTTTTTATTCGATTTTATTTTCTATTTTGTTTGTTTTTTATTTTTTTCTTTCAATTTTCCTCTTTCTTTTTTATTTATTTATTATTTCCGTTCTTCTATTATTATTATTATTATTATTGTTATTATTATTATTATTATTATTATATTGTTTAGTCTTATTTATTTATTTATTTATTTTTCCATTCTATTTTTTTTATTTTTATTTTTTATTGTTTTTATTATTATTATTATTTTTTATTATTTTATTAATTTTTTACTCTTTCCTTTTCCTTTTTCTTTTACATTTTTTATTTATGTTTTTTTTCATTTTTTCTTATTATTTCTTTCTTCTCTTTATTTTTTTATTTTAACTACTTCTTAACTAACCTAACTAACTCTCCAAAATTTTCTTTTTTTTTTTCTTTTTCTTTTTTGTTTTTGTTATTTGATCTATTATATCTTATTTCTTTCCCCTTTTTTTTCTTTTTACTTTTTCTTACTTATTTAATTATTTTCTATTTTCATTATTACTTTTCTATATTGATTTTATTGTATATCTCTATTTTTATATTTTTCTTTTGTTTCATTCTTTTATTTTGATTTTTTTTGAACCATTTTAGACTAAATCATAATTTATTTTGGATTTTAAACCCTCAAACATAATTTGGTGTTCACGGGCCACACCTCTCTAGGGCGTAAGCCTATCACTATCTCGAAGACACATCATTCCATTCTCATATTTCTTTTAGTATCCTCCCGTAGGATCTCGGAGGTAGAAGGTTTTTGACAATGCGAGTGGCAACATCCTATTGCCAGCCTTGTTGGAACTACAGTTTTGTCATTCTCTTCTAGAATTAGGATTATAGATTGTTATATGGGATTAGTATGTTTTCTTTATCTTATCTTCTATGTGTAACTAATCCTCAAATCATAGGGTGAAACTTATAATGTAACTAATTGAACCTTTTTTCTTTTTATGAATGATTAAGTATTTCTATTCAATTGTATTTATCTTATTATGCATAATAAATTAATGAGAATTAATTTATAAGTTAACTGGAGGATAAGTGATTGTACCATTGCCTAATTAACAGAACTATAAGGTAAACTGAATATAAGGGTTTTGAAGGATCAATCAGAATCCTTGATTTCTAATCAGCTATTAATTTAACAAATTCGCATGTTCTTTATGCTTCTTTTCATTGTATACCTTGCACGATCATTAGGGGAAGTAACTTAAGGAAAAAAAATATTACTATTGCATGATCATTGGATAGTAATAGAAGGAGAACGGATGGTTAGGAATTGACTCAAATCATTCATAAGGGAGTGGAGTTGGGGTGAAATTGGGTAAAGTTAGAAGGGGAATCAAAGTCCCATGTCTTTCCATAATTGAACTTGTATTTGTGCCCTTTGATCTTTAAATCGCTTACTCTCATTTTGTTCCTTTTTACCTCCACTTTAAATATTTCTAAACAAACCATTTTCTGGTGAGCTAAAAAATTAGGATTTAATTATTATTTAAGATTGTTGAAATAGTCTATGTGGGAATGATGTTAAGGGTTTTAAATACCTCTTTCTACAGCAACGGGGCCACTTGCCTGTGGATGAAACTTTGTATGCATAGTAAACGCACAATAATGTTCAACTGTATAGAATGATGTTCTTCCACAACAAACCCATCAAGCCCCACCACTATCACTAAGAAATCTTGTGTGTATCACCAAGGAGAAGGAAGATCATCCTTAAAGACCCACGAAAACCATCATAAAAGTCTCCAACAAGTAGGATTTTTACCATATGTTTTTCTAAGCTCTTGATTTTTTAATTATGGTTTGATTTTCTTTTTTAGTGGATCTCTCTCTAAGTTTTATGTATCCTATTTGATTGAGTTTGAAAAAGCTCGAAACGCTCTTTGATGGTTAAAAATGAGCATCATAAAGTTTTAGTAATTTTTGGAAGTTAAAGGAAAGTTTTGATAGATTAAAATATATCTAGCAACCTTTGGAGCAATTTACTCGTTACAGTTTCTTAAAACTGATTTTTGATACTTTGGAGGAATATTTAAGAGTTTGTGGGAAAATTTTTGAAGTCCCCAAAATAAGGAATTGATAGATCTTGTAGTAGATCTACACTTGTTCACCTTGAAAAATGCTTTCTTTAAAATCTTTGTATTCAAGGATGGAAACTTGTTTATAGCTCTTGTTAAAAGTTTTAATCTTGAAGTTGGATTTTGATAAAAGTTCATATCTGGACTCATATGTTAAAATTATTAAAATACTAAGAAAGTTTATGTAATAAAATCTATAAACTTAACTTGGACTTAAACACTATTAAGAGTAATAGTAGAATTTTAGACTAAAAGTTGAACAAATCACATAAGACAATTCATGACCATGACAAAAGCTATGGAGTGAGGATAAATCATGGTGGACCTAAGGAAAAAAGGATGTACCAGGAATCAAAATCCATAACACCAAGGCCAAGAGAGAAAATATTGAGGAAAAGAAACCTTGTTTTGGCTACCTAGAATATTCGACCACTTTTCATGTAATTAAGGAAGCAAGAGTTTAAAATTTTAATTAATGTATAAACACTAGTCTAATCTAGTCTAATCAAGTTTAAGAAAGGAATTATAAATTTGGAAGATACTTGAAAATAGTGGAGTGACCATTCGACCATATTGGTTAAAATTGATAGAAAACATGTTAAAGTTTTGCTAGAACTTAAGGATAAACCTAAATATGTTTAAGATGGTATTTAGAAATTAATTCTGGAGTAGAAGGAAGAGAGGGAGCATTTGGTCACTCTCACAAAGTAAGGAGGAAAATACCTAAAAACTTTTAAGGATGGAATGAACTAATAGCCTAAGTTTGATCTAGTGTAAATCAGCTTTTAGAAGAAGAAAAATTGAACCATAACACCTTAGGACTAAGGTATGTGAATTCAGCCAACTATAGAATAAATAGTTAAAGTAGGCTAGCTTGAATGTTAAAGATAACTAAATAAGACATGAGAAGGAAACATTAAATTCATGAGTAAGGAGGCAAGCAAGTAGGTTCATTAATGGATCAAACTTAACTAGCCAAATTATTAGTCAAAAAACATAAAACTAGTTCTTCTTTATGAAAAAGAAATTCACTTTGCCTAAAGTTTTCTAAAATTTAAAAATAAACTTGTTTTCTAATAAATTGAAGTGGCTAGGATGAAAGTGATGTCACTAACCCTAGGGTAGAATCCTACTAAAAAAGTTAGTTCTCACCCCCTCTCCCACCATTTTCTTCTCAGATGCTCCTAATGCCGTTTGCAACCACAGTGATCTTTGTGGAGCTCAGTAACGTTAACTGGAGAGAAAACACCCACAGACTGGTCATCACCGCTCAAGCTAACGTGGAAGTTTATTTCTATTTGGGCCACTTATTCGTATTTACTGCAATGAGCCCACATTTCTCAAATACAAAGTATATCATTCCTCTGGAAACCTTATATCCTAATAGGGTGTTTCCATCCCCACTTGGCTACCAGGCAACTCTAGTTGCACCCGTTGAAGATTCCTCCTCATCAAAAGGCGAGAGCAACACACAAACATCATTTCGTTACTACATCAGCCTTTATGTTTGGTCGTCATAGGGTAGTTCTCCCTTCCCTAGGTTATATCTATTCCAGACATTTTAAGAGATGGCATATGGGACCTTTGTTTCCTTGGATGAAAGTATATGGTTAGAGCGTTATCATCACCGTCCTTCAAGCATTTGCATGGTTTTTTTAAGGAAGAAGTTCAAAGTCATACCCATAATGAATATTTTGTAAATAATTGGATGCATATACTCTAATGAACATTTAGGGTGTTACAACCTATGCTTCTTCTCTGCTCAAACTCTCTCATTTCTTCTCCATTTTGCAATCTCATTCATTTTATAAAAACCCTAACTATGGGGTGTGGTTTCTATGACCCGTCATTGTCACCCACCATAAGCATAAATTTCTTTCCTTCCTTTCTTTCTGTATTTAGGGAGCTATGTTTTTTGAGATAGAAACATATTTAGTTCCTTTGTATATTCATTCTCTTTTTCCTATGTGTAAAAAGAAGTTTTAAGATTGACATGATGTATGTGGAACATTATTGGTATCAATATTAAGTTTTTTCCTACAATATATTTTTGGATGGTGTATGTAGCTCATTAAGGAGATATTTAGATGCATATAAAATGAATTTATATCATATTTTGTTGTATGTAGTTGTGTTTTTTGTATTAAAAAGCATACTAGAAAATTCTCTTTAATTTTGATTTTAATACATACCAAATTTTTAATTATCTGGGTCCATGCTATATTTGCTCCCTATAACTAAAATTGATTACACTTTCAGTTTCCACAACGTATTTATATATATATATTTAGAATTATTTTATTTACTTCCATTATAACCTTTTACGAAAGTATTTGATTTATAAAATATCTATATATTGGGATTCTTCAATGTATTTTTTTAAAATTATTATTTACACAATATTTAGAAAAACATTTATTCTCAAGTTAGGAAAAAGTTTCATAATTAGCATTAAAAGTTTTTAAAATGGTTTTCAATCAAAGATGTTAAGCGAATTGCAAATAAGTGAGTAACAAATACATAACAAAGAAACTAAAAAGGAAATGTTATATTTAGATAACTATTTTAATGTAGTTATGGTCTTAAAGTCACGTCTTTCTAGTATAAATAATATCCTGTAATATTTTGAAACCAATTCATTAAGACAAAGTTAGAAAGCAACGTGCAAGTGGGAAAAATTAACAAAATTTAAGTAATATGAAGTTTCTTATTATCATTGCTATTTTATCTTTATATGTTGTTGGATTTGGTGAAGCTCAAGTACTTCAGATATCAAGATTTGGAGGAAAACTAAATATAGATATAACAAAGGTATTATTTTATATAAATGAGGGGAGAAAACAATTTGTTCATTTATTATTTAATTATATGGGTTAGATAAAGAATTGAGGTCCTTTTTCTATTTGATTTTTGCTTATTTATAATGTTCAAATTCTGAAGGCTTTTATAAGTGCTTGCACATAAACATGTGCATCAACAACTACGGTAAAAATTGTGATTCCTAGGTGTAAACACTCAATTATGTCTGAGGTCCAGTTTAAGTCAATTAACATATAAACTTAAATAAAAAAAACTTCAAAAATTTCAAAATAAACATAAAACAGAAGAAACTGAAAAGAAAATAAAAATAAAAAAAGGATAACAAGAAAACTATTAATAATGAGAAAAAACAAATTTAAAGAAAAAAAAACAAAATCTGAATGTGTATATATAAATCTGGAAGAAAAGAATGAAAAAACTTTAAGACAAAAAAAATATATAATAAAAAGATAAAATCTGAAAAATAATAAATAATTGTAAAATCTAGAAAATAAAAAAATAATAAAAAGATAAAATCTAAAAATAGTAAATAAAGTCCAGAAAAAATAATAAAAAAAAATTAAAATCTGAAAGAAAAATTATTATCAGAAATAAAATGAAAAGGAACTAAATACAAATTAAACAAAAAAAAAACAACAACAAAAATAAAAATTCAGAAAAATTTATTAATTAGAACTAAAATATTCTTAAGAAATAGCAAAATATATATGTGAAAGAAAAGAATCTAAGAAAAATGAAAATTTTAAATTAAAAAATTAAAAACTGAAAAACAGAAATTAAAACAAAAAATATGGAAATTAATAAAATCAGAAAATTTTCAACTAACAAATGAAAGTCTAAAAATACAATAAATAGATAAATAAATAAAATAATTAAAACTAAAAAAAATAATAAAAACAAAAAAAATGAAAAATAAAAATCAATTAATTAATAAAAAAAGCAAAAACAGGGATTAAAAATAAAAATGGATAAAATCCTGAAAAATGAAAATAAAAAAAAATCAAATAAATAAAACAAAATTTTTACAGAAAAGGACAAAAAAAAGGGGCGGAAGAAGACAAAATGTAGGAAAATCAAAAGCAGAAGAAAGGAAGAGCAGAATATACAATATAAAACGGGTACTGAGGCTTAGAAACAGGGGTTAGGAAATCGTCTTTTTGAGAGCCACATTTAAAAAGAAGATTCGAAGAGAGGAAGAGGAGATTTTCCAGAAGTGCGAGTCGCGATCTCCATCAATCCAAGCGCAAAACACCGGTTGGAGTTGCAGGTTGGTTACTTCCTGCCATGTCTTAAATTTAGATTTACTTGATACATAAACACACATCAAGAATTGAGGGATTTCAATAAAATTAACGCTGCATGCCTTGCTGGGAATCAAGAATGGGGAAATTTCAATGAATAATGATGTTAATGCTGTATGCTTTGCTGAGAATCAAGAATGGGGAAATTTCAATGAATAATGATGCTAACGATGTATGCTTTGCTGGGAACCTTGGGGAGTTTGCAATGTTAACGTTGAGGAGCAAGAATCGAGTAGGATCTTGGCATTCATAGAATAAGACATAGTGTTATAGGAAGGAGAGGCACTAGAGGTACAGTCAAGATCGATCCTCATGATTGCCCATTACAATGCATGATAGGACCTTGACGTTGGTCTGTGAACGTTGATCACAGGAAGATGAAATTGATGCTAGATGGTGTCATCTTCGCCCTTTCGTTAGAAACTTGAATAGGCACAAAATTAAGTATAACTAGAATTTCTAGAAAATCGCGTGATAAAGACAAGAAGGGGTGCTCTTCCCCTAATAAAGAAATAAGATCCTTTGTTTTAAGTTGATAAGTCTTATAATAGAAAGCTCACTGATAACTAGAATGTGCCAATCCAAGCTTTCACTCCTACTTCTCATGTCTGTACCATCGTATAGCACCTGGATGGGGGTTAGTAACCAAGTCAGGGAATAACCGGTTGGGTGTTGATCAGCTGAGGGACTGAGGCCGAATCCAAAACGGGGTTTGAGAGTGATTGAAACTTGAGAGGAGTCACATGGGGATGGCATAGTTGCAACAGCGAATACAAAAGGATTCAAGTCTCGTTGACCATCACATCTGAAAGAAGCATAGTAGCTAGATTTAGGAGATATGTGGAATAATCCCCTCAGTCCTCCCTCTTGTACTTCTTTTTGGATTTTCCAGTTTCATAACAATGGTTAGGGGAATCGAGAACTGGTCATGGGCAGAATAGGATACACCTTTCTTTAAATATGGTTTTGACGTTGGGGAGTAGAACGTGGGTTCAAAAACGAATAGCTAGTTTCGTTCGAGAACGATTCTCTAGCCCAAGCGAGGGAGTGCGTTAAGCAAAGTGAATCTGGTGTACCCCCTAAGAGTCGAGTGGTTGGAAGGTGTAGATATCCTTGGACATTATCTGAATTAGAGTAAATAACACCTTCCTTACAATACCAACGCATACACCTAATCTAAAAGGGTCACGACCAGTAGACGTTTCGACGTCTAATATATCATGCTAGGGAGCAAGTCTCCATGCTTAAGCAAGTATGTATATGATCCCATCTGTTGAACCACTTTGTTTGCGTTAAGACACGCCCAAATCATAAGGAATTCCCAGGCCAGTCATAGTGATATAGCATTGGACTTCAACCCATGCAGTTAGACAAACCAGGAAAAAATTCACTCGCCTTCCATCATGCCACAGTGTACCAGGGGCATTCAGTATAGTTAGCCTAAGCAATCTTGCTATAATAGAATCCTAGGAGGGGCCGTACTTGCTTCTGTTCTGACAAGAATCCCATAGTCCAGTGCTCTACGAGCTCGGGTGTGTGAAAGAATCCCATAAGCCAGAGAAGGAAGTCGACCAAATACTCTCCAGTACGTCATGCAGGGCCCATGCAAGAGGGGAAACCCTTAAATAAACAGGGGAGCCCTATAAGCCATGCACGTCTGAAATAGGGGGAGGTTCATTCTAGACCTATACATAAAACTGGTAAGACAAGAATCACCAAAGTGGGATATGGCTAAGTGGTTAGTGTGCTGTGTAAATACCCCACGTTCTGGGTTTGATTCCCTGGGGTGATTTTTTAGCAAAGGTTTATAACAATGCTGATTCATGGTCGTCAAATAATAAAACTACTCTAATGCCCCTGATCATCCACAAAATGCCCATCTTATCCTCAGAAAAAAATAAAAATTTTCCAGAAATTAATAAAAAATTTAAAATTTCCAGAAATTAAGAAAATAAATAAAAAATTTTCAGAAATTAAGAAAATAAATAAAAATTTTCAGAAATTAATAAAAAATTCAAAATTTCCAGAAATTAAGAAAATAAATAAATTTCCAGAAATTAAAAAAATAAATTTAAAATTTCCAGAAATTAAGAAAATAAATTTAAATTTCCAGAAATTAATAAAAAATTGAAAATTTCCCGAAATTAATAAAAAATTGAAAATTTCCAGAAATTAATAATAAAATTCAAAAATTCCAAAAATTAATAAAAATCTTATAATTCATAAAAATTCCAAAATTCCTAAAAATTTCATAAAATTTCAAAATCCCCAAATAATCCATGAAACATTAAATTCCTTATTTGATAGACTCCCCCCAAATTTCTAATAATTACTTGCGACTTGCCCTTTTTTATTCATCGGTTTTAAAAAATAAATTTTTTGTTTTGCAATTCTTAATCTCATGCGACGAGCTCTAAGTACGAACTGGTAGCTTTTTCTGCTGTTCGTTGTTTAGAGAATCGTATGGGTCCAAGTGCAGCCATAGTTGTTCTGGGCCTTGTGCATATGTGGATTAGGGTTTCCATTCCCTTTTACAAAATAAAAAAAAAACCTTACTTGTTTTATTCATCCTTTTTTTAAAGAAATAGAATTTTGGTTTTGCAATTCTTAATCTCACGTGATGAGCTCAAAGCACGAACTGGTATCTTTTTCTGCTGTTCGTTGTTTGGAGATTCGTATAGGTCCAAGTGCAGTCGTAGTTGTCTTGGGCCGTGTGCATATGTGGATGAGGATTGCTCTTCTAAAAACAGTTTTCAAATAATCGAGCTATTTTCAAAATATAACCTTTCAAGTGGCTCCGAAGGTCAAGCCTTCGGGCACTTTTCAAACATTCCTATAAACATTTTGAAGGTCAAGCCTTTGAATCAAAATCAGAACTACGTGAGCCTTGAGTTTCCCATTGCACCGGAGAATACGTAGGAGCAGGATCAAGTCTTGTCAGACTAACCCCCATCAAATTATGTATTTTCACTATAATTAAAGGGATCAAACTATTTTCAAATAATCACATACTCAGTTTAAGGGTACTGAACCTCGGAACAGGCGAGTGGGATGTCTAACACCTTCCCCACTCGTAACCGACTCCCGAACCTAAATCTCTTCATTGAGTCAGGTTTTTCCAAATCTTTTTTCCTTTAATAAAAATTTGGTGGCGACTCCACAACATTAATCAAATGAAGTTCATTTTTTAAAATTTTAACGAGTTCGTCGTCTCGTCGGAATTACGGTTGCGACAGCGGGTATATACAATATGACTTTTATTATTATTATTATTTTTTGCTTTCTGTTTTTATTATCTTTTTATTTTATTTTTCGTCTCTTTTTCTTTTTTAATATTCCTTGATTATTTTTCAGTTTTTTCTCTTTTTTGTATTTCTTTTATTTTGCTTTATTTTTTTGTTTTATTATTATTATTATTTTTGTTTTTTTTCAACTATTATTTATTTTTTTGTTTTTATTTTATTTTTTTCTTTTCTTTTCTATTTTACTTCTTTCTTTTTCTTTCTTTTTTTTTATTGTCTGTTTATTTATCTATTTTCTGTTTATTCATCTGTTTTTTTTCCAACTATTATTATTTTATTTTCCACCTTGTATGTATTAATCTTAATATTTATTTATTATTTAAATTATGGTTAATCAACTGATTAATTTTAAAAATGGAGACCTCGGACATAATTGGGTGTTTACAGAGGTTGTTGGTTAAGATAAAAACTGTGGCAGGGAGTACCATTGGTGGCTGCTGCGACAATGAAAGTGCATCCTACGTTCTGGCAATTGATGGCATCTTTTTTCAATACCGGTGGACCAATATTAATTATTGGCATAGTTGCTGCAGTTTAATGTGGCACTGGAGCCATTTCTGGTTTCTTTAGCTATGGCAATATCAGAATTGGTGACCTTGTTATAACAACCAGGAGTTCATCGAAACAAATAGAAAGCTTGGTGTTACATTTTGGGGGACAATTTTGATGGTATACTAGGTCTCAGATTTCAAGAGGCATCAATTAGAGATGTTGTTCCAGTATGGTATACTATGGTTGATCAAGGCCTTATTAAGGAAGGCACACTTGCGTGCCTGTGACAGGAAAATGATATTGGGAGTTGATATGGGAGACATACTTATTAGAAGTAAATTCGTTGGATATCGTGTCTTGTTCGGCCAATGCAAATTCGGGGCTTCTTTGTTGGCATGTCCAATAATTGCTATTACTATGATAAATTATGCAATTGGAGCGTCTGGATCAGCACCTTTTCCTATAACCAAAGGCAGATTTTAAATTAATTAGTTGAGTTTGTCTTTTAATTTCAGTAGCACGAGTAAGGTTTAGCAAAAAAGGAAAAATCGCTGGCCCATGTGAATAGCATAGTCCATATAAATGCTACATATGATCTGTGATCAACAGAATTGGCTAGACCCAAATAACCCATTAACCTCAACCTTGAAAAATGGTTTTGAATCGTGAAAACTGATAAAATTAGATGATTACAAGGGGCCTAGGTGGTTTTGCTTTAAGATGCAATATTACTACTTAAATTAAAGGACAATGCTGAGCTTTGGATAAAAAAAAGAGAATAATAAATGTATATATGTATATATATATATATATATGTATGTAAATAATAAAAATAAATAAAATAAGTAAAACAAAAATATCTTTATTGTTTCTATTTATTCTATCTTTAATTCTAAACCTTAACATATATATATATATATATATATATATATATATATATATATATATTAATTTTCTAAAATTCGTGTAATAGATTCTAATACGAACGAATAACGTTCTATACTGTTCCGTATTTTAATTCGTGTAAATTAAAGAACGACTTATATCGGTTTGGGTTATGCGAACACATGATTTTAGAAAATCATTATTTTAACTAATTTTGTTCAAAAACGTCTATTTTCAAATTTTCTAAAATTCATGTAACAAGTTCTAATACGAGCAGGTAGCGTTTTCTACCATTTCGTATTTTAATTCGTGCAAATTCAAGCAGAACTTACGTCAGTTTGGGTTCTGCGAACACGTGATTTTAGAAAATCGTTGTTTTAACTAATTTCGTTCAAAAACGTCTATTTTTGAAAATCGTGTAACGAGTTCTAATACGAGCAAGTAGCGGTATCTACCGTTTCGTATTTTAATTCAAGCAGATTCAAATGTAGTTTACGTCGGTTGGGTTGTGAATACGTGATTTTAGAAAATCGTTGCTTTAACTAATTTCCTTCAGAAATGTCTGTTGTCGAATTTTCTAAAATTCTTGTAACGAGTTCTAATACGAGTGGGTAGAATTCTCTACCGTTCCATATTTTAATTCGTGCAGATTCAAATGTGACTTATGTCGGTTTGGGTTCTACGAACACGTGATTTTAGAAAATCGTTGTTTTAACAAATTATTTCAAAATGTCTGTCTTCAAATTTTTTGAAATTCGTGTAATGAGTTCTAATACGAACGGGTAGCTTTTTCTACCATTCTATATTTTAATTTGTACAGATTCAAGCACGGCCTACGCCGGTTTGGGTTCTGTGAACATGCAAATTTTGAAAAATATATTTAATCCAATTCCGCCTAAATCTCTTCCATTTTCTTACAAAATTCTCAAATTTTACAAAGTCCTTATTTTTTCGAGTGATCAAGTCTCTAAACTAGAACTACGTAGCCTTGAATTTCCCATTGTACCAGAAAATACATAGGAGCAGGATCAAGTCCAGTTAGGCTATTTTTCACAAATCTATTTATTTCTATTATGTTTAAAGGGATCAAACAACTTTCAAAAATATCAAAATCACACTCAATTTAAGGGTACCGTTCTTTAGAGTGGGCGAGTAGGGTGCCTAATACCTTCCCTACTCATAACCAAATCCTGAACCTAGATTTTTTCATCAAGTTAGAGTTTTTCCAAATATTTTCCCTTTAGAAATAAAATTTGGTAGCGACTCCATGATTTAATTAATTCTTTCAAAATTTTAGCGAATTCATCATTTCATTGTAATTACGATTATGAAAATTACTTTATTAATTCCATATAGGAACAAATTTTTAAATAAAAGAGATAAAATTGACCATGATTAAAGTAAATTAACCTTGATTAATTAAAATTAACCATACTCAGAATAAGTTAATCTTGATTAGTAAAAAATTCAGAATAACTATCATTAATATAATCCCTTAAAGGATAATTCCTTATATTTACATTTATTTTAGAAAATAAAAATTATATGCAAATATACCAAAATGCCCTAAAGTGGAAAGTTAATTCCCAAATTACCCTTAAATGGTCGAACGGTATCTTAGGCCTTGGAGGGATCATTTCCTTCATATTACACCTCCTAAACACTTAGGAATTTTTTTAAACTCTCTCTAAACTCAAACTACTCCTAAAACTAAACAATTCACACTAAGCTTAATCTTTCATCTTTGAGATTTAAGTTAAATTAAAACAAACCCATCCAGCTAGGGATGGGAGTGAATAAGACCGTCCAACGGGGGTCTACAGCTTGACTTGTTTAAAGCCTAACTTGACTCAACTCGTTTAATAAATAGACAAGCTCAGACTTATAAAAAAGCCTTTTTAGATAAACAAGTAAGGCTTAGTCCTACAAAAAAGCATGTTTAACCTATTTAGGGTCTATTTATCTTTATATATTATATATTTGAATTTATTATATTTATTTTAATATATTGTATTTATATGATATTAATATATTTACATAATTTTTTAAAAATTAAAATTTTTAATTTCAAACAAAAGGAACCTTAGATGACTTCTTTTTGTCCTCAAAATAGAACTCTCCTTTGTCGTTTTTGTCTACCTCTACGAGACTACAACTCAACACTTAATTCCTTCTTATGTGATCTTGTGCAAGAATGTATCATATGTAACAAATCACCTAGTGTAATATTCTAAAATAAATAGTTGTAAAATTCTTTAATGTTAGATAATTTTGATTTATTTTTTGTACAAGTGGTACTAGTAAGGGGTTGAGTGATATGTTTTATAACTTAAAAAATAGTAAAATATATTTTTTTAAAAGATTTTAAGCTTGTGAACCTTTTAAATAATATATATATATCTGTGTGTGTGCATGTGTGTGCATATGTGTGTTTTAGGCCTATTTAATGGTTTTTTCTTGTAAGTTTTAAGCTTGCAAGCCATTTTAATCAATCATTTATATAGGTTTAAGCCTATTTAGAAGTTTTTTCCTGAAATGTAGGCTTTTAAATAGACTTGTAAGTGTTGTAGTCTTTAAATCAGGTTAGACCTTGACAAACGAAAAAATCTTTGACAAGTAAGAGACCCAAGCTTAGGTTTCAAAATTTTTAAATAGAAAAGGCATAAACATTCAAGCCTACCTCGACTTGACCTAATTCCATCCTTACATTTAACTCCACCATCATCACTAAGAGATCTTGTGTGGACCACCAAGGAGGAGGAAAATCAACCTTAAAGACCCACCACAACCATCATAAAACTCTTCAATAACTAAGATCTTTTCCATATATTTTTCCAATCTTTTAATTTTAAAATTATGGTTTGATTTTCTTCTTTTCGGTGGATCTCTCTCCAAGTTTTAGTATTTTTGGAAGTTAAAGGAAAGCTTTGATGGATTAAAATGCTTCTAGCAACCTTGGGAGCAATTTAATAGGTAAAATTTCTTAAAACTGATTTTTGATGCTTTGGAGAATATTTGAGAGTTTGTGAGTATATTTTTGAAGTCCTCAGAATAAGAGATCGATAAATCTTAGAATAGATCCAATAGATCTGCACTTGCTCACCTTGAAAAATGCTATCTTTAAGATCTTTATGTTCGAAGTTGGAAACTTGTTTATACCTCTTCTTAAAAGCTTTAGTCTTAAAGTTGTACTTTGATAAAAACAGATTTGGACTCATATGTTAAAATTCTTAAAAGACTAAAATATTTTATGCAATAAAATCTATAAACTTAACTTGGACTTAAAAGCTATTAAGAGTAAAAATGTGGAATTTTTGACTAAAATTTGAACAAATCATTTAAGACCTTCCATGGTCATGACAAAAGCTGTGGAGTGAGGATAAATCACGGTGGACCTTAGGACAAGGGATGTACCAAGAATCAAAATTCATAACACCAAGGCCAAGGGAGAACAAATTAAGGAAAGGAAACCTTGTTTCGACTACCAAGAGCATTTTGCCACTTTTCTTATAATTAAGGAAACATGAGTTTATAATTTTAATTAATGTATAAATAGTAGCCTAATCAAGTATAAATAAATAATAAATATAGAAGATACTTGAAAATAGTGGAGTGGCCATTTGACCATATTGGTTGAAAATGATGGAAAACATGTTAAAGCTTTGTTGGAGATAAACCTAAATATTGACACGCTCGTCGTAAACGCGCAAAAATAATTTCTAGATTTCCCCCAAACTATTGGTATAGTATAAGGTGCAACCTAGGTCATTTCCTAAAGACCATTTCAGATTCTTAAGCAAATAAGGAGAAAATTAGAACAAGGGGATTTTGTAAAGATGTGATATCAAATGCTAAATACAAAATACAGAATGAAATTAATTTCACTTAACAATTATCAACTCAAGGAATTCAGAGGCTATTTTCATAACTAATCATTGATCACTAAAATCATGCATTGTGTTTATCAACCTAGGATCATCTGGAACCCCTAGAATGATCCTTGAATTCTCTACTGAGAAACCTCTCAGAATTTAATTGATTACGATCAACAAGATTTAGTAACCACTTAATCTTTTATCTAAACCAATTTCACAATCAGAATTCAGTTGAAGTAAGTAATAAAATGAAAACCTTCAATTCAATTACTTAATTTCTACTCTTCAAACTTTTGGAAAATGATTTACCAATCAAAAACCAATTATAAATCAATTATACATTAATCAAAATACGTCAACCGATCAAACTTTGATTAAAAGAATAAAATTGAAGAATATAGTAAAGTAGAGTAGAAATCACTCAATAAGCATGTAAATAAAGATCAAGACCTCAAAGTTAAAATGAAAATAGCTTGAATCCTTGAATTGAAACTACAAACCTAGCTTTCCATGAAGGAGGCAAACTAACAACAAAGAAAGAGGCAAACTAACAACAAATAAAGAGGCAAACTAACAACAAATAAATCCTAAGCCTTCCATGTAGGAGGCAACTAACAACAAATAAATCCTAAGCCTTCCATGTAGGAGGTAAACTAACAAGAAAGAAAACCTAAGCCTTCCATGAAGGAGGCAAAACTAACAAGAAAGAAAGAAAGAAAGAAAGAAAGAAAGAAAGAAAATGGTATTGGAGTTAATCTCCAAAATGGTGTGTCTCCTCTTGCAAACCCTTCTATTTATAGAGGATTTTTGAGGCATCATCTTCAGAAAGTCACCAACTAGGATATTACTTTTCTACCCTTTTCTTGCTTTCACATGGGCTTTGTTGAAATTGCAAGACACTTTTGAATTTTTGCCACCAATGAGCACAACAATTTTGACTTTCTTGCACCGCAATTTCGGATGTTCAAATGTCCGAATTAGAGCTTGACTTTTGAACAAAAGTTGTAGCCCTGGATCTTAGCTGTCCAACAAAGTTGATTTCATCTCAATATGACTTCTATATCTCAAGATATGGCCGGATCTTTGCACACTGTTCAAATTCCACGTCAGCAACACTATCTCATCTTTTGAGATAATTTCGGAGTCCTAAACATCCCATTTAGAATCTGCTCTTGCTTTGTAACTATGGACACTTCTTTAAGCTTTCATTCAAGACAAATTTCATGATTTTTGGATGTCTACAACTCCTATTATGCTCAAAATACTATAATAGTGTCATTTTAATCGGGTAAGCAAAGAAATTCAATTAAACTTCATATGAACCCAAACTCATAAAATATGACAAAGATCACTTAATTGAACATATAAGAAGTCTTAATGAAATAAAAGTGAGAGATAATTATTTATGAAATCTATGCTTATCAAATTCCCCCACACTTATCTTTTGCACGTCTCGGGCAAACTTAAGTTAAGGATTGGTGACTATTTTTTTTTTTTTGAAAGAACATCAAAGTTTTGAGTTGATTTCTCAAGAATTCACAAAATTTCATGAAGCATCCTTTCATCACATTTTTGAAATTACTTAGAAAGGCAACTTTAATTTGAAAAACATAGATTGAGAAAGATAAAACCTCACATGATATACTCTGAATCTCTCAAGTGTTTGATTTGGTAAGTGTTTCTCTCAAATTCAATCCATGAAAGATGAACTATCATAGGCTTGCATATCTTCTACTTCTCTACTACTATGTACACATGCAATGCACAAATCAAGAGGTCTTTATTTTGGTTCTAACGGGATTAGAAAGATGAAATGATATATTGAAGAGATACAATGTTAGACCAAGGAAAATGGTGAGGATTAAGAATTGATTGTAAGTGCAAGTGTGAGAAACAGATATCACTTCTTCATTTTTTTATTTTTTTTTATTATTTTTTTTAATATAATAGTTTATTTATTAATTTATTGCTTCAGTTTTTTTTTTCAACCATGATATTGATGAACACAACAATAATCTCCCCCACACTTATTGAAACACTTATGGTATGATAAATCCAGTATTCCTCACCTTCTATGGTCAGATAGAGTTGTTTTTTTTTTTTTTTGATTTGTGGTGAGCTAAAAAGAAGAAAAGGCTAATCGGCTCAAAGGGCTGATCAAAGGATAAAATTATATGGTTTGGTTATTTGACCAAGTGGTTTGTTCAAGAAAAACAGTGCCTCAATCATTTTTGTACAAATCATGTGAAAATGTAGCTTCAAAAAGAATCAATGCAAGTTCTGAAGTAACATATTCCATGGATGAAAATCACACAAGAAAGAAAATAATAATAAGGCTCAAAATCTCACAGGTAATATATTTATCAAATCTAATCTATCCAGTTCAAATATGTGTTGCCAAACTAATTAATCTCGAAATGTAAATCATTTTGCTTCAATTATTTTATGAAATCTAAAGAAAAACATACTTCTACATTCAATTTTTTTTTTAAATCATAAGATGCGTATCAAGAGTCAAGTGTAACTCCTTACTCAGCCATCTTACTCAAAGCAAGTTTATGAATCTAACCTAATTTTTTTTGTTTTTTTTTGTTTTTTTGTTTTTTTTGGGTTTTTTTTTTATTTTTTTTTATTTTTTTATTTTTTTTATATATCGGACCATCTTCCCCCCAACCTATCCAAGACATTGTCCCCAATGTCTTAGATGGAATTTCATATAACAGGAAAAGAAATGTAAGAAAACCATCAAAGTAAGGAAAAGTTATAACCGAAGAGTGGTATCTGGTTCTCTTTTATCTCTGCCATCCTGATTTGGTTGGTTCACCAGCTGCATTGCTTGACTGAGCTCAGATGTAGGATTTTGCAAAATCTCAAGTAGCTGTTCAACAGTTGAAGCAGATACTATGATGTTGCGCATGGATTGTGGCATGAACTCCTGCTCTACTGCATGATCTAAAAAGGATATCAAACCATTATAAAAGCCATTAATATTCAATAAGCCCAAAGGTTTTTTATGAAAATTCCGATAGGCCCAAAATATAATGGTAAAAATTTCTTCCATTGTTCCAAGACCACCAGGTAATGCAATAAATGCATTAGAATTAACCAACATGTGTCTCATACGGTCATGCATGGTTGCAACCTTCAATTCAGTACCCAGGGTGAAGTAGGAGGTGCTCCCATTTTTTAAGCCAACACCTAAGATGTTACACCCCTTTGTGAGTGCAGATCCTGCAACACATCCTTTTAAACCCTGAATCCCTCCCCCATAAACAAGATTGATTTTTCTTGCAGCTAATGCCTTACCAAGGGTATAAGCTGCATGTTGAAATTCTCCATCCTTTCCAAGGTTAGACCCACCAAAAACACAGATAGTATTGATCTTATCCATATACGGTGTTTCTATCTTTTTTGAAAAAATATGTCATAGAGGTTGATAATTTATAGGGACTCAATATCAGACAAGGAGATCGCTTGAATAGTGTGGGATCAGGATTTGGTAGCAAAAGTTTGAATTTTTGTTGCAAAAGTTTGAATTTTTGTTGCAAAAGTTTGAATTTTGGGTTCAAGGAAAAGGTGAATGTCAGAGGGGAAAGACTTTAAGCAGGGGTGAAAATTTCAAAAAAAAATGGTGGCCCAATAAATTGAAAAGACAATGTAAATGACAAACATACACGCATGAGAATGAACAGTAGTTGTGATTGTGGCTCACATCTTCCTCTGGTTTTACATCCAGTAACGGCTGAAACGCCTTCTAAGAGTCGAGGATGTGCTTCCCATTCAGTTTTCTTGTAAACTGACAACAGGGTCTTTTAAAGTCAGATTCCCAAGACTATAACGTGTTTTTTCCTTACGGAACAGTTCAAACAAATCAAGAAGGACTCCTTGTACATGCCCACTAGGATGCGTCTCAAGAGTCTGAATGATATCATCCAATGACTCCTTACTCAGTCCATCCTTTATGAATTGAATTTTTTCCTCTCGATTTCTTGAAACCATTCCAGGGTTCTTGCATCTTGTGTTACAGGTCCATCTTGCACACCTGTAGCAAACTCCAATTCTTTTTGCCCTTCTCTTCTTTGCATAGGAACTTCTTCCCATACCTGGCATGTTTTTAACAAATGATTCTTGAAATTCACCTGCTAAACGTACCTTAGCTTCAATGATCCAACGGACATCTTCTGGAAGGCCTAAGAGTGTTAATGCTCTCAATCGTTCAAGTCTGCAATTGTAAATGTCTTTAAGAAAATTTCTGGGGAGAGTAGGGAACAAAATTTTGATCCTGGTGAGAGCTTTCTCCATTTTTTTCTTAAAACACTCAAGTTATTATTCCTGCAAGCTCAATGTGGTGTAATAGTTGGGATGATTTAAGAGGTGAAGAAGGAAGTTGAGAGATTAGTTGAAACTTATAAGCGAGGAATGTGAGAGAGGGAGAGGGAGAAAGAGAGAGAGAGAAAGAGGAAAGAGAGAGAGAGAGAGAAAGAGAGAAACTTCTCTTGAATTTATTGCAGGTATGTGGCATTGTGCAAATGCACTTCTTCTACCGTGTGCTTTTGAAAACCTTCGAAAAATGGTTTAAGACGATGTCCATTCACCTTGAAGATTTTTTCAGTTACCTCATTTTTTATTTCCACTGCACCATAAGGAAAAACATTAGTAACTACAAATGGTCCTAACCATCTAGAGCGTAGCTTACCAGGCATAAGCTTTAGCCGAGAATTGAAAAGGAGAACTTTTTGTCCAACGGAAAACTCCTTTCTTTCCAACTTTTTGTCATGAAGAGCTTTGACCTTTTCTTTGTAAATTTTGGAGTTTTCGTATGCTTCCAATCGAATTTCTTCAAGTTCCTGCAATTGAAGCTTCCTATGGATTCCTGCTTGGTCTAGATCCATGTTGCATTTCTTTACTGCCCAAAATGCTCTATGTTCTAATTCAACTGGAAGATAACATGCTTTACCAAAGACAATCCTGTAGGGAGACATGCCAATGGGTGACTTGTAGGCTATCCTATATGCCCATAACGCATCAACAAGGCGCAAGCTCCAATCCTTCCTGTTAGGCTGAACTGTTTTCTCTAAGATTTTCTTGATCTCTCGATTAGAAACTTCAGCTTGACCATTTGTTTGAGGATGATATGGGGTGGAGACTTTATGCATGACTCCATATTTGCGGAGTAGGGCTTCCATTGTGCGGTTGCAAAAATGAGTACCTTGGTCACTAATTAGAGCTCTAGGAATGCCAAACCTGCTAAAAATGTTAGACCTGATAAAATCTGCAACAACTCGAGCATCATCAGTACGAGTGGCTTTTGCCTCCACCCATTTTGAAACATAATCAACAGCTAGTAGAATGTAAACAAAGCCAAAAGAGACAGGGAATGGACCCATAAAGTCTATACCCCATACATCAAATACCTCACAAAAGAGAAGTGGTTGTTGGGGCATCTCATTTCTGCGCGAAATACTCCCTATTCTTTGGCACTGCTCATAAGTTATGCATAATCTGTGTGCATCACGAAATATTGTAGGCCAATAAAAGTCTGAGTCTAGTACTTTTCTAGCTGTCCGTTGTGGCCCAAAGTGTCCACCACAAGCTAGGGAATGGCAAAAGGTAAGTACAGACTGAACTTCATGATCTGGAACACATCTTCTAATGATTTGATCACTACATGTCTTCCAAAGGTATGGTTCATCCCATATGTAGTGTTTGAAATCACTTTTCAACTTGGTAATTTGCGATTTGGTGAAGTGTTTGGGTATTTCTTTAGCAACCAGATAGTTTACCAAATCTGCATACCAAGGATCTTTCCCGTGCAATTGATAGAAATGCTCTTCTGGGAATGAATCTGCAATTGAAGTTTCTTCACAAGGTTGCTGGATCCGACTTAAATGATCTGCTACAAGGTTCTCTGCACCACTCTTGTCTTTAATCTCTAAATCAAATTCTTGCAACAGAAGCATCCAACGAATCAGTCTTGGCTTAGCATCTGTCTTCTTCAGCAAGTATTTCAAAGCTGCATGGTCAGAGAAGACAATAACTTTAGATCCAAGCAAATAGGAGCGAAATTTATCTAATGCAAACACAATTGCCAAAAGCTCCTTCTCAGTAGTTGTGTAATTTGATTGGGTTGCATCAAGTGTGCGAGAGACATATGCAATGACATGAGATCTCTTGCTAACTCTTTGAGACAGTACAGCACCAAGGGCATAATTAGATGCATCACACATTAATTCAAATGGAAGCGTCCAATTAGGTGGTTGAATGATGGGAGTGGTTGTCAACCGCTTCTTTAGTTCATCAAATGAATCCTTGCATGCTTGATCAAACACAAATTTGGTATCTTTTTGTAGTAGTTTAGAAAGAGGTTGTGCAATCTTGCTAAAATCCTTGATGAATCTTCTGTAAAAACCTGCATGACCAAGTAAAGAACGTACTTCTCGCACAGAAGTGGGGTAAGGTAGAGAAGTAATAATGTCTATCTTGGCCTTATCAACCTCTAAACCTTTGCTAGATACCAAGTGTCCTAAGACTATACCTTCTGTTACCATGAAATGACATTTTTCAAAATTCAAAACCAGGTTAGTCTCAATGCATCTGTCCAAAACTTTAGAAAGACTTTCTAACCATGCATCAAAAGAAGAACCATATACAGTGAAGTCATTCATAAACACTTCCATGCAACTTTCTAAGAGATCAGAGAAAATGCTTACCATGCATCTTTGAAAGGTTCCAGGGGCATTGCATAGACCAAAAGGCATCCTTCGATAGGCAAAAGTACCAAAAGGACAAGTGAAGGTGGTCTTATGCTGGTCTTCTGGGGCTATATGTATTTGAAAATAACCTGAAAAACCATCTAGAAAGCAATAGTGAGATTTTCCTGCTAATCTTTCCAAAATTTGGTCTATGAAGGGCAAAGGGAAGTGATCCTTGCGAGTAGCTTGGTTAAGCTTCCTATAATCTATGCACACTCTCCAACTGTTTTGTATTCTGGTAGGGATTAGTTCATCATTGTGATTTTTGACTACAGTCATGCCAGTCTTCTTAGGAACTACTTGCACCGGGCTTACCCAATCACTGTCTGAGATGAGATAGATGATACCAGCTGCCAAAAGCTTACCTACTTCCTTCTTTACCACATCTAGGATGGTTGGATTCAAACGCCTTTGTGGTTGTCTAACAGGTCTGGTGTTTTCCTCCAGCAGTATCCTATGCATACAAGTAGATGGGCTAATACCTGGAATATCAGCCAAAGTCCATCCAATTGCTTGTTTATGGCTTTTTAAGGTTTGCAGTAACCTTTCTTCCTGTTGTGGTAGAAGGTTCTTCGCTACAATGACAGGAAGCTTCTCATTTTCCCCCAAATAAGCATACTTTAGATGTTCAGGTAAAGACTTCAACTCTAAAGGAGGTGGTTGTATTATGGAAGGAAGAGATCTATCTGAGATTGAAATGTCTGCAACCCTTGCATCTAACATGTCATCTTTCAACGAAGGTTGGTCTGCAGCATTAATCCTGGAACACACAATACATGAATCAAATTCATCACATGTGCAAGTAAAATTATCTAAGTAATCTAAATCAAAATCAAAAAATTTAAAAAGTAGATTGTCAATAGAATAATCATCCGCAAGAAGGTCTATGGCATCAAGTTGAAAGAGTGAATGATTCTCTATGGGATGCTTCATGGCTTCAAATATGTTGAATTGGATGATATCGTCTCCAAATTCCATAGAGAGAGTCCCCGTATGCACATCTATCTTTGTTTTTGCAGTTTTGAGGAAAGGTCTCCCTAGGATCAAAGTTGCTCTATTGATGGATGACTCATCTTCCATATCCAAAATGTAGAAGTCAGCTGGAAAGATCAGCTTATTCACTTGAACTAGCACATCTTCAAGTACTCCGGCTGGATGTGCTGTACTTCTGTTGGCTAATTGAATCACCACACCAGTTGGCTTCAGTTCTCCCAGATTCAAAGATTTATAAACTGATGAGGGCATAACATTAATGGAAGCACCTAGATCCAGCAATGCATCACCAAATGTAGAGTTTCCTATTGTGCAAGGAATGGTGAAAGTTCCTGGATCTTTACATTTCTGAGGGAGGCTGGGTTGAATTAAGGCAGAAACATTGCGTCCCACACTGATCTTCTCATCCCCTTTGAGTCTTCTCTTATGCGTGCACAGGTCCTTTAGAAATTTGGCATATTTGGGAATTTGCTTGATAGCATCTAGAAGTGGTATGTTGACTTCCACTTTCCTGAAAGTATCTAGAAGCTCCTTATCCAATTCTGCATGAACATTGGGCTTGGATTGAACCATTCTATTTGGAAAAGGTAAAGATACCTTCTGATCAGCACAATTTGGGGTTTTCTTCTCATCAGATGCTTCAAGTGCAGATCGTTTATGGCAAGCTTCTTTTTGTTGATCATTCGATGTCTTATCGAAGGCTGGTGTATTTTTTTCATCAGACTTTCCCTCTGATTCAGATGGCTTATCAGAGATGTCTCCAGGTGTGGAGATAAATGCTTCTTTTTGGTGTGGATTAGTCTGATTGAAGCTTTGTTGCTTTAAAATTGTAGGGTCTGTCTGCACTTTCTTCCCACTTCTCAAGGTCATGGCATTCACACTTTTGGGATTTATGACAGGTTGAGAAGGTAGTTGACCAGAACCTTGAGATTTCAATTGGTTGTAGGGAAGAATTTCTCCAGAAATAATCTCTTCATATCATTCCAGCTTGTAACAGATGTTGGATGTAGATAGTACAACCAGTCCTTAGCTCCATCATTTAAGGAGAAAGGGAATGCCTTCAACTTGATATGATCTTCTGGAATTCCTTGTGGCCGCATTGTGGAACACACAATGTGAAATTCCTTCAAATGTTTATGAGAGTCCTCACCTGCAAGGCCATGAAACTTAGGTAGCAAATGTATTAGTCCAGACTTCAGTTCAAATGGTGCATCAACATCAGGGTATTGAATACACAATGGTTGATAAGCAACAATAGGTGCAGCTAATTCTTTTAAGGTTCTATCAGCCATGTTCTTAGCAAAATATTTAAAACTATCAAAATTTAAAGATGAAAAATCACTACTGTTACTTTCTTGGTTATTACTGGATGAATGCCTTCTATGTGCTCTTTTCAAATGGTGGAATGTTCTATCAATCTCAGGATCATATGCATATAAATTTTCAGGATTGGATCGGGTCATACACAAAAAGGTGAATTCATACAGAAAATCCAAGAATGATATACCTAAAGTAAAAACAATTGTTAGAAAGATTAAAATTTTTATACAAACTCCTAAATGAGCCTAGGAAATTAAAATGGTCCCCGGCAACAGCGCCAAATTTTTGACACGCTCGTCGCAAACGCGCAAAAATAATTTCTAGATTTCCCCCAAACTATTGGTATAGTATAAGGTGCAACCTAGGTCATCTCCCAAAGACCATTTCAGATTCTTAAGCAAATAAGGAGAAAATTAGAATAAGGGGATTTTGTAAAGATGTGATATCAAATGCTAAATACAAAATACAGAATGAAATTAATTTCACTTAACAATTATCAACTCAAGGAATTCAGAGGCTATTTTCATAACTAATCATTGATCACTAAAATCATGCATTGTGCTTATCAACCTAGGATCATCTGGAACCCCTAGAATGATCCTTGAATTCTCTACTGAGAAACCTCTCAGAATTTAATTGATTACGATCAACAAGATTTAGTAACCACTTAATCTTTTATCTAAACCAATTTCACAATCAGAATTCAGTTGAAGTAAGTAATAAAATGAAAACCTTCAATTCAATTACTTAATTTCTACTCTTCAAACTTTTGGAAAATGATTTACCAATCAAAAACCAATTATAAATCAATTATACATTAATCAAAATACGTCAACCGATCAAACTTTGATTAAAAGAATAAAATTGAAGAATATAGTAAAGTAGAGTAGAAATCACTCAATAAGCATGTAAATAAAGATCAAGACCTCAAAGTTAAAATGAAAATAGCTTGAATCCTTGAATTGAAACTACAAACCTAGCTTTCCATGAAGGAGGCAAACTAACAACAAAGAAAGAGGCAAACTAACAACAAATAAAGAGGCAAACTAACAACAAATAAATCCTAAGCCTTCCATGTAGGAGGCAACTAACAACAAATAAATCCTAAGCTTTCCATGTAGGAGGAAAACTAACAAGAAAGAAAACCTAAGCCTTCCATGAAGGAGGCAAAACTAACAAGAAAGAAAGAAAGAAAGAAAGAAAGAAAGAAAGAAAGAAAGAAAGAAAGAAAGAAAGAAAGAAAATGGTATTGGAGTTAATCTCCAAAAAGGTGTGTGTCTCCTCCTGCAAACCCTTCTATTTATAGAGGATTTTTGAGGCATCATCTTCAGAAAGTCACCAACTAGGATATTACTTTTCTACCCTTTTCTTGCTTTCACATGGGCTTTGTTGAAATTGCAAGACACTTTTGAATTTTTGCCACCAATGAGCACAACAATTTTGACTTTCTTGCACCGCAATTTCGGATGTTCAAATGTCCGAATTAGAGCTTGACTTCTGAACAAAAGTTGTAGCCCTGGATCTTAGCTGTCCAACAAAGTTGATTTCATCTCAATATGACTTCTATATCTCAAGATATGGCCGGATCTTTGCACACTGTTCAAATTCCACGTCAGCAACACTATCTCATCTTTTGAGATAATTTCGGAGTCCTAAACATCCCATTTAGAATCTGCTCTTGCTTTGTAACTATGGACACTTCTTTAAGATTTCATTCAAGACAAATTTCATGATTTTTGGATGTCTACAACTCCTATTATGCTCAAAATACTATAATAGTGTCATTTTAATCGGGTAAGCAAAGAAATTCAATTAAACTTCATATGAACCCAAACTCATAAAATATGACAAAGATCACTTAATTGAACATATAAGAAGTCTTAATGAGATAAAAGTGAGAGATAATTATTTATGAAATCTATGCTTATCAAATATGTTTAAGGTAGTGTTAGGAAACTCATTATGGAATAGAAGGAGAAGAGGGAGCATTCAGCCGCTCTCAAAAAGTAAGGAGGAAAAGATCCAAAAACTTTTAAGGGTGGTATGAACTAATAACCTAAGTTCGATCTAGTGTAAATAAGCTAAAGGAAAAGAAAAATTGAACCATAAAATCTTAGGACTAAGGTATGTGAATTCGACCAACTACATAATAAATAGTCAAAGTAGGCTAGTTTGAATGTTTAAAGATAACTAAATAATACATGAGAAAGAAACTTTAAGTTCATGAGTAAGGAGGTAAATAGGTTCATTAATGGATCAAACTTAACTAGCCAAGTTATTAGTCAAAAAGCATAAAACTAGTTCTTCTTTATGAAAAAGAAATTCACTTCGGCTAAAGTTTTCTAAAATTTAAAAATAAACTTGTTTTTTTTAATAAACTGAAGTTGTTGGGAGGAAAGTGATGTCACTAACCCTAGGGTAGAATCCTACTACAAAATTTAGTTCTCACCCCCTCTCCCACCATTTTCTTCTTAGACACTCCTAATGTCATTTGCAACCGCAGCTTTCTTTGTGGAGCTCAGTAATGTTAACTATAGAGCAAACACCCACAAACTGGTCATCACCGCTTAAACTAACATGCAAGTTTATTTCTATTTGGGCCATTTGCTCATATCTACTGTGATGAGCCCACACTTCTCAAATACAAAGTATATCATTCCTCTGGAAACCTTCCACCCTAATAGGGTGCTTCCATCCCTACTTGGCTACTAGGCAACTGCAGCTGCACCTGCTGAAGATTCCTCCTCATCAAAAGGGGAGAGCAACTCACAAACATCAACCTGTTAATGCATCACCTCTTATGTTTGGTCGTCATAGGGAAGTTCTCCATTCCCTGGGTTATGTATGTTCTAGACATTTTAAGAGATGGCATATGGGACCTTTGTTGCCTTGGATGAAAGTATATGGTTGAAGCGTTATCATCACCGTCCCTGAACCGTTTGCATGGTTTTTTTAAGGAAGAAGTTCAAAGTCATACCCATAATGAATATTTTGTAAATAGTTGGATGAATGTACTCAAATGAACATTTACGATGTTACAACCTGTGTTCCTTCTCTTCCCACACTCTCTCATTTCTTCTCCATTTTGCAATCTCATTCACTTTCTTAAAGCCTTAACTATGTGGTGTGGTTTCTATGACCTATCATTGTTAACCGCCATTAGGGTAAATTTCTTTCCTTCCTTTCTTTCTGTATTTAGGGAGCTATGTTTTTTAAGATAGAAACATATTTAGTTCCTTTATGTATTCACTCTCATTTTCCTTTGTGTAAAAAGAATTTCTAAGATTCACATCATGTGTGTGGAACATTATTGGCATCATTATTAAATTTTTTCCTACGATATATTTTTGGATGGTGTATGTAACTCATTAATAAGAATTTTAGATGCATATCAAATGAATTTCTGTTATATTTTGTTGTATGCAGATGTGTTTTCTGTATCAAAAAACATAGTAGAAAATTCTCTTTAATTTTGATTTTAATACCTACCAAATTTTTAGTTATTTGGGTCCCATGCTTTATTGGTTTCCTATAACTAAAATTGATTACACTTTTAGTTTCCACAATGTATTCATTTTTTTTTCTAGAATTATTTTATTTACATCCATTATAACCTTTTACGAGAGTATTTGATTCCATAAAATATCTATATAATGAAATTCTTCAATGTTTAAGGAAGTTCAAATTTTTTTAAAATTATTATTCACACAATATTTAGAAAAAAGAATTATTCACAAGTTAGGAAAAACATTCATAATTAGCATTAAAAAATTTAAAAAAGGTTTTCAATGAAAGATGTTAAGTGAATTGCGAATAAGTGAGTAAGAAATACTTAACAAAGAAACTAAAAAGGAAATGTTATATTTAGATAACTATTTTAATGTAGTTGTGATCTTAAAGTCTTGCCTTTCTAGTATAAATAACATCCTGTAGTATTTTAAAACCAATTCATTTAGAGAAAGTTAGGAAGCATCGTGCAAGTTGGAAACATTAACAAAATTTAAGTAATATGAAGTTTCTTATTATCATTGCTGTTTTATCTTTATTTGTTGTTGGATTTGGTGAAGCTCAAGTACTTCAGATATCAAGATTTGGAGGAAAACCAAATACAGATATAACAAAGGTATTATTTAATAGAAGTGAGGGGAGAAACAAATTTGTTTATTTATTATTTAATTATATAGGTTAGATAAAGGCTTGGGGTCCTTTTTCTATTTGACTTTTGCTTATTTATAATTTTCAAATTCTGAAGGCTTTTATAAGTGCTTGGACTCAAGCATGTGCATCAACAACTGCCGTAAAAATTGTGATTCCTGCGGGTACATACAATATGGGTGTAATAGATCTTAAAGGTCCTTGTAAGGCTCCTATTGAAATCAAGGTTGATGGAACAATTAAAGCACCTGCAAATCCCGATGTCCTTAAGAACGCTTACCAATGGATCAAGTTTGGATATCTAAACGCTCTTACCATATCAGGTAGGGGAATTTTTGACGGCCAAGGTGCAATAGCTTGGACACGAAATGATTGTCACAAAAATACTAAATGCAAGATGCATACAATGGTAAGTAAATGAATATTAACGTTGAAATTCGAAAAATTATGTTACCTAACTTGAGCCTTCACAAAAATTTAATCTAATGATTTTATTTTTTTCTAAATGCCAACAGAATTTTGGTTTTAATTTTCTCAACAATTCTGTTATTCGCGATATTACTACAAAGGACAGCAAAAACTTTCATGTCAACGTTTTAGGATGCAATAATTTCACATTTGATGGGTTCAAAATTAGAGCCCCAGATGAGAGCCCCAACACTGATGGGATCCATATCGGAAGATCATTTGATGTGAAGATTATTAACTCCAACATTCAAACTGGAGATGATTGTGTCTCATTGGGAGATGGTAGCAAAAAAGTAACTGTCCAAAATGTGAATTGTGGACCTGGCCATGGTATTAGTGTTGGAAGCCTTGGAAAGTACCAAAATGAACAACCTGTATCAGGTCTTCTTGTTAAGAATTGCACAATGAAAAATACCGATAACGGCGTAAGGATCAAGACCTGGCCTAACACCCCTGGACAAATTACTATAACTGATATGCATTTTGAGGATATAGTCATGATTAATGTCCGAAACCCTATCATTATTGACCAAGAATATTGCCCATGGAACCAATGCTCCAAACAGGTATTTAATTCTTTATCTATTAATTTATAATAAAATAATATCATCTTAATTACTTATCGTTGTAATCTTAAATTTAAATTTTATTTATCAATTCATACACAAAAGTTGATTATTATTTTTATCCAATTTGAATCTTTTTCTTATATTTATTTAATGATACAAAATCCATCAAAAATCAAGATAAGTAAGGTTTCTTTCAAGAACATTCGAGGCACCTCAGCAACTATAGAAGGGGTGACCCTTCTTTGTAGTAAAGGGGTACCATGTGAACAGCTAGAGATGTCTAATATTGATCTCAAATTTAATGGAGCTGCGGCAACGGCTAGATGTCACAATGTTAAGCCCATTGTTAAAGGAAGAGCTCCAATTTGTGTGGCCTAAAATGAAATTTTTTTTTTAGCCCATGTCACAATGTCATAATATGTCGTACAACTTTTTATTTTTCAATTTTTTTCTTTTAACTTTGCTATTAAAAAATATGTATGCTAAGTCCTTTTGTTTAGGAATTTGTTTAATTTATTTGTTGATGCAAATACTTTAGAAAAATATATTGTAAAGTTTCATTTATTGATATAAAATGTAGGTGTAACTTGAAAAATTTTATAAGTATTTTTCTTAGTTCTTGGTGATACATTAATCGGAGTTATGAGAATTTTATTGAAATCATAAACTTAAATTATATGGATCCATTCTTGAAAGTTTAGTGTTGTAATAGGTGCATTACTAAGTTAATTGAGGATAAATCCACCATTAAATTGGGTACCAATAGGAAGTGTTTAATGAAAATAATTACAAGTAAATTCAACTATTATTATTATTATAATTATTATTATTATTAGATACAACCTTAAAGGTGGACTAATTTTAATTTTCGGTAAAATGAACTAAAAGACGTATATTTTTAGGGATATAATGATGACCTTAAAGATTAAAAATGGTATGAAAACAATTTCAAAAAATTCAAACATATCTTGAAAATATGCATTTCAATATAAAACAGTGTAACATCTAGTTTATACCATCCAAAGAAAGCATTTCTTGTTTATTACCTGTAAGAGTGTTTTAGGTAATTTTGTGATGCATGTGCATGTAATTTTTTTTGTAAAAAAAAATTAATGTATCATATGAATAAAGAATTATTGTTTTATAAGTATTTTTCTTAGATCTTGATGACCCATTAACCGATATTATGAGAATTTTATTAAACTCATAAACTTAAACTATATGGATCTATTCTTAAAAGTTTAATGTTGTAATAAGTGCATGACTAAGGTAATTGAGGATAAATCCACCATTAAATTGGGTACCAATAGGAAGTGTTTAATAAAAATAATTACAATTAAATTTAACTATTATTATTGTTATTATACCCTTTTAATAAGCTATTTAATTTAACAAAATATCAATTTATACATTTTTTATTTCTTGATTTTTAATGATGTTGAAATTTTATTCAATTGTTCTGTATACTTTTGTGAAAAAAATATTTATTCTTAAATTGAGTAAAAATTTTATAATATGCTTTAAAAAATGTAGTAATGGGATTCTAATGACAAATGTAAACTGAATTTGCAATAACTAAAAAAAAATTAACCAAGAAAAAATAAAAAAATTATAATTAACCATCAGATACATCATGGTTATTGCCTTAGTGTCTCACCCTTCCTTTACAAATATTGTCCCATAATATATCATAAGTTATTTAGTTACAATAATGTCTTTCCTTTGATCAGATATCCCATAATTTTTTAATAATTTTGCTATATTAATTTCACTGTTACCAAATGTGTAATCCTTAAAAATATGAAATGAAGTTGTTTAAGTTGATATGATTATTTATTTTTTTGTTAACATAAAGATTCTAGACAAATATTTTTAAATATTTCACTCAATGATATAAAAATGTAGGTCTAGCTTTTGAAATTTTTTATAGTTTTATTTCTTCTTAGTTCTGGTTGACATCTTAATCTTTTTTATTGTAATTTTATTTGATTGACCAAATTATATAATATAAAACCAATCTTAATAGTTTATTGTGGTAAAAGTTATTGAACTAAAATGATCAATATTAAAATCAACCTTAAAAAGATGTTAATAAGAATATTTAATGAAATTTTATATCTAGAAAAATTAGCTACAATACTATTATAAATATTAGATCCACTATTTTAGATGGATTAGTATTTCATAGAAGTCTCATTGTTAATATCACATCATATTCAACCATTTAGACCCAAGCTTTCTAAATTAAGAAAAAAAATCATTTAACTTAGTGCATACTAAGGGTATACAAAGTTTTAGAATATTCAAAATTGAAATTAAATTAAATATAAGAATAACATATATCCTTCAAACATGCAATTTCCAAATTTAATGAAAAGAGAAACTAATTGGTGGCTAGTATTGTTTAAAACTAAAAAAAAAATTATTATCTTTCTACTACTAAAAGAAATAGAATAACATTTTAGAAGAGTTTAATTGAATGTGGAGTCGCTACCAAATTTTGTTTCGAGAACGAGGGTTGTACTGGAACCCGTGCTTTAAAGGTTTAATAATCAAAATAAAGGTTCAAGTGGGATTCGAACCCACTATTCTCAAGGTTCCTGGAGCTTGCTAACCACTGGACCAAATTTTTCAGTTTTAACTAGCCTTACCGATTATAAATTTAAGCTAAGCTAAGTGTAGGGGCAGAGTTATCAATAGGTTATTGATAAGTGTCTAACATGACACTTATTTGATAAAATTTCTGGTGTAATGACAAGTAATTGGAACATAAATGATCACAAATTCATTGGAAACTGACTGAAAACTGAGTAACCCATGCAAATTTTGCATTGTACAGTTTTTAAAGCTTTTTGGTGATAAATCCCTGTGAATCTGATGTGTTTTCACTGTGTGCAACATGTCACATGATTTTGCGTTAGCAACATAACCGGTAGTGCGTGGAGTACATGAAAATCTGAGAGAAAGGAAACATTCTGTTACTTTTTGCGTTGACAACGCGAGAGCAACTGCGTTTGACATGCACATAACAGAGCAGCACCTATAAAAAGTCCAGAACAGAACAAAACAAGGACTTCTTGGAATGCAGAAACAGAGCCGCCTTTATCTTATCAGTTAGCTCAGACTTTCCTCTTCGTTGGAGATGTTCCTGGTGGTGGAGGACCTGTAGGGTTGAGGAATCAACGTGCAGCCACCCATGGACGCTAAGCCACATTCTTTTATCTTCTCTGTTTCATCTCTTTCTCATTATGTGTAATTAGATTCTTGTTAGGGAAGGAAGGATCCATGTTTTGAACCCATGTGATCTGGAATTCTTATATGAATTCAAGTTCACGTTTTATTCAATTGATTGTTCTTCTCTTTGCATCAAGCTTCTATAAACTGGTCATTTGTAGATTGAAATTGGATTAGGAATTGGAATTGAGAGTGAATAATATAACTGCGGGTGCTCTAGGAATAGAGATTCATAGTTGTGAGATTTATGGATTCTTGAACTTAAAGCTCACTTGAATTAGGAATTACTAAGGGATTAGGATTACTACTTCGGGTGAAGTGTTGGTGAGTCAAGGGATTGACCTTCAACTCGCATAAGGGAATTCAATCTTCAATCATATCTTTCACTTGTAAAAAAGTAAGGAATTCAAATTACATTAGGTTCAGTTTGGTGAACTCTGACCCGAACACCTTCTATAAATCGATTTTCTCACATTTGTGCCGTATAGCGAGAGCTGGACAATTTCTGAATATGTTTTTATCCCTTTTTATGCATGCTAGAACAATATTTAATTAAGTGCATTTCATTTACATTCACATTAACAGCAATTTCCCATAACCTTAGTTCAAATAGTGGACTAGTAGGAATTCAATAATTGCACCTAATCCCTATGGAGATGATACCCTTTCTCACCCTTTACTCTAAAAAGTGATAAGGTACACTTGCCTTGCAGTTTTATACTAACAAGTTTTTAGCGCTGTTGCTAGGGATTTGTTTTTCAATATTGATGAGTACTATGAATGCCGCTAGATTCAGCAAATTTGTTTGATTTGCTACAGAATTCTGTTTTTAATATTGATTCTCTCTTTAGCCTTAATCTTACGACTACTCTGTTTATGCGAGGTGAAGAAGATCAGGAGTTAACCTTTGAACTTGAAATTAAAAAGCTAGCAAGAAGAAATCGAAAGGAAGCAAGGATAAGAAAAGAACAGCAAGAGCAACTAAGAGTGCAAGGGGTCGGTGAAGAGCACCCTGTACACCACTCCATCATGGAGTAACACCAACATAATAGGAATCACATTGGGAGAATACATTGTTCCAAATTCTACAGGCTGCAACGCCAATATCATGAGACCACTGATTGCTGCCAATAATTTTGAAATTAAACCAGCACTTCTCCATCTAGTCTAGCAGGACCAGTTTGGGGGCACTGAAGTGGAGGATCCAAACCTCCACCTTTCAAGCTTTCTCTAGATATGTGACACAATCAAGATGAACGGAGTTTTCGAAGAAGCGATCAGATTAAGACTATTCCCCTTCTCTTTAAGAGACCGTGCCAAATATTGGCTTCAAACCCAACCAAGAGGGATCATTACTACATGGGAGGAATTAATATCGAACTTTCTCATGAAATACTTCCCTCCCTCTAAATATAAAAAGCTGAGAGGAGAAATTTCATGTTTTAGCCAAAAAGAAGGAGAGTCACTCTGTGAAGCGTGAGAGCGATTTAAGGAACTTCTAAGGAAGTGTCCACATCACGGTTTTTCTGATGTGCACCAAATTCACATCTTCTACAATGGAGTTAAGCCAGCCACAAGGCTTATCATTGACGCTTCAGCTGGAGGATCTCTAAATACCAAAAATGTAGAGGAGGCCATGGAACTGTTGAAATAATGGCTTTGAATGAATACCAGTCACCAAATGATAGAAGCATGCCAAGGAGTAGCGTGTTGGAGTTGGACACGCAAACTACACTACTTGCTCAAAACAAGCTAATTTCCCAACAGTTGGAGGCTCTGACAAAGCAGCTACAGGTTTTCAACGTGGGAACCTCACAGCAAACACAAGCCATGAATTATGATTTCTGTGGGGGAGAGCATGAGAATGGGTGTTGTGATACAGATGTAACAGGAACAACCAGTCAAGGGTAGGTACATTGTATGGGCCAGCCACAAAGGCCCAAATACCCTCCATTTTCTAATTCTTATAACCCAAATTTCAGGAACCAGAACAATCCCTTCAGGAGGAATGGATAGTATATGTAGCAACAGTCATCTTAACAACAGGTAGATAAACCTCAGGACAACTCTACTGACCTGGGAAACATACTCAGTTAGTTTATGCAATCAACCCAAGCGTTCATCAAGAATCTAGAAAATCAAATGGGGCAACTGTCCTTTGCTAAGAATCCTCTATAGAATCCTCTATTTCTTTCCTCATTTGCATTAGTGTCCTTTGCTAAGAATTTCTGTGCTTGTTGAATTACACTTGACGAAAAATAGGCAAAGGCTAGTTTAGTTGGCAATGATCTTCAAAATTTGTACCTTAACAATCTGGCTAGTTTCTGAAGGTAGAATTAGTGGCTCCACTGTTCTGCAAATAAGTATTGCTCTAATTCATAGCAATAATGATTATACTGAAAGGGCCTAGATCTACGAGATAATGTATATGTTGGTTGGTTTATAAGACAAAGGTGCTAAAGTGCCTGTCACTATCTCAAGTAGTTCAAAAGAGGAGATGCACAATGGAAACATATTGAAGACTATAATCCAAGTTGTTGCTTTACTCAGATGGCCTAAAATTTAGAAGAAAGAAGTACATAATCAAGCTGACAAGGTTTCTATCAATTGATAGTTTCTAGCATACTGCAGAATAGAACATCTGCTGGCAAGACCCATGAGCAACAAGAAATCTTTAAGAATTCTGTATCAGATTCATCCTATAATTTGAAGCAAATCCACTCTTATTCGACTAATTCTCTTGTATGTCAAACTCAATTAAATTCTTGCTGCAACATACATAATTGCTCTACTCTTTCCATGATAACTCAGGTACAGTATTCAAATTTTAAATAATTCTCTGATCATCATATTGATTTAATTGGCACAATTTCCATCTTCTCAGAATCAGCTTGCATGACACACCAACATATTATTAGTTGTGAAATTTCAGTTCTGATATCACCACTTAAACTGCAAGGCTTTGTCTTCGATACAACAGGTACATTAGGATTCTGTTGGTTGAATTTTGTAGGTTTTGGAATGCATAATTAGCAATTGCAACCAGTCCATAAATGCTGAAGCCATCGTAACTGAGAAGAAAAAGGGCTCTAAATTGGGAAATGATCCATGCATTTTTCTGAAATGCTCAATTTTACACTGCACACAATTCTAGTCAAGTCTTTCCTTTCGTCTTTACTATTTGGCCAAGATAGAACTTGAGCAATTAGTTATACCGGCTTCTGAGCAGTTGAAGCTGCACTCCCCGTTTGTTGATGGGCAATTTTTGCTGCATTTGTGATTGGAGAAACACCATATGTGGGTGTCGCAACCGTAATTAGCACGAGACGATGAACTCACTTAAAATTTTAAAAAAGAATATAATTGTGTTATGTGGAGTCGCCACCAAATTTTTATTTAAGGGAAAAAGTTTGGAAAAACCCTAACTTAAGGAAGAATCTAGGTTCGGGAGTTGGTTACGAGTAAGGAAGGTATTAGGCACCCTACTCGCCCGTTCCGAAGAACGGTACTCTTAAATTAAGTGTGCGATTTTTGAGGTTTTTGAAAACTGTTTGATCCCTTTAGTTTAGAATGTAAATAAATAGGTTGGGGGAAGATAGTTTGACAGGACTTGATCCTGCTCCTATGTATCCCCTGGTGCAATGGGAAACTCAAGGCTTACGTAGATCTGGTTTGAAGGCTTGACCTTCGGAGGTGCTTGAAAAGGAACAGAATATTTTGAAAATATTTTAAAGAAAATCCTTAGTCCATATGTGCACAGGATCCAAGGCAAACAAGGGCTGCACTGGGGTCCATATGAATCTCTAAATATCGAACAACAATTAAACCGCCAGTTCTTATTTAGAGTCCATTGCATGAGACTAGGGATTCCAAAATGAGGTTTCTCATGAAATTATTTGAAGAGGATTCTTAATCCACATATGCATAGGGTCCAAGACAATTACGGCTACACTGGGACCCATATGAATCCTGAACACTGAACAACAGAAAAAGCTACCAGTTCGTGCTTAGGGTTCATTACGTGAGACCTAGAATTAATGAATTTAATTTGAAAATAATAAAGATAAAAAGAGGCATGGACTTAGGTAGAAAAATAATTGGGCTTGATGAAAAAATGGACTTGATTTAAAATGAACTTGATTTTTAGTTTTCGAGAAATTGAACTTGACTTAAAATGAACTTGATTTTTAGTTTTTTTGAATTTGAAAAAAAGAACTTGATTTGAAATGAATTTAGATTTGAATTTGAGAAAATGTACTTGATAAAAAATTTTAGGCTTGACCTAGGTACCAAAAATTTGGTTTCAACTCTAGAAGCAAGTTGGATTTGGTCCGAATTAAGAAAAGGAATTTGATTTGAAAACGAGCTAGGCTTAACATAAAAAGTGAATTTGATTTTAAATTAAAGATTTAACAAATTAGTTGTAAAAGATTGATTAAAATTTTCCATCTAACTTTATAGAATCCAATAGAAAATTATGGGCGGCATGGTCCCAATTGGACCTTGGAGGAGCAGCAATGTAGATGGCCCAAATGACCCAATCGGATGCTATAGGAGGCGTGGCCCGATTAGTATAGTTCGGTCTGTGGCTCGATTTTACCTCGTCTCTATTAACTCCAATGGCTACAACATCATGTGGCCCATTTTAAGAGATGGCCCAATCTGGTGCCGAATTGAAGTTACTGCCTCAGAAATCATATTGGCATGAAAGGCTCAACTTAACTACAATCAAGGCCCAAACGGTACGTAGCATGGCCCACATTAACGCTTGTAGTCATTGTTTAGTTCTAGGAATCAATTTAATGGAGAAGACCCAAGGTTGTGGGATCTACTACCGAGCCAAACACTTATTCCTTTATGTATCTTGGCCCACCATTTACAGAACCGAGAATTCCGGTGTGAATTTGAGTGGAAGGCCATGCATGCTTTTTTTTACGTAAGGATTAAAGTGGGTTCAGGTTTCCCTTTTGTTTACTTCACTTCCACTGTTTGAGAGCACAAAACTTCCATGCAAATAGGAGTTCCAATCAATAATTATTTGAGTAGTATCTACAAGCCCCGTGCACCCTTGGGTACTAGAATTCCAATGAAAAGCATCTTACTTAAGTGAACAATTGCAGGTCCCGGGGTTGATCTTGTTAGGTGCTTTTTGAGTGAACAATGCTCGCTTGGACATAGCAGTGATGGTGTTATCAAATTGATGGAGTGGTGTCTTCAGTATTTCCTGGGCCTCATTCAAGACCTACTGAGTTACTACAGTCTGGAATTAGCAATGTTCACGTTGGGAAATCAAGACAAAAGCAGCAGAGTTGGAAATTACTACAGTCTGCAAGCCTACAACATCCAATTCTTTAGCCAGGATACGTCCTTGATATCTTGGGGCACCTCACTTGATGGACATACTTTACCGTCTACTCAGCTGTTTACTCATAGCAAGTAGATATGTCTCGAATAAGTTCATGGATTGCTTAAATGACACCATGCTTCAACTTGTAACTACTTGAACCTTTTTTCAATCGATCTAGTTTTCCTTTAAGAATCCCTCCATTCACTGGAACTGGACTCCTAATTTTATAGTGTTGTTATCCTCACAGAAAACATTTCGACCTACAAATATTATATAGCTCCAACTCTTCTAACATAACTGCCACAATGCTGGCTTCTACAAGACTTATTTGCACCATGGGTCAAAGATTCTGCAAGGGAAGAGTGCACTAACGTCACTGGTTGCTGTAGCTAATAGCCATGTGCTTCAAATATTTAATAAAATCCTTCCCCGAAGATACACATCCAATCACGTGACATAAAAGCCTCCTCATAACTCTTAGTGATCCTCGTTCTGATAACTGAAAGTGAAACAAAACCAGTATTCTATATAACACTGATAAATACAACTTCTCAGCAGTTGCCTTCTCCTGCTGCGGGCTATAGCTTTTGTTGGCGCCCAATTTTATGGACTCCCTCATGTATAGAGTTCATACTGGCTTGGTGTGATACTCAACTTCCAAACGGCTCCATGATGTGCCAATTCTCATCAGGTTCTATAGTTCTCACCAGAGATTTCAAATGCAGTAAGACAACACGAACCATTGAAATAAGAATCTGCCTGATCTCAATCCCCGTGTGACAAGCTTGCTAGGACTTTCACGTTAACCAACAACAAGTTCCTAAACAACTAGAACATAATCAGTGAATCGAGTCTCCTCCTCTAATGTAATGTGACATTATGGTTTCTTCAGATCACATATGTTTTGTATGGGAAGCCAATTTGAATCCAAAGAGAGCAGATCATCTTAGGTAAGTGAACTGTCTTTGAAGTCACATCTAGCAACAACATCATTTTAGGTAGGTGGATCAACACGAATCCTTTCTTCGATCTCTTCCACCGAGGGTGACATAACTAAATCAATGGAACTACAGTAACAAGCAGGATTCCACAACTAAAACATCAAATAGCTTGACATCGTGCCAGAGGGCTTGCTCATCCTATTATCTAGCCAATTTTTAGGAGATTAAACATCATCCTTCATGCAATGGAAGTGGTAGCAATTGCAGGGGCTGTTGCCATCAGTTTAAGCTAAAAATCGCTCTCCAGAATTTAGAGGATCCTTTATCTGGAAACCTGAAAATTTCTTTGATGTAGTTTGCAAATAATTCTCAATGGGAGATTATTAGTCTTAGCAGATCAAATGTAGGCCTAACAGAGAAGCTATTCCTACTACCCTCGCCCATCCTTATGTTAGGAAGCATTTCATAGAAATCAGAAAAATGACCATGATGGTGGTAGCTTCTATCATGCTCACTACATGCAACATATACCAGCGAATGAACCGAGCTAAATAGGATAGTCTAAATCTACTTATAAATTACCAAAAACAGAACATGTAATTGAAGAATAAGTATAACAATCAAGAATTTAACCAAGTTTAATTGCACAGAAAGAAAGATTTCTCATAAGAGGCCTAAATTGAATGACGTTAAACCTGGAAACCTGAAAACTTCTTCAAGGTTCAAGCCAAGTTAGTGGAGCAGGATCTACAATGATACTTCACAATTGCCTTATTGAAACTGAAACGGACCCTGCTCAAGGTGGATCCTATGCATGTAATTGTTCCTCCTTCTGTGGTTGGGAAAAGAACCTCGAGCAAAATCACACTGATTATTCCTTGAAGACTTCAAAGAGAGGAGATCCTTGGAGTTAGAACGTTTTGCTTCTTGGAAGGAAACGTATCAATCATGAGGCTCTCAAACCTTTAGGAACTCGAGTAGTTGAGAAGAAGAATCAGAGAGAAAATCACCAAGGGAGCCAAGAGTAAAGAAATCGAAATTGAGAGAAGGAAGGAGAGCCCGTTCTCCCAGATTTGAAAAATGAAAAATCCCTTTTTCCATCCCTCTTTATAGACTTTCCTTTTTCTTTTCTTTTTTTAATTTTTCTTTTTCCATCCCTCTTTTTCTTTTTTGTTTGTTATTAGTTACTTTTCGTAATTAGTTTCTTTCTAATTTTAGTTATTCAGTTAGTTTTTTTGTTTTTTCATATTCTATTATTATTTCTTTTTTTGTTTTTCTTATTATTTATTCTTATTTTTTTATATTTTATTTTTTCTACTTTTTCCTCTTTTTTTGTTTTTATTGTCTTATTTTGTTTATTTTTATTTAATCTACTTTTACCAAAATAATTTAAATTGAATATACCGGTGTATCATTTTATTTACTGATTAATTTTACCAATGGGGGCCTCAGATATAATTGGGTGTTTACAGTGGGTTCTTCAGAATATCCTGGCATAAGAGATGGAGCCAAGGGAGAGGGAGAAATGTCGCAACAGTAATTCCGACGAGACGACGAACTCGCTAAAATTTTAAAAATGGTTCTTTATTTGATTAATGTGTAGTCGTCACCAAATTTTATTTAAGGGGAAAAATTTGGAAAAACCCTGACTCAAGGAAGAGATTCGAAGTTCGGGAGTCGGTTACGAATAAGGAAAGTGTTAGGCACCCTATTCGCCCGTTCCGAGGAATGGTACCCTTAAATCAAGTGTGTGATTATCTTATAATAGTTTGATCCCTTAATTAGCATGGAAATAAATTACTTGATGGAGGTTAGCCTAACAAGACTTGATCCTGCTCCTATGCATTCCCGGTGCAATGGGAAATTCAAGGCTTACGTAGTTCTGGTTTGATTTGAAGGCTTGACCTTCGAAAGGTATTTGAATTTAAAGGGCGAATGCATTGTTGTTTTTTTTTTCAAAATATTTTAAAGGTGCTTCCTAATCCACATGTGCACAGGGCCCAAGACAACTACAGCTGCACTTGGACCCATACGAATCTCTAAATAGCAAACAACAGAAAACGCTACCAGTTCGTTTTTAGAGCTCATCGTGTGAGATTAAGGAATGAAAAACAACATTTTTATTTGTTTCAAAAGGGAAGGGCAATCCCCAATCCACATATGCACAGGGCCCAAGACAACTACTGTGGCTGCATTTGGACCCATACGAATCTCTAAACAGCGAACAGCAGAAAAAACTACTAGTTCGTCTCTAGAGTTCGTTGCGAGAGATTAAGGAATGCAAAAATGAGTTTTTATTTGTTTGGAAAAGGAGGGGAAATCTCAATCTACATATGAACAGGGTCCAAGACAACTACGGCTGCACTTGGACCCATACGAATCTCTAAACAGCGAACAGAAGAAAAAGCTACCAGTTCGTGTTTAGAGCTCATTTCATGAGATTAAGGAATGAAAAAAGACATTTTTATTTGTTTCAAAAGGGAAGGAAAATCCCCAATCCACATATGCACAGGGCGCAAGACAACTACGGTTGCACTTAGACCCATACGAATCTCTAAACAATGAACAGTAGAAAAAGATACCAGTTCGTTTCTAGAGTTTTTTGCGTGAGATTAAAGAATGCAAAAATGAGTTTTTATTTGTTTGGAAAAGGAGGAGCAATCCCAATCCACATATGCACAGGGCCAAAGACAACTACGGCTGCACTTGGACCCATACGATTTTCTAAACAACGAATAGCAGAAAAAGCTACCAATTCGTGCTTAGAGTTCATTGCGTGAAATTAAGGAATGCAAGATAAGATTTTCGTTTAATTAAATAGAGTTTTTATTAGGTGGCGAAAGAAATTAAGCTCGATCATAATTGCTGAAAGTTTAGGGACCTAAGTGTAATCTTAGAAAGTTTAGGGCCTAGGTGTAACTTCAGGAGGTTTAGGGGACGAACTGTGAATTCAGGAAGTTTAGGGGCCCATTTTTAATTTTGGGAAGTTGAGGGGTTTAATTGTAAATTCGGGAAATTGAGGGGCTTAACTGTAAATACAGGAAATACAGGGGTCTAAGTATAATTTTGAGAAATTTAGGAGCCAAACTGTAAATTCGAGGAATGCAAGGGCTTAATTGTAAATTTCAAGAGTTTTGGGGGCCACTTTCCATAAGGGGAAGCTTTAATCCAATCCTCTTTCATTTGCAAAACAACTATTCATGCCCGCCAAGGCAGTGTACCCTATGGCAGGCCTTTATTCACTTTGTTCATTTGGCGGGGCCCGCACCTGCATCTAATCCTTTGCTGCATGCATGGCATTTCACGTTCGTCTTAGGTGGTGCCGCCTTGAGAATCATGTGCCGCTTCGGTCGATGTTGCCTAAACCTCTCTCATCGAGCACTCCTGCGGCCGGGGCCTCTCATTGCCTAAGGTCGTTATTGACGCGAACAACAGTCCTCTCCTGTATCAACGAGCGCCCTTACTTCTCTTATAAGAGCAGTCTGACATATCCACACGAGTGTCTATTTATGGAGATTGGACTCAGCTAATGGCTCATCACTGGTGCCCATGTCTCCTAGATGGTCCGCCTAGTAGACGTTGGAGCCTGCGTCCTTGGACCTTGCAAGATCACGTACACAAGGGAGAAGGAATCTCAACTTTCATGGTTCACGGTTACTCTACCACTTGACGCAAGGGTGAGCTGACCACTTTTGCAGCGTATGAGAGTCATGGTGTGCGCCTATAGGGTCGTTCCGACCAGTTCTTCAAGGTGAACATTCCGACTTTAGATCGAACGTGTCCATTCAAACGCAGGTAGACCGCCCTTTCTCTTCCCCATTTATGCCTTGAGCATGTCTCCCAGCCTACAGATCTAGTTCATGTCCACCTCCATGTGTTCTGCCGCTCCTTTGGCTACCTCCACGTGCGTCCGCATCCTCAGGAAGGGCACTCTTGTAAGCAACTCTTTGAACAAGCCCTCGCATTTTTGCTAGCTTTGGGTTGCTGACGCCCTCGCTTGCCTTTGTTGATGCTGAGCGGGTCTCTGTCTCCCCCTCTCCTTCGCACATCCTCGCGACCTTTCTTCGTTTTCGTGCATATGTCAGGCAGTTATTGGGAGCCCCACCTTTGACAATGGCTATGCCTTCCCTCCCTGTTCTGCTAGGTCCGATCGAGACCTCTTCAGCGCTTGTTTCTGTTGTAGAGCTTCAACAGTGTCTATGTGATTCCGCCCTGGTGATTGGTGCTAATGTATCCTTCACCTCCCTCGTTCGTAGTCACTAACCAGTGACTCATGATCCCAATTCACTCCACCGACGTAATTTACTATACTCAGGTGCATGGCTTTTATCCTTTTTGCACAGGGAATGGCTCAAATGAGCGACGCATGGTGGCGTCGTTGGGATTGCTGGAGGCTCATGATGAGTGTTATGGGTCACTACGTTACAAAGGGTGGGGGTGTAGGCTTTTCTTCAAACGCCCTACTCATATGGATGCCCTCAGTGTTGGGTTCTCTCAAGCGCTCCTCTCTATGAAAGATGCTGGACCCTCACCATAAATTCTCCATGGTACTAATGGAGTGAATGACACGCCCCCCCTTGCCTCCCTTTTTACCACTTGGTGACCAGAGAAGTTACGGGGTGTAGGGGCTCTGTGGGTTTTGATAGATGCTGGCAAGGGCGAGACTCGTATAGAGTCAAGGACCCATTCAACGACGCGCTTGCATTTTCTTAGCTTCAGCATTTTCAGAAGGTCTTGGTAAATTCCCCTCCCGATCCTGCTAGTTGCTATTAACCAGGTTTCATGGACAACTGTAGAGCATTCTCCTTGTCTCTTTTCTCGAACGAAGGTGAACCATATGGCCTAATCAGATGCTCCAACCTCAACTCTAACAGGGGGAAAGAGAGGTGGGAGGGGTACTCAAGGCCGGCGTGTCTTACGAATGGGACTAACGAGTGGTGAATATCTAGGAATGTTGCCTAGCGCATGTGAACAGAGGATGACTCCATAATGTACTTAATATTCAGTGTGTTTGTCTTGCGATACGTGATTATCTTCTCTCCAAGCATGAATCAAGCATTTGGAATTCTCGACCTATCATCTATCTGATTATGAGTTCACTTTTTAAAGTATGATTCTTATTGGAAATCGTCGTCATTTTAGATTACAACTTCCGATTACAACCCTCAAGTGAGTTCAGATCTAGCTACCTCACTTCTCATGTAATGCTCGATTAATTATTCAATTCATGCAGCGTTACTTCACAAGAGGCACTTTCGATTCAATAAAATATCAAGAGAATATGATTAACCTGTATAAACTAAGCAAGGTCTCTGAATCGCTCTTGTGCCTGTAGCGTTGCGGTCGACGGTGTTCTCCCTCCTTTCTCCCGATCGGAACCCTTGCCGGTGCTCCGTCAATTGAAGGCCTCTGTATCCTCCTCTCGTATGAAATATCCAGAAACCTCTAGCAAGAATGAGCAACTTCCCGCACTCTTCTTTGCTACTTTCTTTCCTCGCCTTTTTTCCAAAAAAACTTTTCTCACCTAGAGGCCTTATTTATAGTTCAACCAATGCCTCCCTCCGGGCCTCCGTCTTTTCTCTCTTTCACCCCTCCTCTGTTTCCTTTGTTATATTTCTTTTTATATTTATTCTTTCTTTCTTTTCCTTTTTTCTTATTATTTTCATTTTTTTTATTTTTTATTTTATTAGTTTTCATTTATTTATATATTATATTTTTTCATTTTGTTATTTTTCATTCTTTTTCATTTCATTTTTGTTTTTTTATTTTTATTTTCTAGTTCTTTCCTTTTTCTTTCGCCCTTTCTTTTTTATTATTTTTTTAGTATTTTGGCTTTTCCCCTTGTTTAAGCCCCTTCTTCATTTCCCTTTTTCCTTCTCGTGTTTTGTGTTTTATGTATTTTTTGCTTTATTTTCTATTTTTTGTTTCATTATTTTTTCTTTATAATTTTTATTTTTATTTATTTTTCATTTACAAATGTTTTTTGTATCTGCTTTCCTATTTATTATTCTGTTTCTCATTTAATTTTAAATTATTCAAATTAATTTAAAGAAATGAGGCCTCGAACATAATTGAGTGTTTACAAGGAGTACGGGCTACACAAGGTGAGTTAGTAGATTGCAGAGTGGTGGTAGCCTTTGAACTAACTTTATCTAGGAATTCCAGGTATAATCATAGAAATTTGGCTCAATGTTCGCTCTTTCATAATTATATATTGTGCAAACCATGGACAATTTTAGCGAATTCTTTTGCTTTTTTTTCTCAAATATTGGCAGCAAAAATGTTATTGATGATATCTATCATGGATCCTTGACATTGGAGCCTCAATAAGAGTTTCTTTCTTCTCAGCAGCAGCAACCAAAGTTCCAGTGGCATGGACATTAGTCTCATGGAACATGACTGTAACACCAAGGTCTGACCGAATACCAAAGGCATTAAAGTAAAACAGAACATTTGGTTGTTTAATGCCATAAAATTTGTAGGCACAACTACTGATTCTAGTAAGAATTTAGGTAGAAGAACAATACTCCAGGAGTTATATCTCTCGGCTAAGTATTCAAATCAAAGGAATTTCCATATAAATTTCTTATACGATCTCATACCAATGGTAAAGTTATATCTTGATTTATATGGTTCAAAAAGGTAGAATCGAAAGCACAATTGCAGTGATCTTGGAGGTGGTTTAAACTTACTTTAATGCAGTGAATCCTACACTCTAATCAAAGGCATTTATGAATGAACTAATATTGTTAATAGAATCTGAGTTATGGTTAAAAAATCTTCTCTATTTTAGCGTCCTAATAACAATCATCATTTTAGATTAAGGATTGAGGTATTCATGGATTTACCTGGAAATTTTGCAAAGAAAAAAACCAAAATCCTTGGAACCTTTGTCTCCGTTCTTGAATTCGCTAAGTTCTTGGAGTATTATATCCTTAAACTTCTATGATTTCTTCCTTGAATTTGAAGTTGGCAGGCTTCCACAAAGAGCTTTGGAGCTGCGAAGAACCAATCAAGGTGTGAATGCCTCCTTCAAGAACTTCAAGAACCTGTGCGTGAGAGAGTATTTTCTTTTTCAGATTTTTACCAGCCAAGGAAAGCCCCCCAGAAGGAAGTTCCAATTTCTATTTTTTAGAAAAATGAAAGAGCCCCTGCCAAATTTGTTTTTTCTCTTATTTATAGACCAAGGTCTGAAAACTAACTTGCAACTGATTCTTACCTATCCGAACTACTTCAATTGAAATTTTCCTTTTTTTTTTATTTTTACTGCAATTTCTTCTTCTTATTGTTTTTATTCTTGATTAACTAATCTTAACTAACCTTAACTACCATTAACTATCCTAACTTTTTTTTATTATTTTTATTATTTATTTTTTTATTTATTTGTTTTTTATTATTATTTTTTGAATGATTTTGGACTAAATTATTTTTTGTTAGAATTTTTAATTTTGGGCTTTCTTTTAATAAATTTAACCTCGGACATAATTAAGTGTTCACAAAATTTATTTTCAATTGAGCCCTAATAAGGAACAAACTAAAAATATTAAATATCTCACTTATTCAATTTATACTCTTTTTCTACTTGAATTTGTACCATCTTTGTAACATTCATAATTTCTCATAATGGACTTCCTAGGTTACAAATATCCTATAGCAAGAAATAGATTATAAATAAGAACAAAACCTAGAGAAATTAAAGAAGTTTTAACAAATGATGAAAATGTTCCCGCACTATGATAACACTAATAAATATGAAGAAAACCTAAAAGAAAAGGTAAAAGACATTCCAAGGGATTATAATCCATGAAGGATGGTTAAAATTTCATAATAAAAAGAATAAAAACAAAGAGAGGACGAAAAAAATCATCAAAAAACTTCAAAAACACCCTTAGAAAGCTATGTCTTACACAAGGGTTAAACTATTTCTAAAAAAGTAGAATATAACATAAGACCACTTCCTTTTTCCGTTTATGGACTAGATACTGGAAAGACTAACTGGACATGCCTAGTATTGCTTTCTAGATGGATATTCTGGTTACAACCAGATTGTGGTGGATCCCAAGGACCAAGAAATAAACTACCTTTACTTGTCCTTATGGGATATTTGCATATCGCTGGATGCCCTTTGACCTGTGCGACACACTTGCCACATTTCAAAGGTGTATGCTGGCCATTTTCTCTAACATGGTCGAGAATTTTATTGAGGTCTTCATGGATGACTTCTCGATCTTTGGTTCTGATTGTGACAACTTCTCGAGCAACCTTTCTTGTGTGTTGAAAAGGTGTGAAGAGACCAACCTAGTACTGAATTGGGAGAAATTCCACTTTATGGTATAGGAAGGTATTGTGTTAGAACATGAGGTTTCATCAAGAGGCGTGGAAGTAGATAAGGCAAAGGTCGAAGCTATTGAAAGGCTCCCTTCTTCGGTAAATGAGAAGGGAGTGAGGAGCTTCCTTGGGCATTCGGGATTTTATAAAAGATTCATCAAAGACTTCTCTAAAATATCTAAACCATTGTGTGACCTCCTGATGAAGGAAGTTGAGTTCAGATTTGATGATTCATGTTTAAAGGCGTCCAACACACTCAAAGAACGAATTATCACAGCACCTATACTTGTAGCCCTAGATTGGAGTCTCCCATTTGAACTCATGTGCGATGCAAGTGACTTTGCTGTGGGGGCTATGTTAGAACAACGAAAGGACAAGAAATTACATGTCATATATCTCGCTAGCAAGGTGCTGAACAGCGAACAGTTGAACTACAAAACAACTAAAAAAGAGTTGCTAGTCGTTGTCTACGCTTTTGACAAGTTTTGGTCATATTTAATTGGTGCCAAAGTAATTGTTTACACAAACCATGCTGCTTTGAGACATTTGCTATCAAAACAGGAGGCAAAATCGAGGCTGATCAGGTGGATTCTACTCCTCCAAGAATTCGATTTTGAAATTCAAGACCGATAAGGAAAAGACAACAGTGTGGCCGATCACCTTTCAAGGCTGCCTATTGAAACCATAGAGGATGAGAATGTTATGATCAGGAGTTTCCAGATGAGAAGTTGTTAACCATCGCTGTTACACTGTGGTATGAAGACATGGTGAACTTCGAAGCTGCACGCATCATTCCAGCAGGATGGTCTTGGCAGTAGCGGAAAAAGTTGTATCATGACAGCAAATTCTACCTGTGGGATAAGCCTTTCCTATACAAAAGAGGTATGGTTGGTTTGCTCAGAAGGTGTATCCCACCGAAAGAGCAAAGAGACATTTTGTGGCACTGCCATAGCTCAGCCTATGGAGGCCATTTCAATGGAAAAAGGACAGCAGCCAAGGTGCTACAAAGCGTATTTTTCTGGCCAACATTATTTAAGGATGCTAAACATTTTGTAGTTATGTGTGATGCTTGCCAACACAGCGAAAATGTCTCAAAGAGAGATAAAATGTCCCTCACTAACATTTTAGAAGTAGAGTTATTTGATGTATGGGGCATAGATTTCATGGGACCATTCCCTTCCTCACACTTTAATGAACACATATTTCTAGCCGTGGACTACGTGTCAAAATGGGTGGAAGCTATCCCCACACATACTTGTGATGACAAATCTGTAATAAAATTCCTAAAGAAGCATATTTTGTCCAGGTTTGGTGTCCCACGCATTCTCATCATTGATGAGAGATCTCACTTCTGTAACAAGCAGCTGGAAATAGTTCTGAGCAAATATGATGTTAGGCATAGAGTTACCAGAACATATCACCCACAGAGTAATGGCCAAGCCGAGGTTTCCAACAGGGAAATAAAAAAGGATCTTGGAAAAGGTTGTGAATAGCTCCAGGACAGATTAGGTTGGATGACGCACTATGGGCCTACAGAACAGCTTTCAAAACTTCGATTGGTATGTCTCCATATCAACTGGTTTTTGGGAAGGCATGCCACCTACCTGTTGAACTTAAGCATAAGGCATACTGGGCAGCCAGATTCCTCAATTTTAATGCAAATGCAGCTGGAGAAAGTAGATTGTTACAGCTGCATGAATCAGAGGAATTTCACCTCAATGCCTATGAAAATGCAAAGGTTTACAAGGCAAAAACTAAGTAATGGCATGACAAGCTGATCAAACACAGAGTGTTTGAACCGAGACAGCTGGTGCTGCTGTTCAACTCCAGGTTTAAACTGTTTCCAGGAAAGCTGAAGTCCAAGTGGTCAAGTCCTTTTGTGATTAAGGAAGTTTCTGATTATGGTGCTATCTCCCTTGAAGACATGCAGTCTCAAAGAAGCTTCAAAGTCGATGGTCAACATGTTAAGCATTATCATGGAGGTGAAATCAGCAGGGAGAAGACTACCTGCACCCTTCAGTCAATAGACTGAAACTCAAACTGTAAAGCTAGAGACATTAAACAAGCGTTGCAAAGGAGGTAACCCTTGGAAACTAGTTTTTTTCCCTTTTATTTTTATGATTAATTTTGAGAAAACTATATGTAAATACCAAATGGAATAATTAGAAGCAGTACAGTTGAATATTCATGTAGGTTTGTAAGATTGGAGCATGGCTAAGTTCTATTACAGAACCATTTGCTGCTAAATAGTGCTGTTTTAGTAGGTTGAGTCTACTGTTCTGGTTTGCGTAGCTAATGGAGGCGATCCGCGTGTCCAACGGAGCTATTTGCAGCAAAGGAGCAGAATCTGGTTTAGGAACATGGAGTGTTAGACCAATCCCAACACACAAGACTTTAACAGGGCATAACCAAAACAAGGACTAAAGTGCTGCTGATATGTAAGGCATGTCTCAGTTGCCCCTGCAGCTTGCATTTTGGCTAAAAAACCTAAAAACGTGCTGAAGAATCCTAAGGTTCTGAAATCTATCCTGAAATGTGTATTGGAGGTAAGTTGAAGTGTGTGTGGCCAACAAAAACCAAGTTAGTAAATACACAAATTTTGGTTTTGCATTCTGCTCTGATTTGTGTTGCCAACGCAACAGAGACCGTGTGTCCAACGCAAAGTCACAACATAGAGAGACCAAATGAGTAATTAGCATAAGTGGCCAGCTATGGTCCACATGCAATTAGGGTTGTATTAAATTCCCTAACCTATTACCCACATGCCTAACTTCTCATATCCCACATACTTGAATGTGAAAAGACGTCCAGGTAATCCACTAAGTTCATTTGAATCCTCTCACTGAAATTCCCTCACTCTTCACTCGCCAAAACCCTTCCTCTACCCCTAACTGCAAGCATATCTAGGTATGTATCTTGTTCCTCTCTCAACTTAGTAATACTGAATACTGAAAAGATAAGTTCAAGCGTTCATGCCCAGTAAATGTGAAGAAAAAGACTGCTCGATATCCCTTTTAGCATATTATTATATTTATTTGACTGATGATTTAGGGGGGGATTTTGTTTTTGCAAATGCTTAACTGAACCCTGAATTAGTGTTAAATACGATAATGCTCTACATGTTCGTAACATCTTAAATGAATAGAGATTAAGTCTAGTAAAATAACCTATATTCTGTTAGAGCGAGACTGGGTGTTAAACCTATAGAAATCGATTATTTTTAGGGTATCCTTAAGCATAGGCTACAAAGCTCGAATGAGGAAAGTTCTGTGGGGAATAAAAGAATATGTTTTGGATAAACTGAAATGCTTTCTAAAATTTACCATGACATACAATAGGTTCTGTGCATCACTCACTTTCTATTGTAACTTGTTTTCAGAATGGCATCCTCATCTACACCACAAGGAATGCGACAAAAGTCTACACCTGCTGCTGCTCTGTGGACTAAACTAAGGGCATCTGACACCCACAGGTTCAAGTACCAAGAGAATGAAGAGAGATTTGAAAAGAATAAATTGAATTCGATAGTTGGGGACAGAAAGCTGGACCTGCAACCTGGAGAGTTTCCTGCAATAATGGTGGAAATCAAAGCAAGAAAATAAGAGAAACTTTATGGATTGGCTGGTATGGCTATGAACAAATAACCAGAGAGTTCTATGCCAACATGGCATTGACAAGAGCAGAAGAGAGATACACCTCCTATGTCCGAGGGAAGACAATCTCCTTCAAGCCCCAGGTTATAGAGAACTTGCTGGAAGTTAGGCCTACAAGAATAAACTGCCTCTACTGCCACTTGAAAGATGCTCCTCTGGACAAAAAGGAGTCCTTGAGGGTGCTGTGCGTACCAGGGACCACATGGGACTTGAAGAAAGATAGGTCCAATGATGGAAATCCCCTTCGAAAGGCCGACCTATTGCCTGTACCCAAAATCTGGTGCACTTTTGTGCAATTAAATTTGCTGCCGCTGCTGCACTCAAAAGATTCTAACCAAGAAGCGAGCTATTTTGGTGTGGGTGATTTTGAAGCCCGGTTCACTGGATGTTGGCAGTATAATAGCACAAGAAATGGAAGACATTGCTCGAAAGGGCAATGTCTCCCTGGGATATCCGAGCTTAATCACAGTTCTCTGCGAATCCCAGGGAGTAACAATTGAAGGCTGCACCAGAGTAGCCCCTCAAGCCACTCTTGATAAAACTTACATTAAGCGCCACATTATCAATGATCCAGAACAGCCACGCAGAGAGCCAGGTCCCACACTTCCACCAAGGATTTATGAAATACTAAATGAACCAGTAGACCGCTTAAGTGACCTATACCTCCTCGTACGCCGCCTAAGCAAACAGGTCAAAATAACACAAAGAAACATAAAGAAAGTCCACATAGGGACAAAAGTCAACAAGAAACTCCTGATGAACATTGGAAGAAGGGTGGGCATGACTGAACATGAACTCTCAGACACTGAAGAGAAACATATATTACAATGGGCTGATTTGGAAGATATTGAAAGTAAAGCTGAACCAGCAAGAGTAGCAGAGATGGAAGAAGACTAACCGCACCAGTTGGGGCTTTAGTTTTTATTCTTTTGTAAATCTGTTAGTGTAGCTGCATACTCACCCCCTTCCCTAATACTCAGGACGATTAACATTTGATGGAATCTAAATTCCAGATCTGTAATAGCCTAGTCAAACTCCTGGTTACATATCTCTAATTCTGATCAGTGTGTTGTCTACGTGACTGTTTCTTACTCTAGTGTTAACTTAATTTGCTGCATATATGATCTTACTTAGGTACTGCACATAATAAGTACCACACTAAACAATGTAGAGCACACAATGACAGCATAGGAATGGCAGGGTGCAAACTCAGAATTTCACAGCTTGACACACACATTCCACAGCAAGAATCTTAGCTAACCTAACAACTAGAAAGTAAATTAAATTCACATGAACCCACATTCTGCCCAGTTGTGTTGTCAACGTAGCTAACCTTCGTGTAACCAATGCATCTGGGCTGAGTGAAGCAATACAGTGGGGTATCACAAACCACTGAGAGGTAGTGTTGTTGCAGCAGACCCTACAAGGTGTTCTGACACGCGTACCCAACGAGAGTTAACTTTAGGTGTCAATCAGAAGCACAATGACATGATCAAGAGAAGTAGATTCTAACTTTAGAACAATAGATGGGAGGTTGAATCCAGAAAACAAATTGCAGGTGTATGAAGCATGCTACTATTTGCACTTGAGTAGAAGGGCACAAGGGAAAATTAAGACACAAACTCTAAGTTCTGTCTTGCTATGTGTGCTCAACGTGAGTCAAATGGGTGGCCAACATAAATCAAGTTTGGGGCTGTTAAACTGGAGGTGTGTATTTTGTACCGGTCTGTGTTGCCAACGCGGCTAGGGTTGCGTAGCCAACGCAATGTCACAAGTAAATGGGACCAAAGAATTTTAACCTAATCTGTTCCCAACGTACCTGACCCCTCGTAGCCCACACACACCAGGTATAAAAAGGTCAGGTAATCAACTTCCACTCACTCAATTACTTTCAAACACTCCTACTCATCCTTTCTCTTTGTCTCCCACTAAAGAACAGTTTCCTCATCTCTTCAACTGCAAGACAAGTCAGGTACGCCTTTCCGTTTCATCTTTACCTTGTAGTCATTGGTTTTGTGAATGAAGAATGTGTTGAACCCTATAATTGTGAATACTCCCAAACTGCATATTGAGGAGATCACCCCGTATGAAGTCTGTAAATGCATGCACTGATTTTTCCTAGAGAAATAATCCACTGCAATAGAAATGGCTCGATTCAATTTTAACCATTACCGAATGTGTGCAATAACCGCCTTTAGGGCATTTCAATCCTACATCCATCCATGCATAACTGTTGCAATGACTGAGTCTGCTATAGCATCAGGTAGATTCAAAGCAAAAAATCATATCTACTCACTGTTATTTTCTGCAGAATGGCATCCTCTTCAAGAAATGTGTGCATAAAGACAACACCTGCTACAGGCCTCCGAGGGAAGCCAAGAGCCGCTGATACCCATCGCTTCAAATTTGCAGAGAATGAGGAGCGATATGAAAAATTCAAGGAGAGCTCTGTGGTAGGGGACAGGAAAATTGATTTACACCCAGGGGAGTTCCCTGCGATCACTGAAGAGATTGAAAGCCAAAAGTGGCATAAATTATGCAGCATAGCTGGTGAAGGATTCAAGGAAATCACTAAGGAATTCTACGCCAACATGGTGCTGACTAGAGAAGAACCAAGGTTTACCTCGTACATATAGGGTAAAACCATCTCGTTCAAGCCCCAAGTGATAAACGATCTGCTAGAGGTCAACGCTCCAAGGAGAAGCTGTCTGTATAGCAGGCTGAAGGATGTCCCGATGGACAAAGAAGGTTCATTGCAGGTGCTGTGTGTCCTTGGAGCAAGGTGGGATGAGAAAAAGGATAAGTCAGGAGACGGAAGGTCACTGTGTAAAGCTGACCTGGTACCCACAATAAAGATCTGGTGCACTTTTGTGCAGTTCAATCTGTTGCCCCTGCTCCACTCAACCAACCTGGCTAAGAAGAGAGCCGTGCTAGTTTGGGTAATTATGAAACCAGGACTTGGACAACATAATTGCCCAAGAAATGGAGGAAATTGCTGCTAAATCCAAGGCCTCCCTGGGATATCCAAGCCTGATCACAGCCTTGTGTTCGGCCCAGGGGGTCAGTTTTGAAGGTTGCACCAAGGTTCCCCCGCAAGCAACGCTTAACAAGACGTATATAGAATGTCATATTCTCACTGAACAGGAGCCACCACCACGCAGGGAGTCTGGCTCTCCTCTACCACCCAAGATATATGAAATGTTAACCGAGCAGAGAGAGTTATTAATCGCCCAGCAGGACTTCAACCGCTGTATTGGAGCACAGGTGGAAATGCTACAAAGGAATTTGCAAAAGGTTCACATCGGAATGAGGATGAACCAACAGTTTCTCAAGAAGATTGGGAAGCATGTGGGGTTGACTGATGAGGACCTCTCTGATATCACCAAAGAGCAGATCCTGTAGTGGATCGACCTGGAGGACAATGGAAGTGATGCTGAACCTGCAGGAGTAGTAGATATGGATGAAGATTAAGCAGTTGCTGTTTTGAAATTTTTTTCCATTTGATAAAATATTTTTTCCTTTCTTTTTTTTTTCTTTCTATAGGAATCTGTTTTCTTTTGCAATTTCTTGGACAATTTGATAATTGAGGAAGTTTGATCCCTATTTTCTAATAACGTAGTTTAAATTACTAGGTTATGAAATTCTAATTCTAAACTGCTAAAACTTATTCTAAAAATTTTGTTCCTAACAGAGTGCGTTACCTACATGATTTGTTTAGGTACTGAACACACTGAGTACCACCCAAACCACATGCACACACCACTTACCCACAACAAGACCATGTCTCAGGTGAATAGATTGGAACATGACAGATCTACCACACTTAATCACAGCAAGAGACACAGGGCACAATGCGTTGCCAACACAAATGACAGTTGTGTTGCCCAACGCATACTAGGCTACAAACAACATAAGACTATCACATTACAGAAAATGCTGAAACACTGCAAATATCCATCCCTCATAGGATGCATAGTACAGGAAGTTTTCTTGACCTAAACCATTAATAACTGAATCTAAATCATGTGCATACTATACATATTAATTCTCCTTTGAGTGTTTCCCTCTCACTTCTCTCCTAACTAGCATCATTCCTTATCTCCTTGTCCTTTGTGAAATAAACTAATTGAGTAATGCACAGATTGATCAAATTGCATGAGTTAGAATACAACATGAGTGATTGGAAATCATTTTGCTATGGTATTGATAATTAACCTGTTAAGATGCATGCAATAAGCTTGTAGCCAACGAACCACGAGCACTTAAGCCTATACAACATATCTGTTCTGTGTGTTTAAGTCACAAGTGATATTTCATTTCAGAACTTGCCCAGTTTCTTAATTGAGATCAGTTATCATATGCTACATAAACATGATTGAGGCACCTTCTTGCATGCACCCACTTGACCAAATGGCTTACCTAGCATAGATCTATCCCTTGCACAGCCCCTTGAGCCTGATAATCCATTCCTATGTAATTAACTCATTTCAAATAAAAGAGAAAAGTCATAAAGTTACCTAGTTGAAAAATTAGAAAACAGTTTCTTGCATTAGAGAATAAGTTTGCATCTAAGTTTCTGGTTGCTTGAAGACAAGCAACAACTCTAAGTTTGGGGTTGCTTGAGGACAAGCAATATTTTAAGTTTGGAGTCGGGGTACCCACTTACACCACTGTAAATGAACAATAAAGAACAGTAAAATGAAAAAGACAAAAGAGTGTAAGAAAAAAAAAAGAAAGGCAAAAGGAAGAAGTATAGCAAAACAAGTTACCAAAAAAGTAGCAAGCGCAAATGCAACAAGCCAACTGTTCCTAGTTCTTTGACTTTTGTAAGCTACCTTCCCAAAAACACATCCACCCCTTACCCAGGCCACATTACAACCTAGAATAAGACCTTCCGATTTTGTATGCATGTGATTTTATTGATGGAAGTATATAATATGGGCAAGCCTATGGTAGTGAAATTGAAACTTGATGACATTGAGAGACAACCTTAAACACGTGAGTAGAGGAGTGAGACACTTGACTTTGTGAGGGGTTGCAAGTTTAGACCATGCCATCTTACAAGAAATTGTTGAAATCATAGTCTTTCTATTTTAAATCAATACTCTCATGCTGTTTTTTAACCTTGCAAAAGTTCTAATCTTTCCCTCATGGCTCACTGAAATTACCTTTGAAATATAATCTGCATATTTTTGAGTGATGCAAGTTGGATTGAAGAAGGAAGTAGGAAATCATTTGAGGGGAATGATATACATACTGTGAGAACTGAATGCTCTCTGTAGCTCAATACTTGCTTAAGGACAAGCAAGAGTTCAAGTTTAGGGTTGTGATAAGTGTCTAATACGACACTTATTTGATACATATTTTGATATAATTGCAAGAAATTGAAGCATAAAGCATGAGAAAATGATAGAAAACTGAGTAACTCATACACAATATGGAAAAATGCAGTTTTAAAGCTCTTTAGGAATTAAATTCTTATAAATCTGATGTGTTTTAATTTCTACAGTCTGTCACAGGGTTTCGCGTTGGCAACGCAAGTACAACCGTATTGGACACGCGATGCAATAGAACAACACCTATTAAGGCCTATAACAAAACAAAATAGGGCATCAATCTATCTCTCGATCAACCAACTCATCTATCTCTTGAACGTAGATGCAAAGGACAGAGCCGCTACTCTCTAAAACACTGGTTCTATTCTGGGTGAAGGAAGAACCCTAGGGTTGAGGAAGGAGAGCAACCACCGCGAGTCTTCATACTCATGACTTCCACCCTCTCCCCTGTTTCTTCTTTTATTATTATGTGTAACTAGAATTTTGTTATGGAAGGAGGAAGCCATTGCTGAACCTATGTAAACCAGATATATTACATACATTCATGATTGTTCCTTCATTAAAATTGATTATTCATCTCTTCGCTTAATACTTCTATAAATTGGCCACTTATAGATTGAAACTGAATTCTTCTTCGCAATTAGGAAATTGGTTTTAGAATTGGAACTGAGATTTAATAACACAACTTTGAATGCTCTAAAGATAGAGATTCGGGGTTGTGAGATCGTTTGAATTCTTGAACTTATAGCTCACCTGAATTAGGAAGTACTGAGGGATTAGGATTCCTAATTCGAGTGAAGTATTGATGAGTCAAGGGATTGATCTTCAATTAATAATTGTGAATTCAATCTTCAATTATCATTGATCTTGAATGCACATAATGATCTAATACTACATAGGTGAAGTTTTGGTGAAATCCAACCCTAACACCTTTCATAAACTGATTTTATTGACATTCGACATATATTGAGTACTGGACAGTTCTGGGTTTACTTTTAATTAGTTTTATGCATGCTGGAATAGTGTTCCATTTTAGTTAACAAAAACCAGTACTTGCAGTTATTTTCTATTCGTGTTTCATACACACACAATTGCGTTGCTTACGCATTTTCACTACTGAGTTCAATTAGTGGACTAGTGGGAATTCAATACTTGAACCAAATCCTTATGGAGACGATACCCTTTCTCATTCTTTACTCTGAAAAACGATAAGGTGCACTTTCCTTCATACAGTTATACACCAACACCCAGCTAGAATTGGGCCTTACAGATTGCCCTCACACAAAAGGAACCAGGATAGTAGTTTTTTTTATGGCCACACTTGGGCCAAAATACTGATTTCCAGTTAGGCCCTACTACATGCTTAAACTGGGCCACACTAATCGCCTTTCAATACCCAATGCTGATTTCATTAATTCGGCCATGCTGATAAAGCCCACAATCAACAGTAGTTCAAAGTAATCTAAACATGGAAACAATTAGTTTTATAATTATGGTCAAACCCAATTCTTTGTTTTTTAATTAATTTAAAATCAAATCTTCTTAATTTAGGGCCAAGCCCAATTCTTTTTTGGTTAAGACCAATTCTTGTTAAAATTTAAAATCAAGTTTGCTTTTATAATGGGTCAAGCCTAATTTTCTTTTAATTGGAAATCAAGTCCCTTTTTAATTAGGGTCAAGTCCAATTGTCTTTTAATTTGAAATCAAGTTTCCTTTAATATGGGTCAAACCCAATACCTTTTCTTTATTTTATTTTGGTCATGCCCAATGCTCTTTTCATTCAAAAATCAAATATTCTTTTAATTTGGGTTAAGCCCAATTCTCTTTTATGTTTGTTATGTTAAAATTAAGTCCATTTTCCAAAAGAACCTTGGTTCTCACACAATGAGTTCTAAGTGCGAACTAGTAGCATACCCTACTGTTTGACATTTAGAGAGTTATATGAGTCTAAGTGCAGCCCCCGTTTGTCTTAGACTTTGTGCATATGTGGATACAGGAATATGCGAGAAAATCAAATTTTCAAAATATGTTTTTAATAATCCTAGATCTTACGCAATGCGCTCTGAATGCGAACTGGTAGTATACCCTACTCACTTGCCTTCGACTCTGTGCATATATGGGTCCAGGAACACGTGTTAAAACTAAACATGTTTTAAATAATTCTTAAGTCTCACACGATGAGTTCTTAATACGAACTGGTAGCATACCCTACTGTTCGGGATTCTGAAATCATATGGGTCCCAGTGCAGCCTTCGTTAGCCTCGGATCTTGTGCATATGTGGAGTAAAGATTTCTTAAAAATATTCAAAATACTCTATTGTTTCAATAATCTTTAAAGGTCAAGCCTTCAAACCAGAACTACGTAGCCTTGAATTTTCCACTGCACCAGGGAATACGTAGGAGCATGATCAAATTCTGTCAGGCTATTTTCTACCAACCTATTTATTTTTATTCTAAACTAAAACGGATCAAACAATTTTCAACAATATCAAAATCACCCACTCAGTTTAAGGGTATTGTTCTTTGGAACCGGGCGAGTAGGGTGCCTAATACCTTCCCTATTTGTAACCGACTCCCGAACCTAGAATTTCTTCCTCAAATTAGAGTTTTTCCAAATGTTTTCCCTTAAAATAAAATTTGGTTGCAGGTCCACAAATTAATTAATTTTTTTTAATTTTTAGCGAGTTTGTCGCCTCGTTGTAAGTACGGTTACAACAATATCAATATGTTTTTTAAAAAAATTTACCGTATTTTCACTAATAACAATTTCCTAAAGATTCCGCATCATGAAGTATCAATCTAATAATGAAATTGAGTTTACAATCTCTGCTCCTTCTTTATCGCACTCTCTCATTTGTTCTCCATTTTGCAATCTCATTCATTTTCTAAAACCTTAACTATGTGGTGTGGATTATGTGACCCGTCATCGTCAACCACCATTAGGGTAAATTTCTTTCCTTCCTTTCTTTCCGTATTTAGGGAGCCATGTTTTTTTGAGATAGAAACATATTTAGTTCCTTTATGTATTCACTCTCATTTTCCTTTGTGCAAAAATAAGTTCTAAGATTCACATCATGTATGTGAAATCTTATTGGCATCAATATTAAGTTTTTTCTTACGATATATTTTTGGATGGTATATGCAACTTATTAATGATAATTTTATATGCATATCAAATGAATTTATCTTATATTTTGTTCTATGTAGTTGCGTTTTCTGTATCAAAAAACATCATAGAAAATTCTCTTTAATTTTGATTTTAATACCTACCAAATTTTTAATTATCTGGGTCCCATGCTTTATTTTCTCCCTATAACTAAAATTGATCACACTTTTAGTTTCCACAATGTATTTATATATTTTATTTTTAAAATTATTTTATTTACTTCCATTATAACCTTTTAGGAGAGTATTTGATTCCATAAAATATCTATATATTGGGATTCTTCAATGTTTAAGGATGTTCATATTTTTTAAAAATTATTATTCACAGAATATTTAGCAAAAGAATTATTCTCAAGTTAGGAAAAAGTTTCATAATTAGCATTAAAAAATTTAAAAAAGGTTTTCAACGAGAGATGTAAGTGAATTGCGAATAAGTGAGTAAGAAATACTTTACAAAGAAACTAAAAAGGAAATGTTATATTTAGATAACTGTTTTAATGTCGTTGTGGTCTTAAAGTCATGCCTTTCTGGTATAAATAACATACTGTAGTATTTTGAAACCAATTCATTTAGAGAAAGTTGGGAAGCATCGTGCAAGTTGGAAACGTTAACAAAATTTAAGTAATATGAAGTTTCTTATTATCATTGCTATTTTATCTTTATTTGTTGTTGGATTTGGTGAAGCTCAAGTACTTCAGATATCAAGATTTGGAGGAAAACCAAATTTAGATATTACAAAGGTATTATTTTATATAAATGAAGGGAGAAAACAATTTGTCCATTTATTATTTAATTATATGGGTTAGATAAAAACTTGGGGTCCTTTTTCTATTTGATTTTTTCATATTTATAATTTTCGAATTCTGAAGGCTTTTATAAGTGCTTGGACTCAAGCATGTGCATCAACAACTGCCGTAAAAATTGTGATTCCTGCGGGTACATACAATATGGGTGTAATAGATCTTAAAGGTCCTTGTAAGGCTCCTATTGAAATCAAGGTTGATGGAACAATTAAAGCACCTGCAAATCCCGATGTCCTTAAGAACGCTTACTAATGGATCAAGTTTGGATATCTAAATGCTCTTACCATATCAGGTAGGGGGATTTTTGACGGCCAAGGTGCAGTAGCTTGGACATGAAATGATTGTCACAAAAATACTAAATGCAAGATGCATACAATGGTAAGTAAATAAATATTAATGTTGGAATTTGAAAAATTATGTTACCTGACTTGAACCTTCATAAAACTTTAATCTAATGATTTCATTTTTTTTTGAAATGCCAACAGAATTTTGGTTTTAATTTTCTCAACAATTCTATTATTCGCGATATTACTACAAAGGACAGCAAAAACTTTCATGTCAACGTTTTAGGATGAAATAATTTCACATTTGATATGTTCAAAATTAGAGCCCCAGATGAGAGCCCCAACACTGATGGGATCCACATCGGAAGATCATTTGATGTGAAGATTCTTAACTCCGACATTCAAACAGGAGATGATTGTGTCTCATTGCGAGATGGTAGCAAAAAAGTAACTGTCCAAAATGTGAATTGTGGACCTGGCCATGGTATTAGTGTTGGAAGCCTTGGGAAGTACCAAAATGAACAGCCTGTATCAGGTCTTCTTGTTAAGAATTGCACAATGAAAAATACCGATAACGGCGTAAGGATTAAAACCTGACCTAACACCCCTGGACAAATTACTATAACTGATATGCATTTCGAAGATATAGTCATGATAAATGTCCGAAACCCTATCATTATTGACCAAGAATATTGCCCATGGAACCAATGCTCCAAACAGGTATTCAATTCTTTATCTATTAATGTATAATAAAATAATATCATCTTAATTACTTATCGTTATAATCTTAAATTTAAGTTTTATTTATCAATTCATACACATAAGTTGATTATTTTTTTTATCCTATTTGAATCTTTTTCTTATATTTATTTGATGATATAGAATCCATCAAAAATCAAGATAAGTAAGGTTTCTTTCAAGAACATTCGAGGCACCTCAGCAACTAAAGGGGTGACCCTTCTTTGTAGCAAAGGGGTACCACGCGAACAGCTAGAGATGTCTAATATTGATCTCAAATTTAATGGAGCTGCAGCAACGGCTAGATGTCACAATGTTAAGCCCATAGTTAAAGGAAGAGCTCCAATTTGTGTGGCCTAAAATGACAATTTTTTTTAGCTCATGTCACAATGTCATAATATGTCGTACAATTTTCTATTTTTCAATTTTTTTCTTTTAACTTTGCTATTACAAAATATGTATGCTAAGTCTTTTTGTTTAAGAATTTTTTTTTATTTGTTGATGCAAATACTTTAAAAAAATATATTGTAAAGTTTCATTTATTGATATAAAATGTAGGTGGAACTTGGAAAATTTTATAAGTATTTTTCTTAGTTCTTGGTGACACATTAATCGGTGTTATGAGAATTTGATTGAACTCAGAAGCTTAAATTATATGGATCCATTCTTAAAAGTTTAGTATTGTAATAGGTGCGTGACTAAGGTAATTGAGGATAAATCCACCATTAAATTGGATACCAATAGGTAGTGTTTAATGAAAATAATCACAAGTAAATTCAACTATTGTTATTATTTTTAGATGCATCGTTAAAGGTGGACTATTTTTTATTTTCGGTAAACTGAATTAAAAGACATGTATTTTTAGCAATATAATGATGACCTTAAGGATTAAAAATAGTATGAAAAAATTTCAACAAAATTCAAACTATCTTGAAAATTTGCATTTCAATATAAAACAGTATCACATCTAGTTTAGACCATTTAAAGAAAACATTTCTTGTTCATTATCTGTAATAGTATTTTAGGTAATTTTGTGATATAAGAACATGTAATGTTTTTTTTTGCAACAAAAAAAACTGTATTATATGAACAAAGAATTATTTTTTTATATATTTTTGTTGTTGCCAAATTTTAATATAGTTTTTTAATTTTTCTATTATTTTATTTTTTAAATTCAAGTTCTAACTTATATTGCAGAGAAATTTAAAGGTAAATTTTGCATATCCAATTTTTATATTACATATATGGATGGGCTACCTTATTTTAAAACAAAGCCTAAGTGAACAATGATAAGATTAATTAAAGAATATAAATAAAAAAATAAAAATGTCAATTATAAAAGTATGAATTAATGAAATTTTTAGTTTAACATTTTAATTTTAGTACCAATCATATATTTGTTATTAATTTGGTCTTATACTTTAAATAAGTTAATAAATTTGATCCTTATCATAAAAATCAACACTTTTATATTAGAAAATATCAACACGTATAATTTCGTTCTATAATTGGTTTATTTACTTATATTATACCCTTTTAATAAGCTATTTAATTCAAAAAAATATCAATTTATACATTTTTTATTTCAAAGATATGAATAATGTTAAAATTTTGTTCAAATGTTATTTGGACTTTTGTGAGAAAAATCTTGATTCTTAAATTGTGTAAAAATTTGATAATAGGCTTGAAAAAAATTTAATAATGAAATTTTAATGGTAGATGTAAACTGAATTACCAATAACTAAATAAGAAAATATTAACCAAAAAAAAATGAAAATATTACATTTAACCATCAAATGTGTCGTGGTTGTTGCCTTAAAGTCTCACCATTCCTTTACAAATGGTGTCCCATAATACATCATAAGTTATTTAGAGTTATTTAGCTGCAGTAAAACCTTTCCTTTCACAAGATATCCTACCATTTTAATATAATTTCATTATATTAATTTTACTATTACCAAATGTGTAACCCTTCAAAAGTATAAAATGAAGACATTTAAGTTTATATGACTATTTATCATGGTTGTTTACGTAAAGATTATAGACAAATGTTTTCAAATATTTCCTGGAATGATATAAGAATATAGGTCGAACTTTTGAAAAATTTTATAGCTTCATTTCTTCTTAATTCTTGTTAACATGGTAATCTTTTTTATTAGAAATTTCTTGCATTGACCAAATTATACAATATAAAACCAACCTTAGTAGTTTATATTGTTGTAAAAGTTATTGGACTAAAATGATCGATATTAAAATCAACCTTAAATCAAGTGCCAATAAGAATATTTAACGAAATATTATATTTGGAGAAATTAGCTATAATACTATTATAAATATGAGATGTACTATTTTAGATGGATTAATATGTTAGAGAAATTTTATGGTTAATATCACATCAAATTCAACCATTTATACCCAGAATTTATAATTTAGGGAAAAAAAATTATTTTGGTTGGTGTATACTAAAAGTTTACAAAGTTTTAAAATAGTCAAAATTAAAATTAAATTAAAGTATAACATATATCCTTCAAACATCAATGACAAAATTTATTTAACATAGAAACTAATTGGTGGTTGATATTGTTTAGAATAAAAAAGATTTCTTAAATTTTTTTACTACCTAATTAGAGATTAAATTATTACTCATTAAATTTTTTTAAAAAAAGAAAGTAACTAATTTCGATCACTAATTAATTTATTTAATTTATAATTAATATTTTATATTTAGTGATCAATGTATTTATTTTAAAGATATTGTTAACTGCTCTTTATTTTTTTCCTTTTTTAAATTTATTTTCATTTGAACCTAAATAAGGAAAAAACTTAAAATAATTAATCTCTCGTTTATTCAGTGTACGCCTCTTCTATTTGAATTTGTACCATCTTTATAATATCCATAGTTTTTTACAATGGACTTTTTACGTTACAAATATTGAAATAGAGTATAAATAAGAATAAAAGTAAGAGAAATTAAAAAGTTTCAAGAAATGATGAAAATATCCCTATATTAGGATAACACTAATTTATGTGCAAGAAACCAAAAACAAAAGTTAGAAGATACTCCAAGGAATTAGAATCCATTAGTGATGGTTAAAAAGTTATAATAAAAGAATAAAAACAAAGATAGGACAAAAAAAGTTATTAGAAAACTCCAAGAACACAACTCTATCTTTGACAAATGTTAAACTATTCCGAAAAAAAATGAAAAATGACATAAGAATGATTCAGAAATGAACCAATAACTGTAAGAAACATCTGATGAACAATTTGGGAACCTTCTCAAAAATTTTAAAATAATTACCAAAATTCTCCTATAAGACCGAAAGGGACAAAAAGTTGGGATATGGGCCCTACCCCTTAAGCACAAAAATGAACACATAGAAAATAATATGATGACTCCCTATACGAGTTATCACTTTATTAATGTCATATAAGATAAAAAAAATAAATAGAAGAGATAAAATTAACTATGGTGAAAGTAAATTAATCTTGATTAATTAAAATTAACTATGTGTCGCAACCGTAATCACGATGAGACGACGAACTCGCTAAAATTTAAAAAAGATTTTGTTTAATTAATGAAGTTGCCACCAAATTTTATTTTAAGGGAAAATACTTGGAAAAAACCCTGACTTGAGGAAGAAATTCTAGGTTTGGGAGTCGGTTACGAGTGGGGAAGGTGTTAGGCACCCCACTCGCCCGTTCCGAAAAACGATACCCTTAAACTGAGTATGTGATCTTTTGAAAACTGTTTGATCCCTTTAATTAGAGTGAAAATAAATAAGTTGGGGGAAAATGGCCTGACAGGACTCGGTCCTACTCCTACGTACTCCCCGGTGCAATGGGAAACTCAAGGCTTACGTAATTCTGGTTTTAAGAGACTTGATCTCTCGAAGAATAGGGGGTGGACGCCTGTGCAAAATTCAAACTGTTGCTAGACATATTTGAACTCGCACGAATTCAAGTACGGAGCAGCCGAGAAGGCTACCTACTCCTATTAGGATCCGTTTGGGCGAATTTTTTTAAAAAAAAAGCGAAAATTTTGAATAAGACAGATGTTTTGTCGGAAAACGCCCGCGTGAAACTCAAACCGTTGTAAGCCGCATTTAAAATCACACGAATTCCAGTACAGAACAGCAGAGAAGGCTGCTTGCCTCGTATTAGAATCTGTTTAGACGAATATCCAAAGAGAAAGTGGAAATTTTAAATAAAATAGATATTTTGTTGAAAAACGACTGCGTGAAACTAAAACCGTCGTAAGTCGCATTTGAAGTCACACAAATTCTGGCACGAAACAGCAGAGAAGGTTGGCTGCCCGTATTAGAATCCGTTTAGACGAATTTTCAGAGAGAAAGTGGAAATTTTGAATAAAACAGATATTTTGTCGGAAAACACCCGCGTGAAACTCAAACCGTCGTAAGCCGCGTTTGAACTCACACGAATTTCAGGACGGAACAGCAGAGAAGGCTGCCAGCCCATATTAGAATCCGCTTAAACAAATTTCCAAAGAGAAAGTGGAACTTTGAATAAAACAGATATTTTATAATCTAGTTGAGATCCTTAACTATCCCCTTTTTTATCATTAGGCTTAGGGCTCAGCCTTTACAGCCAGAAATGCCCATATGAACTAGTCCTAAATTACACTTTTGATGAGATTGTACCTTTACAGCCAGAAATGCCCATATGAACTAGTCCTAAATTACACTTTTGATGAGATTGTACCTGCTAACTTGTTATAGGACCATTTGTGAGCAGCTACTTTTCACCTCGGATTTCTAATCCACATGTTAATGACAGATCGATCTTTGCTACAACCGGGGATCATAAAAGTTAGCACTTACACCCACCGCTTGACCAAGCCCAGGTTATATTTCATCTTTTAATTTTTAGTGTAGGATTCATCCCTTAGTCTTAGGTTTTTGCTTTTTTTTTGTGTGCCTTTGACTTCTGTTTGACTAAGACTAGATAGTGGCTCGATTTTCCCATGAAAAGAACACATGGTCATCCTGACCCTGGATTAAGAATCGCTACCAGGGGCATTTAACTATCCCCAGATTAACCAGCCTTGGGTATGAGCTTGCCATGCATGCCAGGATCTGACCATATCTAGTTGTTACTGACTTAGCTTCAAAGATGAGTAACTTCTCTGTAACTATATATTGGGGACGAGGTTTACTAGGCCTCCCTGGTTGTTTTTGGTTCTAACACAAAACCCTCTTGCTGAAAATGAGCAGGATTAGCCAAAGGATGCTTTAACAGGATCAGGAATAAGCCCAAACAGCTGGTTTTTTTCCTTTTTTGTGTGCTTAGGGGTCATAACCAGTCTATTGGGTACAAGGATTGGCATAGGAACTATAATCGCAGCTGGCCTAGGTGATGTAAACCAAGGTTTGGCCATGTAAAAATCAATTATCGTGTTTCTGGCCTTGCCTCCTATGTATGACCCCTACGTGCCTGAGAGTGGATTCCTAGCACATGGTTTACTTAAGCACAACCTAAAAAATCACCAAACATTGGGACAGTTTCATATAAGTAGGATCATTTGACCAAGACCCCTCCTGCCTCTCTAGCCTATCTTTTTAAATTGCCTTGGCCCTAAGTGAAGGATGCAGTAATAGAGACTACTCTTATTAATACTATTCCCACCCGACTGCTTTTGCTCTTAAACATCGGTAGGATTCAAAGGTTTCTATAATGCTGAACCTACAGTTCAATAGGGACCCACAATTGTCACAGGTTCAATCGTATGCTAGCATAACAACCCTGATAACAGGGGTAGTGTTTGCATCTGAAAATTGGATGAACGCTAGCCGCTACCTGGGACTGATCTATATTAGGCTTACTAAAGACTTTGCTACGCTACTGTTAGTCTACTGTAGTAGACCTTTGTGTAACCAAGGCTTGGTTATCTTAGCTGGTTTTAATACCTCATCCCCCTCCACAGGCCTTATTATACAAATCTAGGGATTCCTACTTACTTTTCAAATCCCAACCTTGAACCTATAGTTCCTACAGGTCTTGTTCTTAGTCTTTTGGAGTAGGTCTTTTCTATTCTAATTTGTTAGAATTATTTTGCATTTGTTGATCTCATTCCTGGACTTTAGCTCAAACTTGGTGGCGAACTAGACATGGTACCCGTTTGGTTCATGAACCACAACACCCAAGACCTATGACAGATCACTTGAGATCGCTAGTTGCATCTATCATCCATGCATGAATGTGGGTCAAGTATGACTAGGCTCAATTAGCCAATAGGGATTCCAAAACCCTCCTATTATTACAGGCTTTTAGACTATTGTCAATAAAGCTGATCCTTTGCTTAGATAGTTCCTTGATTTTGCTATATCTATTATAAGTTCTGTCATGTGAGTCTGGTGTCAGTTTGGATTAACTTAAATACATGATTGAAATAAGGTAACTTGGGCTCCATTACTATTGCCTAGTAGTCACCATTTGCTTTTCCCCAAGCGGACCTTATCAGTCTCAAGTATATGTCCATTCTGCTCCCTCATCTCAGATTCCTGCACTGACCATTTGTCCCTAACTGAGTTTAGGGAAAGCACCTGACCTGTAAGCCCCGATTGCCCGTTTGCTCCTCCTTTATACTTTTGGTAAATTACATTCGCTGTGCTACAAGGTGAGCTTGGGGTTATTTTGTCCCTTATCTTCAGCTTACACATGCCTCAAGTCTTCACAATACTGAACCAACACCAAATTGAATCACTGCCAGGTCCATTGATAGGCTGTTAGGCCATTACACTGTTGGCCTCCTAGTTTTTTTTTTTTGAAATTGCAGGATAAGTTGTCAGATTACATCTTAACTATACCTTATACCTGTTTCAATTATCAGGATCTAGGTTAGGAGTGCATGCCTGGATCGATTACGATTATACCTAAACACTTTGGGGCAACTCTACTTTTCTGTTAGTTGGGCATCGCTTATGACGCTAAGATATGGACTTGTGACTATTTCCTAACTATTTTTCTAGATTTCATGTGTTTGGGGATTTTTTATGCCAACTGTATCCCTATTGGGATGACAGGCCTTGGGATAATCCTTAATAGTCAGGCCCCTTTCACAGTAAGTGGGGGGGGGGGGGAATTCAACCTGTAGTGATATAGATGAATCATGGTCAGCTAACAGGTTTGCCCTTAGCCATATTATATCTCCTTGCTGAATTTGGTCAATCCAACAGTTCCTAATCAACATTTTGCATTGCTAAACAGAAGTCCTAAGACCCATACACCCCCCTAAGCTAGGACAGGGGATGAGATGAATATTATCACTGACCCAGGGCAGATGTTATGGCTAATGTTCTGGCCTATAATTCCGCCATCATTCAGGAGTGCATGGAACGGTAGCAGATTTTGGAATAGGGTCATTAGCTGTCTACGAGACTATATCTCCATACCTAAGAGGCTACAGGAGCGGAATTAAGGCCAATCAATTAAATGGAGGCCTTAATCAACTCCTCGACGGTCAAATTGAGCTTAGTTCATGACTACCAAGCTTGCCGCGAAGGCCAAGGAGCGTGCTCGGAAATTTATGCAAGGTAAACCTATGAACTATATGGATAGAATCACTTGTAGCTTGGTCAACCAGACCTCTGGCCCTTATACACGTTTGATTTCCTATTTATTCCCATAGCTACTATCTAATGAACAGATCTGGCTAGGTAGGGAACAAGGTTCAGGCTCGGAAAGCTTTTCTTCTATCATAATTTATCTTGACTTCAACTAAACTGTGTGAAACAGCATTAGACATGGACCTATAAAGCGTTGTTCAGCCAAGTAGAAAAGAGTCTAAGCTTAATAAAGATTACCAGAACGGTGGTTGAATCAAGCATTCAACAGACTCCAGTCTATTCCAGATTTTCAGAGAGCAAGCCAACGACCTATGCATAGACTAGACATGCAATCGCTATGCCAAGAATCACCAGTAAACAAAGGTAGTGGTATTTATTTAAACTGGTTTATTTCCTTCGTGCTTAGCACAAGGACTATGTGAGGAGCAAGAATTGCTTAGATAAGAGGTGAAGAAATCGGGCATTAAATCATAGGATCATCACCATCAGGAACTACACCACAGAGACGAGTTAATTGTTCGTTGATTAACTAAGGAAAACCAGTAACTATTCACTCGATTTGTCTTGTAATCAGTATCAAAATAAAAAACAAGCTTGAAATCAGAGCAAAATTTGCTTAAACTGGCAGAAACTCAAACATGACAGCGGAACCTATAATCAACATTCGATTAGGGCCACTAATCTGAAGAAAGTGTAGATTAGATTTCACAGAAATTCCTTCGATTAAGGCTGGAGTCCACTGAACCTCCAAGCTGCTTCCGACTATGTTTGAACAAGAGGAATTCAATCGGTGCTTGCGATGTGAGACCACGGATGTCAAGGGAAACGAGAATGGAGAACCTGATTTCCAGAGGATCTGGATATTTGAACTCGGATGCAGCAAACGAAATCTTTCCTCTAAATTTCTTACAGAGAATGGGCAGGGAGGACAAAATCAATCCTATCTCTCAAAGTGCTTTTGAAATCGATGAAGAACTGCTGCGAGCGTCGAACAGAAAGCGGGGAAAAACTCTGCAACTTCAACCAGAAGAACCGAGGATCCGGATTGAATCAATTCCGCACGAACACAAGTCCAAGAAAGAGTGAAAGATCTTCTTCCAGTAGCAATCGCCAGAAGCCCCGTAGGGAACCAAGTGAACTGGGAAAATGGTTCAGAACAACCCTTGAGAAACTTTTCTGAGGAACTCTCCTGAGAGCTTCCAATCTCTTTCCTTTCAAAACCTCAATGCTCTCCGCCAGAAAAAAAAAAAAAAAACCTCCCTCCTTTCCTCCAATTTTTCTTTTTTTTTCTCTTTCTCTTTTAAACCTGGTTAACCCTAATCAACTCAACTAACTTTTTAACAGATTTTTTCTTTTTTCTTTTTTTTTTCTTTTTTTGTTTTTTTTTTATTTCTCATTATTATTACCTTTTTTATTTCTCATTGTTATTACCTTTTTTATTTTAGATTATTCCTCCCTTGTTTATATGTTTTTATTATTTTTATTTTTTATTTTTGCTTCTTCTCTTTTTTCATTCTTTTTATTATTATTCTTCCCTTCTTATTATTTATATATTTTTCTTATTTACTCATTGTAAACACTTAATTATGTCTAAGGTCTCATTTTTCATTTTTATTTATCTAAATAAATAATAATAATAAAAAAAAAATTAGTGAAGAAAAAACACATGAAATAGAAAAGAAGAATACAAAAAATAAAATTCTGAAAAACAAAAATAAAAACTAAATCTCACAACAACAAAAAATTTAAATAAAATAAAATAGAATGAGCAGGAAATAAAAAAGGAAAATCTAAAGAAAAGGGAAATAAAAATAAAATTTAAAAATCTGAAAAATTTAAAAATTAAAAAATAAAATTTGAAAACAAAACAATAAATATGAAAAGACAAAATAAAAGAAAAAGAAAAAAATAAAAATAAAAAAATAATAGAAAAATTAAAGAAAATAAATGGAAAAATAAAACAAAATCAAAGAATAGAATTAAATAAAAATAAATAAATACAAAATTTAAACAAATGAAGAGAAAAAACAATAAAAATGGAAAAATAATAATAAAATAAGAAATAAAGAATTCAAGAAAAATAAAACGGAAAAAAAAATTAAAAAAAAAAGAAGAATAGAAAATCAGAAAAAACATAAAAACAAATAGGAAAATTAAGAAAATTTAACAAAAAGAAAAAGGGAGAAAAGGCGGGAAGGTGAAGTTGGTTTTGGGGTATAAAAAACCCTCTGAGAAGTTGAGAGGGAGGTCATTTCTTCAAAATAAACGTGGAGGGGAAGAAGAAGACGAATAAAAAATTCCTCCAGCTAGTTCTCTCCTCTCAAAGATCTGGAAGTTGTTCTGTAGAAGACGCGGGATTGTGCTCATTTTTACTACCTCCGTTCTGTTCAAGAAGTAAAGAACTAATCCGATTAGTGTCCATGGAGGACCTTAAGCGATCTTAATAGAGACATTCAGGTGAAGAAGAAAGAACTCTGCATTTTCTTCGAAAATTCTTGATCGACGTTTTGCTCCGATGGTTCGCATTCGCAAATAGCACTTGTGAGTAACTCACTCTAACTGGAAGAGAAGACGACCTTGCTAATCTAGGCATAAGCGTACGAGCGCGACTACTCCAATAATTTCGCAACAGATTAGTCAAGTCTCTTTTATCCTTCAGCCAAGAACCTTATATCGATCTATTAACGGATGTTTGAATTGAAGATCTTGCGTCTGAATTGAAAACTTGCATAAAACTTGCTTGAGGATATGCGATAATGTCACTGTATGAAGTTCTGATGCTTGATGCAAATTCTAGTGAGAATCGATCTTAACTAAACATGCAGACTTGATCCTGTTATTTTATGATGAGATGTTGATTTGCATGCGGGGAGGGTTTAAGATCCATTAGAAGTAGTCTCGCAGACATTTGGTCAATTGTTGAAAATATGTAAGGCTTCTCATGTAAGAGGAAGCTATTTCACATCATTTCCAGCCGTAAACCTGTTCTTCCCCCATGCAGAGGACTGACCTCTGAAACTCCCTGCCCCCTAGATTTGCAAGTTACAGCAGTGAACCTAGATTAGTGGTAAACCGTACGCAAATTGACGTCTATCGAAGACTGAGTATCACTAGTTATTGAAGAGTCTACGTACTACGATGCTCGTAAGATTCAACAGCAGCCTCCTTCTCCTCCTCATATTGTTCTTCCATTAATGCTTTTGAAATAATGCAAACTCTGGTTGGTCAGCAGAATAATTGGAATCGCATCCACTACCCGAGAGTATGCCATTTGCTTCTTATGCAAATCATAGGTCATCACCATTTGTCCAGGCCTAGTGCCAAGAACTCAACCTTGTGCATCGATGAGGGAGAGGGTTCGTTTGCAAATTTCAATTAATGTCATGCACTCTCCAGAATTTGCACATAGATCCCCATAACTTCTCATATTCACAATCAAGTCCCTCACTTCCAAAGTACAAAACTACCTTCACCTTTTTTTTAAATGACCATTCTGTCCCCATTTTTCAAAGTACAAAACTGCCCCTCACCTTTTACCTAAACGACCATTCCATCCCTATTTTCCAAAATTACCAAACTATCCTCCAGCCCATAAATTCCAGAATTAATAAAAATTCCAGAATTAATAAAAATTCCAGAATTAATAAAAATTTTCAGAATTAACAAATAAAAAAATTCCATAATTAATAAAAATTTCCAGATTTAATAAAAATTTCCAGAATTAATAAAAAATTTCTAAAAATCCAGAAAATCATAAAATTCTAAAAAATTCCAGAAAATAGAAAATTAATTCAAAAATCAAGAAATTTAATATAAAAATTCAAAATTTTCAGCAAATTAATAAAAAATTCAAAAATTCAGAAAATTAATAAAAAATTCAAAAATTCAGAAAATTAATAAAAAATTCAAAATTTTCAGGAAATTAATAAAAAATTCAAAAATTCAGAAATTAATAATAAAAAATTAAAAAATTCAGAAAATTAATAAAAAATTCAAAAATTCGGAAAATTAATAAAAAATTCAAAATTTTCAGGAAATTAATAAAAATTTCAAAAATTCAGAAATTAATAAAAATTTCAAAATTTCCAGAAATTAATAAAAAAATTCAAAATTTCTAGAAATTAATGAAAAATTCCAGAAATTAATAAAATTTTCAAAAATTCAGAAATTAATAAAAAATTCAAAATTTCTAAAAATTAATAATTTTTTTTCCAAAATTCCTAAATAATTCATAAAAATTCTATAATTCCTAAATAAATTCAACATTATCAGGTATTTTCATAAAATTCCTCAATTGATAAATTCCCTCATAAATTTCTAATGATTATTTGTGTCTTGTCTTTTTCCTTCATTGTTATTCAAAAATAAAAATCTTGTTTTGTGATTCTTAATCTCACGCGACGAGCTCTAAGCACGAACTGGTAGCTTTTTCTGTTGTTCGTTATTTAGAGATTCGTACGGGTCCAAGTGCAGCCGTAGTTGTCTTGGGCCTTGTGCATATGTGGATTAGGATTGCTTTTCCTTTTTACAAAATAAAAACCTTGCTCATTCTTATTCCACGATTTTCAAAATAAAAAAATCTTGTTTTGCGATTCTTAATCTCACGCGACAAGCTCTAAGCACGAACTGGTAGCTTTTTCTGTTGTTCGTTGTTTAGAGATTCGTATGGGTCCAAGTGATGCCGTAGTTGTCTTAGGCCCTGTGCATATGTGGATGAGGATCGCCCTCCTAAAAATAGTTTTTAAAAATAGTCAAGCTATCTTTACTTTCCAAGTAGCTCCGAAGGTCAAGCCTTCGAGCACATTTCAAACACTCTTTCAAACACTTTCGAAAGTCAAGCTTTCAAAACATAACCAGAACTACGTAAGCCTTGAGTTTCCCATTGCACCGGGGAATACGTAGGAGCAGGATCAAGTCCTGTCAGGCTAACCTCCATCAAGCTATTTATTTTCACGTTAACTAAGGGATCAAACAATTTTCAAAAATCACACGCTCGGTTTAAGGGTACCGTTCTGCGGAACGGGCGAGTGAGGTGCCTAACACCTTCCCCACTTGTAATCGACTCCCGAACCTAGATCTCATCCTCAAGTCAGGTTTTTTCCAAATCTTTTTCCTTTAAAGAAAAATTTGGTGGCGGCTCCACATTAATCAAAAAAATTTATTTTCAAATTCTAGCGAGTTCGTCGTCTCGTCGGAAGAACCGAGGATCCAGATTGAATCAATTCCGCACAAACACAAGTCCAAGAAAGAGTGAAAGATCTTCTTCCAGTAGCAATCACCAGAAGCCCCGTAGGGAACCAAGTGAACTGGGAAAATGGTTCAGAACAACCCTTGAGAAACTTTTCTGAGGAACTCTCTTGAGAGCTTCCAATCTCTTTCCTTTCAAAACCCCAATGCTCTCCGCTAGAAAAAAAAAGGACCTCCCCCCTTCCCTCCAATTTTCCTTTTTTTCTCTTTCTCTTCACTAAAGCTGTTTTTGAAACCTGGTTAACCCCTAACCAACTCAACTAACTTTTTAACAGATTTTTTCTTTTTTCTTTTTTCTTTTTTCTTTTTTTGTTTTTTTTATTTCTCATTGTTATTACCTTTTTTATTTTAGATTATTCCCCCCTTTTTTATCTGTTTTTATTATTTTATTATTTCTATTTTTTATTTTTGCTTCTTCTCTTTTTTCATTCTTTTTATTATTATTCTTCCCTTCTTATTATTTATATATTTTTCTTATTTACTCATATATACATTTCATTCCTGTTTTGTTGCCTTATTATTTATCCCTAATAACTTAAATTAATTTATCTCAACTCGGACAAAAATTGATGCTCACACCATGCTTAGAATAAATTAATCAGGACTAGTGAAAAATTAATAATAATTAACATTAAAATAATCCTGAAAGGATATTTCTCTATATTTGGATTTATTTTAGAAAATAAAAATTACATGCAAATATACCAAAATTCTCTTTAGTGGGAAATTAATTCCCAAACTTCCCTTAAGTGGTCAAATAGTATCTTAGCCCTTGGAGGGATCATTACCTTCATATTACACCTCCTAAACACTTAGAGAAATTTTTTAAACTTTCTCTAAACTCAAACTATTCCCAAAACCCAAAAATTCACACTAGGCTTAAAGTTTTATCTTAGAGGTTTAAGTTAAATAAAAGAAAACCTATCGAGCCCTTCCACCATCACTAAGAGATCTTGTGTGGACCATCAAGGAGGAGAAAGATCAGCCTTAAAGAGACATCAAAACTATCATAAAAGTCTTCAACAAGTACGATATTTAGTATATGTTTTTTTATGCTTTTAATTTTGTAATTATGGTTTAATCTTATTCTTTTTGATGGATCTCTCTCTAAGGTTTATGGATCCCTTTTGATTGAGTTTAAGGAAGCTCAAAAATTCCTTTGATAGCTCAAATTGAGCATTATTAAGTTTTAGTGATTTTTGGAAGTTAAAGGAATGTTTTTATGAATTAAAGTACTTCTAACAACCTTTGGAGCAATTTAATTGTTAAAATTTCTTAAAACTGACTTTTGAGGCTTTAGGGAAGATTTTAGAGTTTTTGAGAAAATTTTTAAAGTCCTAAAAATAAAGGATTGATAGATCTTAGAGTAGATCTAGTAGATCTACACTTGTTTGCCTTAAAAAATGCTTTCTTTAAGATCTTTATGTTCAAAGTTGGAAATTTGTTTATGTCTCTTCTTAAAAGCTTTAATCGAAGTTGGACTTTGATAAAAGTCTAGATCTGGACTCATGTTAAAATTTTTTAAAAAACCAAGAAATTTTATGTAATAAAATCTATAATGTTAACTTGGACTTAAAAACTATTAAGAGTAAAGGTGAAATTTTTTACTAAAGGTTGAACAAATCACTTAAAACCCTCCATGACCATAACAAAAGCTATGGAGTGAGGATAAATCATGGTAAACCTAATGACATAGGATGTACAAATAACCAAAATCCATAACACAAAGTCCAAGAGAACACAAATGGTGGAAAATAAACTTTGTTTTGGCTACATAGAATTTTCATGTAATTAAGAAAACATGAGTTTAAAATTTTGATTAATGTATAAAGAGTATCCTAGTCAAATATTAGAATGGAATTATAAATTTGGAATATATTTGCAAATAGTCGAGTGACCATTCAACCATATTAGTTAAAATCAGTGAAAACATGTTAAAACATTCCTGGAACTTAAGGATAAACCTAAATATGTTTAATGTTATTTTAGTAATGAATTATGGAGTATAAGGAGGAGGGGGATAATTTTCCCACTCTCACAAAGTATGGATGAAAAGCACTAAAATTTTTTAAGGGTTGTATAAACTAATAACATAAGTCTTATCTAGTGTAAAGCAGCTTTTAGAAGAGGAAAAATTGAATCATAACACCTTAGGACTAAGGTATGTGAATTTGGCCACCCAGGTAATAAATAGGAAAAGTTGGCTAGTTTGGATTTTTAAAGATAACAAAATAAGAAATAAGTAGGAAACTTTAATTTCATGAGCAAAGAGGTAAGAAAATAGGTTCAGAAATGGATCAAAAAAATTTGCCAAGTTATTACACAAAAACATAAAACATATAACACTTAAACTTGAATTAAGTTGTGTATAAGATATTCAATTTAAGAAACATAAAGAGTCACAACCAATAAAGTCATTCGGCCAAGGAGAGAATAAATTCTATATGTCATAATCTTACATTAAAAGAATATTAAGAAGAACTTAATCTATGAGAAAAGGAAAGATTGAGATAGACATTAGAAAAAGTGAGTCGACTAAGATCCTATTAGAAATTTATCAAAAATCTTAGGAATAATCCAAGATAGACAAGCTATTGGAGGAGCTTTACACACTATCCAAGAAAGTAGCATCAAGCTTAATTAAGATTTTCTTGATTAAAAGATTAGTTTCTATTTAGAAGAATTATGCCAACTTGTTGTATTCTCTTATGAGTACACAAAGATGAATGTAAAGTGTAAGGATAACACTCTTGATTGTTTTGATAGCGATGTATTACATGATATTCATGTTGTGGATGATGATATCAAAGTAGTTCGAAAATAGAGATTAATTGTGCATGGAACATTGATTAGTTTAAAAAGGAACCTAATTAACTAATGGATCACTAAAGAAAGAACTTATGTGAAAAGTTAATACTACTCTTAATGTGTCTTGTGCACATTTTGAAAGTGAAAGGTCCTTCTAAGGTGGAAAGAATAGGGCTCTCCAAAAGTTCTTCCATTATGAAGCATCAGGTCTTTAATGTTTGTGATGGTGATGACCATGAATGAATATGCTCATATCCTAATAATAGAAGTTAGAGTAGCAGAGCTTGTGAGAAGATATTGTTTGACTAAGTAGTATTATATGTGTGTGTCTTGGATTATCACTAAGAGAGTGATAAACAAAAGAAAAAAAATTACATTAAGGCATAGATGAAATGATAGTAAAAAATTATATCTGTGATGTGATCCCAAAAGGCTAGGAAACTTATGTAATTTAGACTATGTAACTTGTATCTTAATTAGAAACTAGTTCTTCTTTATGTAAAGAAATCTGCTTCAGCTAAAGTTTTCTAAAAATTAAAAAAGAAAACTTGTTTGCATGACATGTTTTCTAATAAACTGAATGGCTGGGATGAAAGAGATGTCACTAACCCTAGGGTAGAATCTTACTCAAAAATTTAGTTTCTCACCCCCTTTTCTATCATTTTCTTCTTAGACGCTCCAAATGTTGTTCGTGACCGCAGTGGCCTTTTTGAAGCTTAGTAACGTTAACTGGACAACAAACGCCCGCAAACTCATCCTCGGCGCTCAAATTAATGTGCGAGTTTATTTTTATTTAGACCAATTATTCATATCTATCATGATGAGCCCAAATTTCTCAAGTACAAAGTTTGTCATTCCTCTTGAAGCCTTCCACCCTAATAGGGTGTTTCCATCCCCACTTGGCTACTGGGCACCTCTAGTTGCACCCACCAAAGATTCCTCCGCATCAGAAATGGAGAGCAACCTACAGGCATCATCCCATTACTATTGCACCTCTCATGTGGCGTCGTCACAGGAAAGTTCTCCATTCCCTAGGTTATATATGTTTCGAGCATTTTAAGAGATGGCAGATGGGACCTTTGTTGCCTTTGATGAAATTATATGGTTGGAGCATTATCACCACCATCCCTAAAGTAATTGCATGGTTGTTTTAGGAAGAAGTTCAAAGTCATCCCCATAATAAACATTTTGTAAATAGTTGGATGACTGTACTCTAATAAAATAGTATATAACATGTATCATAATATATGTAATGCATGTATATAGTAGTTGTAATTGTACAGGTAATTAGGTGTGTAAAGGAATAAATATATTTTCTTAATTTATCTGAATTAGGCGTGTATAATTATAGGTTTTCATGACTTCTAGCATGGTTTGTATTTTTGATAAGTTGTATTTATGCACATTAAAGAAGTATAGAATAGTAAAAGTAACACAAACCATTAACGAATTAAACGTGAACGAGGATGTCTATTTATTTATTTTTCGATACGAGAGCTATTTTGACAAGACTTGTATTTAACATCAATATGTTTTTCAAAAAAATTTACTGTATTTTCACTAATAATAACTTCCTAAAGATTCCGCATCATGAAATATCAATCTAATAATGAAATTGAGTTTACAATCTCTGCTCCTTCTCTATCACACTCTCTCATTTCTTCTCCATTTTGCAATCTCATTAATTTTCTGGAAACCTTAACTATGTGGTGTGGATTTTGTGACCCGTCATCGTCAACCAATATTAGGGTAAATTTCTTTCCTTCCTTTCTTTCCATATTTAGGGAGCTATGTTTTTTTGAGATAGAAACATATTTAGTTCTTTTATGTATTCACTCTCATTTTCCTTTATGTAAAAAGAAGTTCTAAGATTCACATCATGTATGTTATATCTCATTGGCATCAATATTAAGTTTTTTCCTACCATATATTTTTGGATGGTGTATGTAGCTTATTAATGATAATTTTAGATGCATATCAAATTAATTTATCTTATATTTTGTTCTACGCAGTTGCATCTTTTGTATCAAAAAACATAGTAGAAAATTCTCTTTCATTTTGAGTTTAATACCTACCAAATTTTTAATTATTTGGGTCCCATGCTTTATTTTCTCCCTATAACTAAAATTGCTCACACTTTTAGTTTCCACAATGTATTTATATATTTTATTTCTTTAATTATTTTATTTACTTCCACTATAAGCTTTTAGGAGAGTATTTGATTCCATAAAATATCTATATATATTGGGATTCTTCAATGTTTAAGGAAGTTCATATCTTTTAAAAATGATTATTCACACAATATTTAGCAAAAGAATTATTCTCAAGTTAGGAAAAAGTTTCATAATTAGCGTTAAAAAATTTAAAAATGGTTTTCAACGAGAGATGTAAGTGAATTGCGAATAAGAGAGTAAGAAAAACTTTACAAAGAAACTAAAAAGGAAATGTTATATTTAGATAACTATTTTAATGTAGTTGTGGTCTTAAAGTCATTCCTTTAAAGTATAAATAACATCCTGTAGTACTTTGAAACCAATTCATTAAGAGAAAGTTAGGAAGCATCGTGCAAGTTGGAAACGTTAACAAAATTTAAGTAATATGAAGTTTCTTATTATCATTGCTATTTTATCTTTATTTGTTGTTGAATTTGGTGAAGCTCAAGTACTTCAGATATCAAGATTTGGAGGAAAACCAAATTCAGATATTACAAAGGTATTATTTTATATAAATGAAGGGAGAAAACAATTTGTCCATTTATTATTTAATTATATGGGTTAGATAAAAACTTGGGGTCCTTTTTCTATTTGATTTTTGCTTATTTATAATTTTCAAATTCTGAAGGCTTTTATAAGTGCTTGGACTCAAGCATGTGCATCAACAACTGCCGTAAAAATTGTGATTCCTGCGGGTACATACAATATGGGTGTAATAGATCTTAAAGGTCCTTGTAAGGCTCCTATTGAAATCAAGGTTGATGGAACAATTAAAGCACCTGCAAATCCCGATGTCCTTAAGAACGCTTACCAATGGATCAAGTTTGGATATCTAAATGCTCTTACCATATCAGGTAGGGGGATTTTTAGGCCAAGGTGCAGTAGCTTGGACACGAAATGATTGTCACAAAAATACTAAATGCAAGATGCATACAATGGTAAGTAAATAAATATTAATGTTGGAATTCGAAAAATTATGTTACCTGACTTAGCCTTCATAAAACTTTAATCTAATGATTTCATTTTTTTTTTTTGAAATGCCAACAGAATTTTGGTTTTAATTTTCTCAACAATTCTATTATTCGCGATATTACTACAAAGGACAGCAAAAACTTTCATGTCAACGTTTTAGGATGCAATAATTTCACATTTGATGGGTTCAAAATTAGAGCCCCAGATGAGAGCCCCAACACTGATGGGATCCACATCGAAAGATTATTTGATGTGAAGATTCTTAACTCTGACATTCAAACAGGAGATGATTGTGTCTCATTGGGAGATGGTAGCAAAAAAGTAACTGTCCAAAATGTGAATTGTGGACCTGGCCACGGTATTAGTGTTGGAAGCCTTGGAAAGTATCAAAATGAACAGCCTGTATCAGGTCTTCTTGTTAAGAATTGCACAATGAAAAATACCGATAACGGCGTAAGGATCAAGACCTGGCCTAACACCCCTGGACAAATTACTATAACTGATATGCATTTCGAAGATATAGTCATGATTAATGTCCGAAACCCGATCATTATTGACCAAGAATATTGTCCATGGAACCAGTGCTCCAAACAGGTATTCAATTCTTTATCTATTAATGTATTATAAAATAATATCATCTTAATTACTTATTGTTATAATCTTAAATTTAATTTTTATTTATCAATTCATACACAAAAGTTGATTATTTTTTTTATCCAATTTGAACCTTTTTCTTATATTTATTTAATGATACAGAATCCATCAAAAATCAAGATAAGTAAGGTTTCTTTCAAGAACATTCGAGGCACCTCAACAACTAAAGAAGGGGTGACCCTTCTTTGTAGCAAAGGGGTACCATGCGAACAGTTAGAGATGTCTAATATTGATCTCAAATTTAATGGAGCTGCAGCAACGGCTAGATGTCACAACGTTAAGCCCATAGTTAAAGGAAGAGCTCCAATTTGTGTGGCCTAAAATGACAATTTTTTTTAGCTCATGTCACAATGTCATAACATATTGTACAATTTTCTATTTTTCAATATTTTTCTTTTAACTTTGCTATTACAAAATATGTATGCTAAGTCTTTTTTGTTTAAGAATTTTTTTATTTTATTTGTTGATGCAAATACTTTAGAAAAATATATTGTAAAGTTTCATTTATTGATATAAAATATAGGTGGAACTTGGAAAATTTTATAAGTATTTTTCATAGTTCTTGGTGACACATTAATCGGTGTTATGAGAATTTTATTGAACTCAGAAACTTAAACTATATGGATCCATTCTTAAAAGTTTAGTATTGTAATAGGTGCGTGACTAAGGTAATTGAGGATAAATCCACCATTAAATTGGATACCAATAGCAAGTGTTTAATGAAAATAATCACAAGTAAATTCAACTATTATTATTATTAGATGCATCGTTAAAGGTGGACTATTTTTTATTTTCAGTAAAATGAACTAAAAGACATATATTTTTAGAAATATAATGATGACCTTAAGGATTAAAAATATTCTTAAAAAATTTCAACAAAATTCAAACTATCTGAAAATTTGCATTTTAATATAAAACAGTATCATATCTAGTTTAGACCATTCAAAGACAACATTTCTTGTTCATTATCTGTAATAGTGTTTTAGGTAATTTTGTCATATATGCACATGTAATGTTTTGTTTTTGCAAAAAAAAAAAACACTGTATTATATGAACAAAGAATTACTTTTTTATATATTTTTTGTTGTTGACAGATTTTAATATAGTTTTTTAATTTTACTTTTATTTTTTTAAAAATTCAAGTTCAAACTTATACTAGAGAGAAATTTAAAGGTAAATTTTGCATTTCCAATTTTTATATTACATATATGGATGGGCTACCTTATTTTAAAACAAAGCCTAAGTGAACAATGATAAGATTAATTAAAGAATATAAATAAAAAAATAAAAATGTCAATTATAAAAGTATGAATTAATGAAATTTTTAGTTTAACATTTCAATTTTAGTTTTTATTTTAGTACCAATCATATATTTGTTATTAATCTGGTCTTGTACTTTAAATAAGTTAATAAATTTGATCCTTATCATAAAAGTCAACACTTTTATATTAGAAAATATCAACATGTATAATTTTGTTCTATAATTGGTTTATTTACTTATATTATAACCTTTTAATAAGCTATTTAACTCAACAAAATATCAATTTATACATTTTTGATTTCAAAGATTTTAATAATGTTAAAATTTTGTTCAAATGTTATTTGGACTTTTGTGAGAAAAATCTTGATTCTTAAATTGTGTAAAAATTGGATAATAGGCTTTAAAAAAATTTAATAATGAAATTCTAATGGTAGATGTAAACTGAATTACCAATAACTAAATAAGAAAATATTAACCAAGAAACAAAATGAAAATATTACATTTAACCATCAAATGTATCGTGGTTGTTGCCTTAAAGTTTCACCATTCCTTTACAAATGGTGTCCCATAATACTTCATAAGTTATTTAGGTATAGTAATACATTTCCTTTCATAAGATATCCTACCGTTTTAATATAATTTTACATTTCCTTTCATAAGATATCTTACCGTTTTAATATAATTTCGCTATATTAATTTTACTATTACCAAATGTGTAACTCTTCAAAAGTATAAAATGAAGACATTTAAGTTTATATGACTACTTATCTTGGTTGTTTACGTAAAGATTATAGACAAATATTTTCAAATATTTCCTGGAATGATATAAAAATATAGGTCGAACTTTTGAAAATTTTTATAGCTTTATTTCTTCTTAATTCTTGTTAACATGATAATCTTTTTTATTAATAATTTCTTGCATTGACCAAATTATACAATATAAAACCAACCTTAGTAGTTTATATTGTTGTAAAAGTTATTGGACTAAAATGATTGATATTAAAATCAACCTTAAATCAAGTGCCAATAAGAATATTTAACGAAATATTATATTTGGAGAAATTAGTGATAATACTATTATAAATATGTGATGCACTATTTTCGATGGATTAATATTTCATAGAAATTTTATGGTTAATATCACATCAAATGCAACCATTTATACCCAGGCTTTGGGGAAGATTTTAGAGTTTTTGAGAAAATTTTTAAAGTCCTAAAAATAAAGGATTGATAGATCTTGGAGTAGATCTAGTAGATGTACACTTGTTTGCCTTGAAAAATGCTTTCTTTAAGATCTTTATGTTCAAAGTTGGAAACTTGTTTATGTTTCTTCTTAAAAGCTTTAATCGAAGTTGGACTTTAATAAAAGTCTAGATCTGGACTCATGTTAAAATTCTTAAAAAAAACCAAGAAATTTTATGTAATAAAATCTATAAAGTTAACTTGGACTTAAAAATTATTAAGAGTAAAGGTGGAATTTTCAACTAAAGGTTGAACAAATCACTTAAGACCCTCCATGACCATGACAAAAGCTATGGAGTAAGGATAAATCATGGTAAACCTAAGGACAAAGGATGTACAAATAACCAAAATCCATAACACAAAGGCCAAGAGAACACAAATGGAGGAAAATAAACTTTGTTTTGGCTACTTAGACTTTTCATGTAATTAAGGAAACATGAGTTTAAAATTTTGATTAACATATAAAGAGTATCCTAGTCAAATATCATAAAGGAATTAGAAATTTGGAATATACTTGCAAATAGTGGAGTGACCATTCGACCACATTAGTTAAAATCGGTGAAAACATGTTAAAACATTCCTGGAACTTAAGGATAAACCTAAATATGTTTAGGGTTGTTTTAGTAATTAATTATGGAGTATAAGGAGGAGAGGGGGAATTTTCCCATTCTCACAAAGTAAGGAGGAAAAGTACTAAAAGTTTTTAAGGGTCGTATAAACTTATAGCCTAAGTCTTATCTAGTGTAAAGCAGCTTTTAGGAGAAGAAAAATTGAATCATAATACCTTAGGACTAAGGTAATAAATAGGCAAAGTTGGCTAGTTTGGATGTTTAAAAATAACAAAATAAGACATAAGTAGGAAACTTTAATTTAATGAGCAAAGAGGTAAAAAAATAGGTCCATAAATGGATCAAACGTAACTAGCCAAGTTATTAGACAAAAAAATAAAACATATATGTCGCAATCATAATTACAACGAGACGACGAACTCACTAAAATTTAAAAAAGAGTTCTATTGATCATGTGGAGTCGCCACCAAATTTTTATTTAAGGAAAAAGATTTGGAAAAACCGTAACTTGAGAAAGAATCTAGGTTCGGGAGTCGGTTACGAGTAGGGAAGGAATGGTACCCTTAAACTGAGTGTGTGATTTATTTGAAAATTGTTTGATCCCTTTAATTAGAATAGAAGATAAATAAGTTGATGGATAGATAGTCCGACAGGACTTGATCCTGCTCCTACATATTCCCTGGTGCAATGGGAAACTCAAGGCTTACGTAGTTCTGGTTTGAAGGTTTGACCTTTGGAGATGCTTGAAAAAGGAACAGAGTATTTTGAAAATATTTTAAAGGAGATCCTTATTCCACATATGCAAAGGATCCAAGGAAAACAAGGGCTGCACTAGGATCAATATGAATCTCTAAATATCGAGCAGCAGTGAAACCGCCAGTTCTTATTTATAGTCCATCGCGTGAGACTAAGGATTCCAAAATGAAGTTTCTCTTGAAATTATTTACAAAAGGATTCTTAGTCCACATATGCACAGGGTCCAAGACAACTATGGCTACACTAGGACCCATACGAATCCCTCAACATTGAAAAGTAGAAAAAGCTACCAGTTCATGCTTAGGGTTCATTGTGTGAGACCTAGAATTGATAAATTTAACTTGAAAATAACAAAGAAAAAAAAGGGATTGGGCTTAGGTAGAACAACAATTAGGCTTGATTTAAACTAAAATGAACTTGATTTTGAATTTAAGGAATTGAACTTGACTTGAAATGAACTTGATTTTGAATTTGAGAAATTGAACTTGACTTGAAATGAACTTGATTTTGATTTTGAGAAATTGAACTTGACTTGAAATGAACTTGATTTTGATTTTGAGAAATTGAACTTGACTTGAATTTGAGTTTAAGAAATTGAACTTGACTTGAAATGAACTTGATTTTGATTTTGAGAAATTGAACTTGACTTGAATTTGAGTTTAAGAAATTGAACTTGACTTGAAATGAACTAAAATGAATTTGATTTGAAACTTGAGGTAAAGAATTAAATTTAATTGAATTTGATTTGAACCAATTTGAATTGAAACTTAAGGAAAAGAACTAAATTTGATTTGAACCAAAATGAATTTGAATTGAAATTTGAGGAAAAGAATTAAATTTGATTTGAGCCAAAATGAATTTGAATTGAAATTTGAGGAAAAGAATTAAAACTTGATTTGAGCCAAAAAGAATTTGAATTAAAATTTGAGGAAAAGAATTAAAACTTGATTTGAACCAAAATGAATTTGAATTAAAATTTGAGGAAAAGAATTAAATTTGATTTAAAATAAATGAACTTGATTTAAGGAAAATAATTGGACTCGATCTAAAATAAATAAACTTGATTTAAAATTTGGGAAAAAAATTGGTTTGATTTAAAATACGGAGGAAAATTGGGCAGATTTTGGCTAGCCTTGTGAGTGGGCCGGATTTCCCTCATACGTAGCCAAGGCAGAATTGGCAAGGCCCCATTTGCAAGTGGACTAGCTTACTTGAAGTGTGAGTACTAGCCTTGGCCAAACCCGTTCCTGGCCCAATTTTGTTGTTTATTAATGGAAAAGGAGAATGGCCGCCTCTGCCCCATTATTATATACATGAACCAACTAACCCATTCGTCTTGCTGCCACGGCCCAATCAACTCAACCCATTTGATTGTCACTTACGACCCATAAACATGTACTCAGGAGCATTTAAAATTAAAACAAACTAGTATTGTGTGAGACTCGAACCAGGCACCTCTTGTATGGGCTCAGACTGCTGACCACTTGAACCAAGCTACTGGTTGGGTTATTGATGCCCAATTTAATTTTAAAATACAAATTCATGGACGTGATTGCATAACTTGCATGTAAACTGCATAGGATTCTTTTATCTCACATTTTGACCCTGTTGTTGAAAGTAATTCTGGCCCGCATTGTACCATAAACATTACCTGAGGGTATGGGTTCCATTGGAGGAAACAATCATAACCCACAAAAAAGCACTATTCTGGAATGAGACCATATTTTCATCCTTTAGGCATCTAATTCATGGTTGCGAATTTGCATTGATCAAGCTCTTTGCCTCATTATTGAAGTGTAGCTATAGCAGCCATCTAGGCAATTCCTGGTCCTATGTAAGCCAACTATTGAAGGAGCTTCTTAAGGCAACCATTTTTCTGCAACTGACTAGTGACGCTGGATGAAAGAAGGTGCATTATAACCTACATAGTATGGTCTCTGCAAGGGAAGTATCACTTCCAAGCCAAGTGATTAGTTTCTAGCCTCCCCTTTATGCTAGTATTCATTTCTTCAAACTTATCAAATTGCTACAGTCCCTTTTTGGTTCTTTTTGTCTTCTACATTACCATTAGCAAGTATCAGCCTCCAACTTTAGCATTATTGCACCTTGACCAATCGATCTACTTCATCAAATATCAGATGGTAAGTCTCCAACAGCATTCAAAGCATTTGTAGGGCAGTATTTGCTAGAGACAAAGATGTGTTAACATGCCCCAATCAGAGCGGATGAAACTTGTAAATACCTAATTACGTCTGAGGCCTCTCCTCTTACAATTAATTAGTAAAGGAACAATAATTTAAGTAGTAAGTAAAAATGATCAGAAGAACAAAAAATAATAAATAAAAATAATAATAAAAATAAAAAAAGTATATCACAAATAAAACAATAATGATAAAAAGAGAAAAAGAGAAAATAGAAATTAAAAGAACAAGAAATAATAATAAATAAAAATGATAATAAAAAATATATAATAAAAAGGAAATAAAAGTGTATAAAATATTAATAAGTTAGAAAAATATATATATAAAAAAATGGTGAAAATGAAATAAAAGCATAATGGAAATAATTAGAAAATCAAGAAGGAAAGGAAAAGAAAAGGAATGAAAACGATTAAATGAATAAATGAAAAGGCGAGGAGTTAGTAAAAAGACAATTAAGTAGTTAAATAAGATTAAGAATGAAGGGTTGCAGGAAAAAGCCATATAAATAGGGCGAGCTAGGTGTGAAGCGGGGGTTAGAAAAAAGGGGAGTAGAATCTTAGAATTGGCGATGATTTCTCTCTAAAAACATTTGGTTGAGAGAAAGAATTCTTTGGAATTTCTCACAGGGAGCTCGGCTGAGGCAGAACCAAAAGTTCCAATCGGCTTTGTCGTTGGTTAAGAAGGGAGGACCAAGTTTCACATAGCGCACAATACGAAGCTCGATCTCTCCTCCGACTCTGCAACATGTTAGTTCTCCATTTTCGCACCAAGAATTCTACAAGAATCTGTTGGTTCATAGCTGAACCAAGAATCTCACCTTAAAGTTGCTTATTTAAAGATTGTGTGTGATAGATATTGCTGTATGAACATTTGTTCTTCTTCTTTCCCTTAAGTAATTAAGAGTTTCTCTTAGTAGAATGATCTTGGTTAGTTCATGGTAGGATCTTGATTTTGTATGCAAAAAAGGTAGTAGCATGCGTGGTGTTTGTAATAACGATGCGTTCTGAGTCATTTGTTTTGTCCTGAATTGGATGCATGAAAGAACTAGCCCGAGTGTGTAAGATTTAGTCAAAAAGTAGGTGGCAGAATAAGGAACTTTAACGTCGAAATTCTGGTGGTCGTCGCCAGAAACAGGGGAGCTCGTATGGGGCTCTCAACACCAAAAGATGGAAAGGGGGTATTATGGTAAGAAAAGGCCCAAGGGGGTATCTGCCATTTCAATAACGAACAAGCATGACGACTCTGCCAATATAGGGAATGGTCAAAAGTCGGGTTGACATGCCCCTGTTTACACGATCAATACATCTCGACAGCCATCGGTTATGATTGAGCAAGTCGAATTCATATCCTTGTGAATAATATATGGCTATGTTTTAGTTCATTGAAGCTGATCGAACAAAAACAGATGAAGGAAATATTGGATATGTCGTATAAGGCATCTCTAAGAACACACCTGTTTGGTGATTGTATGTAGTAATGTTCATGAACAGGGTGAGCCAGTTGCTGGGAAATCCTGACGTTGGGTCAAATTCGAACATTTAAAAAGCTAAGAACCTCTTTTTAACATTGCTACAACAGACGGCGTAAAGGTGTTTAAATTCCCTGTTTGTGACAAAGTAATAGCATGGCCATCCATAACCCTTGCAGGTATGTTTGGAGGGTGAATAATCCAATTGGATGGCTGGGGGTGGAGAAGTCTTCTTTAGCTGGCCTTGGATGTATATAGACTAAACTTTAAAGCAAGGTCCGACTTATAGCTAAACATATGAAGGCCCCGGATCTTGACAAAAATTCGACATACGAAATGGCCTCACACACACATCTTCTCATAATCGAGCCATGTACATCATGCAGAGGGAAGAATGAATCACTACTTAGCTCTCACTTTAATACATCACTCTCTGCACGTACGAGAGTTGAGTCGATGGCTGAGGTCTAGAGGAGCTACACGGGATTATCTGCTCTTGGGTTACATGCCTCCTATTAAAGGTAGCTTCACACTGGTTCTCTATATCACAGTGTCAAGGTAAGGGATCTTCGAATGAACGTTATCTAGACATCCATAACGTGGCCACCATTGAAAATTCTACTTCGAGACTTGACTCGGTACGATCACAGAAAATTGGCATATACTTGATTAAGATGATAAGTTAAAGAGAAGAACGAATGGTGCTATCGGGTCAGCCGTGGTATTCATGATGAAATTCAGGTACGATGAATACAACTTATTGTTATGGTCAAGCAGAATGGAAATCTGGGCAGTATCTATGGCATTGACACGTATACCAATTAGATAATTACATCGTGGACACCTAAACAATTTCGGATGGCTTTTGTAAGTTCTATCATCATTGAGAGGTCTCACTATGAGCATTAGCTTTGAGAGGTCGCAAAGGTCATATTGATTCCGTTAGCGTACAACCGTGCATGCAAAAGAGCACGTGCGCCCAGAATACTCCACTAGTATTAGAACTAATAACGAGTGAAAAGATTCAAGCTCGACCCCATGGTATATTCCTATTCGACTTACTCTTTGGCGCACAAACTTCAAAAGGCAAATTCAATAAGGGGTGCCACGACATCGTTTCCTCATCCCGAACATTCGATAGGGAGTTTACAGAATGGTGATCAAGTAGCAGCCCGTTTTGGCTCATCTAACTTTGGGTTATCATGGTCGTTCATGGACATGGTGAAGGGAATAGTAAAACTCTGCTGTTGGTAGTTGAAATGCATCATTCGTACAACTGGGAGGCGAATGATTTTCATCTAGGAAATGTATAGTGTATCGTGGGGTCCAACGATCGGGCAACTGACTTTGAGTCAAATCATTAACCAAATAATACCTATCCCAAAGCTAAGGAGAACATTATTTAGAGCCACGTGGTCAGAACGTAACTTAGAAAGGCCAATTTGGATCATTCGTCTATACCAATAATGATATTAAAAAAAAAACTAAGAAGGACAAGATACATGGTCAGAGTGTGGCTGGTTCAGTGGGGCCTAGTTGTGGCATGGAATGAAGCCCATATAGCTCACATATAGGCTATATGCCAACACCTACCAAGCATACCATGAATTAAAATTAAAGCTTCTAATCCCCAAGTTAATGATCCGGTTCTTCAGTGAGACTGTAATGCACAATTCCCTAGCCACAGGTTCGAACCTCAGAGACTTCCATCTACCTCAATTTCTCAATAGGTTACTCACTCCCTTTTGGGATCACGATGATTGGCTACCCTCTCAGTTCGAATCTCTTCAAGGAACGCTATTCAAAGATTAAACAAAGTCTTTCAAAAGGAATATATTAATAATTTGTGTTTCCCCAAAGATCAACTAAACGTCAAATCTAGTTCGAATAAGGTCAAATTTAGTTTCCTTTCAACTTTAATCCAATTTAACTCGACTTATTATAAGGTAAGGCAGAACCCATTCCCTTTTTCTCAAAGTTTAACCTGAGCCCGGTATTGTTATTTTTTTTTAAACGAAGTACGAGTCTGAGTCTAATCCTTTTAATTCTCTTTTAATTAGGACAAAATCAAAGTTTCGTATAGTCAAGCTCAAACTCTTTTCATCTCTTCTTTTTAAACAAAATAAAAAACTCGTTTTGCAATTCTTAGTCTCACACAATGAGCTATAAGCACGAACTGGTACCTTTTTCTACTATTCAATGTTTAGAGATTCATATGGGTCCCAGTGCAGCCATTGTTGTCTTGGACCCTGTGCATATGTGGATTGAGAATGCCTTTTTAAACAAAATAAAAAACTCGTTTTGCAATCCTTAGTCTCACGCGATGAGCTCTAAACACGAACTGGTAGCTTTTTCTACTGTTCGATGTTTAGAGATTCATATGAGTCCTAGTGCAGTCGTAGTTGTCTTGGACCTGTGCATATGTGGATTGAGAATGCCTTTTTAAACAAAATAAAAAACTTGTTTTGTTATTCTTAGTCTCACACGATGAGCTCTAAGCACGGACTGGTAGCTTTTTTTACTGTTCGATGTTTAGAGATTCATATGGATCCTACTGCCATTGTAGTTGTCTTGGACCCTGTGCATATGTGGATTAAGTAAGCCTTTTTAAACAAAATAAGAACTCGTTTTGCAATTCTTAGTCTCACGCAATGCGCTCTAAGCACGAACTGGTAGCTTTTCCTGTTGTTCGATGTTTAGAGATTCATATGGGTCCTAGTGCAGCCGTAGTTTCCTTGGACCCTATGCATATGCGGATTGAGAATTCCTTTTTAAACAAAACAAGAACTCTTTAGCAATTCTTAGTCTCATGCGATGAGCTCTAAACACGAAATGGTAGCTTTTTCTATTGTTCGTTGTTTAGAGATTCATATGGGTCCCAGTGCAACCGTAGTTGTGTTGGACCCTGTGCATATGTGGATTAAGAACTAAAAAATTCTCGAAAATACTTTCAAAATCATCTCCCTTTTCAATCCAAAGCTCAAGCCTTCAAACCAGAACTACGTAAGCCTTGAGTTTCCCATTGTACCGGGGAATACGTAGAAGCACGATCAAGTCCTGTCTGGCTATCTTTTCGTCAACTTATTTATTGTCTATTCTATTTAAAGGGATCAAACAATTTTCAAAAACCTCTAAAATCGCACACTCGATTTAAGGGTACCATTCTTCGAAACGGACAAGTAGGGTGCCTAACACCTTCCCTACTCGTAACCGACTCCCGAACCTAGATTCTTCCTCAAGTTAGGGTTTTTCCAAATATTTTTCCCTTAAATAAAAATTTGGTGGTGACTCCACATAACTTAATAAATTTATTTTTAAATTTTAGCGAGTTGGTCGTTTCATCGGAATTACGGTTGCGACAAATGGCGACTCCACTAAGGAATTCTAGAGAGTCGAGCTCGTTTAATTGAGTGTGAATTCTATTGATCCATTTCCCATTTATCTGCATGATTTGTTTGGTTGTTTGTATATTTTTTGTTTGTTTGATTATTCGTTATGCAAACCCTAGGATAGACGAATAATAAATTGCTTTATATATATCTGTTACGATTTCCCCAATTGCAGGTATCCCAAACTTGTGTGCCCTCCATACATTACACATATGCATTTATCATGAGTGGGGCCCTGTACCCGGGTCTGAGTGAAGCCTAGGACTAGAGGGATCTAGTGGTGTCACTTTGGGGCTTACGTCTTGTTTGACTATCACGAAAATCCCAGCTAGAGTGCGTCCTATTCGTAATGCCCTACAACTGGTAGCTTTTTCTGCTGTTGTAGCAAACATTGCGAACTGGAACTTGGCTCTGGTGGCCTATTATACCTCAGGATTACAAACCACCTTATGAGAGATTCATGCTTTAAAGGCCATAGACCATTAGGACAGGTTACCCACATAGGGCGCAAGGAGGGTACATACCGCAGATATTGGTTTATTTTTATCTTTCATATGTAACGGGGTGTAAACACCCAATTATTTCTGAAGCCTCATTCTTAAAATTAATTAGCAAGTAATTTAAACATTAAATAATAATAATAATACTAATACCAAAAATAAGAAATAATAAACAAGTAAAAATAAAAAATAATAAAGGAAAAATAAAATCAGAAAAATATAACAATAAAAAAATAGTCAAAAAATAATAAAAAAAAACAAACAAACAACAAACTGAAAAAGGAAAATAAAAACAAAGTAATAGAAAAATAATTTTTTTTTGGAATACAATAAGTGAAAAAAATAATAAACAGAAAATAATAAAAAAATATAAAACAAGAAAATAAGTTAAATAAGATAATGATAATAATAATAAATTAATAAATAATAATAAAAAAAAGAAAATAAGAAATTAAAGAAAATAAAAAAAAAGAGGAATTAAAGAAATAAAAATAGAAAGGAAAAAAGAAAAGCAAGAAAAAGAAAAAAGGAGAAAAAGGCGGAAAAGTTTTTTGAAATTCTCTATAAATAGGAAGAGAAATTTTGGCGAAAGGGTTTTTTCCTTTTTGTTTCTTTATTTTTTCTGGATTTTTGAAAATTTGGGAAGGGAAGAAATGTTTTTCTCTAAGCAACCCATCTCCAAAGGCTGAAAGCAGCACTAGAACTAGGCTCCGAAAGGAAGATCAAGAAACAGGAACCATAGAAAGGCTAACGAAGCACTCTTCTCTGCATCCCCATGTAGGACCCTAATTATTTCATTCGAATCATGGTTCGGATCTTAGCATGCAATTGCTAGCATAGACTCCTATATCTCCAATTCTTGACTCGATCTAAGAAATCTTGTGCATGGTGTTATCATTAGTTGCTGCGACGTGAGAGTTTGTATTCACAAGAAAATCATAGTGTGGTAAAGTAATGCATGTAATATTGATTAGAGATGATTACAAAACAATGGTTGAATCTGCATTCCGTGTTAGTAGTAGCAATTCATATGACTGCATGTCCTTCCTTTCCTCCATTTTAGAGCTTAAAACTCAGGGCGTTGCATAAAATGAAGATCTAAAAGTGAAAACCTAGGTATTGACATGAAAACAGAGATAATACTCATGATTCGAATCTTGGTTCCCTGGATTAATTGCATACCTCAGTGAGTGGGACGATATTGTGCCAATATATGCCAATATTCCATACTAATATTTGCTCGAGGCAACATAGAGAAGTAGACGTGACGAAGTAGTTAGTCATGCACAGTGGCTTTGATCTTTTTTCATGCTAACTGCTGACGCTTCGGGGGTATTACTGTGGATTCTGGAACGCCAAAGTGAAGCTAGCGTTTAAATATGGCATCCAATGGGGCAATGATATTAGGTGGGGTATTACCAAACATTGTATCAATCGCATATGCTAGATCTCGTGGACTGTCGAAGTCCTTGACCGATGTTTGCTACAACCCCTGTTACTCCTCTATGGAGCCATGTGTTCCCATGAAGGAGAGAAATGATCTCTGATTGGAAACTTTGCACTTCTACTGTTCCTGCGCCACAATGGTTCGATGAATCGATGGGCTATTTGAACTAAAAGCTAGTTTCATTCGATGATTGTCATTTCTGGAACCAGGAATTCCTCTTAATATCCTGTGCTTCTCTCTCAGTTACCTGTATCAACAGGGCAAGATGCAGGGCAGTTTTAGATCAGGGAATATGGTGAAATTTACATGCAAGGCATACGGTCATATCTATGAGTTTGCATCAAATTGGGCATCAATAACCCAACCAGTAGCTTGGAACCCAACTAGGTGGGTAGTCATGTTAAAGACGGGGTTAGGTATACACATGGAGGCAGCCTTCTATCATCAATCCTCTCGATCCTGAGTTGCACGTTGTAACTTATCTTGCCTTGTCAAGATTAGTGCCTCCAAATTAGACCTACTAAGGTACTGTCCTAGCAGGCTCGATCCTAGGAATATCACCATGCAAACTTGGATCAGCGTTCAAAGAATATGGACACAAGATTTGATAGGTGATCTTGAGTTACATTTCGAAATCTTTGGTTCACTAATGAGCATCAGGGATCATGGTCTATTACAACATGCATGGTTTACTACTTTCCATGCAGAGGCGATGTTTAGCTGAAAAGATGTTGGTGACTAGGGTACCATCGTCAAGACCAATTCCTTTAGTCAACTCAAAGTCTGATGAAGAAGTAACTCTCATATAGATGGCTTTCCAGAGACGATCTTGCCAATATGCAAAGAACCATGTGCCCCGATACAAGGCCTAGGTTTTGTACGCTGTAGATGACAAGGCCAATGAAGTTGTTGGGAAAGAGAAGGGTCGGCTTCCTAGAGCTATCTTAAATGTTGGAGATCATTGCTCATGATAATCATAAGCCAATTGATAGTATCATCATTCCTAGAAGGGACGACGATCTTATCACCAAGCATGTCACTCTTAAGCAATCCGAGATAATCTTGATGATTATGGCTCTTTTGTATACAAAGGAAGTTGTACTCTCCCCCACTTGGAGTTTCATGTAGCAAATGGATAATGAACATCCGAATTATTAAATTCTTGAACCACGGACTACCCACCATTTCCATGTGAATGGAAGCTTAAGGATCGCCTTATTGAACTCAAAAGCTTGAACAGTAGGGATGGGGTGCACTTATAATGGTTCGGTTGATCATTAGTAAATAACACTCTGTTGCACAAATCATAAGGGAAGATGTAGGGTCTAGGCAAGACATGAGGTGCTGTCCTTGCAGGGCATAAATACGTATCAGAAAAGAAGGTGCCCAAAGTAGCATACATATATTAGAAAGCCCGGCCTAGATGTAAGATCGTCATCATGGCAATAAAGGCAGGAATATTCATGTATCTGGTTCCTTTAACATGCAAGCAGGCAGCTGGTTTTAGAGCGGTAGTGATTGCCATGTTTTGGGCACAATAAGGAACTACCTTACCTTCACATTTTAGCAATGAGCAAAGCTAGGAGAGTGACAACTCCAAGTCTGAACAAGAAGGGAAGATACCTATGCAGATTTAAAGGCCTCAACGTTGAAATCAATCCCATGCAATCTAATAGGTGGGGGCACCAGTTATTTCTTTTGGCTCAACACCGACTCTGACCCCACACAGCATTACATACTTTAAGTCATGGGTTATAACACAAACCAAGCGGTTGGTCTGGTGGTCAGGGACGTCGTCCTTAATTCCTGTGGCATGGATTCGATTCACCCTTTGGCAGTTTTTCTAGTAAAAGACAATTAAATTTTGGAACCTAATATGAACATAGAGGGGCCAAATTATAACTAACCACAAGCATGGTCTAGTGGCGCTGTCCTTGATACGAGACCCCCAGGGTGCGGGTTCGAATCCCCTGGGGACAAATTTTTATTCCTTTAAACAACCAAGCCACCAAGCCATCAAGCTACAAACGAGCCACCAAGCCGCGAGCCATCCAAGCAAGCCGATAAGCCATGAGCTGTCAGACGAGCTACGAGCCACCAGATAAGTCGTCGAGCCACAAACGAGCCATGAGCCGCCAAAAAAACTTCCCCAAGCCGGCTCACCCTGAACAAGCCATCAATTTTTTAAAAAAATAAAAAATTTCAAAATCAAATACCAATTAAATCAAATTTAATTCCTCCCCTCGAAAATTAATCTAAAATTCAATCTAATTAAATTGAATCCAAAATCAATCTCGTATAAAATCAAATGCATTTTCCTTTCAATCTAGGTCAAGTTTAATCTTTCTTCTCAAGTTTTAAAATCAAGTTAATTCTAATCCAAATCAAGTTGATTTCTCCTCTCTCTCTCTCTCTCTCTCTCTCTCTCTCTCTCTCTCTCTCTCTCTCTCTTTCAGTTTTAAATCAAGTCTAATTCATTTTCTCTATCTTAGAAATTCTTTTGAGTCTGGTCAAGTCCAATTATTTCCTTCTTGAAAATTTAAATCAAGTTCATTTCACTCCAATTCATTTCCTTAATCTCGAATTAAGTTTTAATTCAATTCTCCAAATTCAAAAATAAATATTTCACTTCCTTCTATTTTAAATCAAGTTCTAAGTCTCACGCAATGAACCCTAGGCACGAATTGGTAGCTTTTTTTGTTGTTCGATGTTTAGAGATTCATATGGGTCCCAGTGTAGCCATAATTGTCTTCGACCCTGTGCATAGGTGACTAAGAATCCTTTTGTAAATAATTTCAATAAAAACTTCATTTTAGAATCCCTAAGTCTCACTCGATGAACCCTAAGCACGAACTGGTAGCTTTTTCTGTTGTTCGATTCTTAGGGATTGATAAGCATAGATTTCATAAATAATTATCTCTCACTTTTATCTCATTAAGACTTCTTATATGTTCAATTAAGTGATCTTTGTCATATTTTATGAGTTTGGGTTCATATGAAGTTTAATTGAATTTCTTTGCTTACCCGATTAAAATGACACTATTATAGTATTTTGAGCATAATAGGAGTTGTAGACATCCCAAAATCATGAAATCTTTCTTGAATGAAAGCTTAAAGAAGTGTCCATAGTTACAAAGCAAGAGCAGATTCTAAATGGGATGTTTAGGACTCCGAAATTATCTCAAAAGATGAGATAGTGTTGCTGACGTGGAATTTGAACAGTGTGCAAAGATCCGGCCATATCTTGAGATATAGAAGTCATATTGAGATGAAATCAACTTTGTTGGACAGCTAAGATCCAGGGCTACAACTTTTGTTCAGAAGTCAAGCTCTAATTCGGACATTTGAACATCCGAAATTGCGGTGCAAGAAAGTCAAAATTGTTGTGCTCATTGGTGGCAAAAATTCAAAAGTGTTTTGCAATTTCAACAAAGCCCATGTGAAAGCAAGAAAAGGGTAGAAAAGTAATATCCTAGTTGATGACTTTCTGAAGATGATGCCTCAAAAATCCTCTATAAATAGAAGGGTTTGCAAGAGGAGACACACACCATTTTGGAGATTAACTCCAATACCATTTTCTTTCTTTCTTTCTTTCTTTCTTTCTTTCTTTCTTTCTTGTTAGTTTTGCCTCCTTCATTGAAGGCTTAGGTTTTCTTTCTTGTTAGTTTGCCTCCTACATGGAAGGCTTAGGATTTATTTGTTGTTAGTTGCCTCCTACATGGAAGGCTTAGGATTTATTTGTTGTTAGTTTGCCTCTTTCTTTGTTGTTAGTTTGCCTCCTTCATGGAAGGCTAGGTTTGTAGTTTCAATTCAAGGATTCAAGCTATTTTCATTTTAACTTTGAGGTCTTGATCTTTATTTACATGCATATTAAGTGGTTTCTACTCTGCTTCACTATATTCTTCAATTTTATTCTTTAATCAAAGTTTGATCGGTTGACGTATTTTGATTAATGCATAATTGATTTATAATTGGTTTTTGATTGGTAAATCATTTTCCAAAAGTTTGAAGAGTAGAAATTAAGTAATTTAATTGAAGGTTTTAATTTTATTACTTACTTCAACTGAATTCTGATTATAAAATTGGTTTAGATGAAAGATTAAGTGGTTACTAAATCTTGTTGATCATAATCAATTGAATTCTGAGAGGTTTCTCAGTAGAGAATTCAAGGATCATTGTAGGGGTTCCAGATGATCCTAGGTTGATAAACACAATGCATGATTTTAGTGATCAATGATTAGTTATGAAAATAGCCTCTGAATTCCTTGAGTTGATAATTGTTAAGTCAAATTAATTTCATTCTGTATTTTGCATTTAAAACTCAATATCAATCTTTACAAAATCCCCCTGTTCTAACTTTCTCCTTATTTGCCTAAGAATCTGAAATGGTCTTTAGGAGATGACCTAGGTTGCACCTTATACTATACCAATAGTTTGGGGGAAATCTAGAAATTATTTTTGCGCGTTTGCGACGAGCGTGTCAGGGATTCGTATGGATCCCAGTGCAGTCGTAGTTATTTTAGATCCTGTGCATATGTAGACTAAGGAGTATCCTTAATTTTTTTTTTCAAAACACTCCGTTCATTTTCAAATACTCCTTTTCAAGCTTCTCCGAAAGGTCAAGCCTTCCAAACACCAGAACTATGTAAGCCTTGAGTTTCCCATTGCACCAGGGAATACGTAGGAGCAGGATCAAGTCCTGTCAGGCTATCTTCCATCTATCTATTTATCTTCACTTTAATTAAAGGGATAAAAAAGTTTTCAAAAAATCACACATTCAGTTTAAGGGTACCGTTCTCTGGAATGAGCGAGTCGGGTGCCTAACACCTTCCCCACTCGTAACTGACTCCCGAACCTAAATCTCTTCCTAAAGTTAGGGTTTTTGCAAGTATTTTCCCTTAAATAAAAATTTGGTGGCGGCTCCACAAATTCGAAATAGATTATTTTAAAACTTTAGCGAGTTCGTCATCTCATTGTAATTACGGTTGCGACACGGGGTAGTGAAGAAAGAGGAAAAAAAAGGAAAAAGAGAGAAAAAAGTGAAAAAGAGTGAAAGGAGAGATAAAGAAAAAGTGAAAGAAAGAGAAGAAGGAAAAAGAGTGAAAAGAGAAAAAAGAGTGAAAGAAGGGAAAAGAAGAGAAAAAGAAAAAGAAAAAGTGAAAGAAAGAGATAAGGAAAAGAGAAGAGAGAAAAAGGAAAAAGAGAAGTAGGGGAAAAGAAAAAGGAAAAGGGAAAGTTTGCAAAATTTGCATAATGAAATTATAGTTATCATTTTTTGTTTATGGTCCATCATGCATTAAGTTCATTTTCATCAAGTGTCTAACATGTTTATTTTGTTGTTTTCCTTTTTGCTTTTATTTTGAGGGACTAGATTCTTAGTGACTTTCAAGAGAGGTGAAATGGAAATTAATGTGGAATCCAAGCAGTTAAGGAAGAGAAAGCGGGTTGGGGTCAAACTGATGGACTTTGCTAGCCTAGAAACATTTGGAAACAAGCTTACGAGTATTCAAGTCGTTTACCAAAAAATATGGGAATATACTGAAGCTGCTAAAAGTTAAGGTACAGGAAGGAGCCCTCACGGCGATGGTGCAGTATTGCGATCCTCCCCTTAGGTGCTTCACTTTTTCCGATTTCCAGCTGGCACCCACTCTGGAGGAATTCAAACAGATTCTAGATTTACCCTTGAAAGGGTGTAGACCGTATAACCACTTGGAACATCATTCTTCATTCCGAACTGCAACGCAGGCTCTGGGTCTTTAGTCAAGTGAACGGTTAACAGACTATCAAGGGAAAAATCAAGCTAAGGGGTTCACCCGAGGGTTCTTGGAAGCTTATATGCAGCATCTGGCCGATAGCAACTAATGGGACATCTATAGGGACGTGTTAGCCCTTACCATCTATGGGTTGGTCCTCTTTGTTGGCATAGAAGATTTTGTTGATTTGAATGTAGTCGACATATTCTTAGCCCGAAGGAACAAAGCAGAAAACCCTATTATTGCTCTACTAGCCAATGTTTACTACACTTTGAACCTCTGCCATGAAGGAAGAGGAAAGAAGTTGCTCTGTTGCTTGCCAGTATTATACTTATGGATAACTGCTCATGTATTCAAAAGGAACGTAAACATACACTGTCCAGTATATGATTTATTGTGCTATCAGATAAAACCGATGAACAATGAAGAATGGGCTGCTCATTTCCCCAGCTTGACAGAAGAACAGGTCAGATGGCAACCCGCCTGGTAACAGAAAATGAATCTGATCTATCATTGCAAAGGCTTTCTGAGGCTGCATCAATTACAACCCGATATTAGGGCAGAGGCAGTTGGCTTATCCTATCCGGGGACCCCCATCAGACGAGCTCATAACTCCCTTCCTTCTAAAATATGAAGGAGAATTCGCTCAAGGCCTCCAAAAAGTTCGGGAAGCATGGAGAACGTCACCCGTAAAGGAAAGGAGTTAGGAGTCTGAAGTTGTGCCACCAAGGATGAGTATAGGCAGTGGGTCAAAGATAGGGTGCAGCAGATCAAGCTACTATTTCAACCTCCAGTCATCCCATCCGGAAGACAATCAATAGCAACAGTATTCGAAGATAAGGCTGTTAAAAACCTAAAGGAGAAGCTAGAAGTCATGACTAAGAAGAACAACCAATTAGAAGAAGAACTATTGAAAGCACGACAGGAGTGTGCTGTATTAAAAAGAGAAAATCTAGTGAATGAGGCTGTTATAGAAAGTATTTCAGATCAACAAAAGAATGAACATGAACATGCCTCTCGAGTTCATCTGAACCTACAAGCAGCCAATAAAAAGCTCGGAATAAGGGTATAGGAAAGGGATGTTGCGCTCCAAGAAAATCGTCAGCTGAGAAATGCTCTAAAACAAATGAGGGCTAAGATTCATAAGATCAGAGAGGAGAAAAATTAGATGCTAGCCGCAAAGAAAAGGGTTTGAATAGAGGGAGACCATGTGATAGAGGAGAGAAACGACCTGCTACAAGTGAAAGATATGAAGAAACAAATTGAAGGCCTATTGGTAGCATGGCAGAACGAAGTGAATGAAGAAACGTGGAACATTATCGAGGTAATACGGATGCAACAAAGGGCAATAAACGACATACAAGATGAGAATAAGTGGTACAGAGACACAACCGATCACTGGACCAAATGTTTTGAGAAGCTGGTCAGCTTAGCAAATACAGCAATCAAGGAAGTGCCATAACTGCTTAAGAAGGAAGAAACATCGCTGCACCCGCTCCACACCCCTCCTAAATTCAAAAATTTCATCCAATTTAGTAAAAATCTGATACTAAGAATGAACAAATACATTGTATTAGCTAAACAGGAAGGGAAAGATATAAGATGAACCTTGGCTGTTTGAATAAAGTTGGTTTCTCTCCGCATAAGATTCCCTATTAATTTCCATTTCATGCTCAGAACGCCAAAGAGTGCACTCGATCAGCAATAATAGTCAATGAGAAGTTGGTCCCTCAATATTTATTTCGCGTCTAAAAATTTGTTTTATCATTAACAACTAATTAATCTGATTTTCTAACAGATAACAAAATAGCGGACTCACGAATTCCTTGGCATTCGTATAGCACTCGATCGAGAACAAAAATCATGAGTGAGCTAGAGACTCAAAACGAGGAGCTTAGGAACGAGGTGGCTGAGTTGAAAGACCAAGTCGCCAAGCTCATGAAACTATTGGAGAAAAGCACAGAGGGACCTACGGGGACTGAAGCACCAGGGGCCGCCACTGCATCAATGCCTCTCCAAGTGGTTTCTGAACAAGAGTGACCATATGGGCTGCCACCCGGCTATGAGCCCCCTTTTGGGCCAAGTTCTCAAGGGATTCCTGCTAGTGAAAACCTTAATACACATCCACTTCATAGAAACCCTACCACCCATCAATATCATCCAAATTCCCCTATTGGCCCTCCACACACAAACCTGACTACTCATCCTCACCATATTAACCCACCAACTTACCTTCCTCCTACCAACACTTCCGGTTACCCCCCACACACTCACCCGATACACATAAACCCACCGACCTACCCTTACCACACAGAAACTTCTACTACTTTCCCACCACATATAAATCCATCCTTCCCTCCTCACATTAATCCTTCAACCACATACCCACATAATGTCCACCCTGACTACACCCACATGAACACAACCACCACCGAAGATCCTGCTTATTCTATTCCTGTCACAATCCACTCGATAAACCCACATCAACCACACCCCTACAGTCATGCTACCAGATCCGAAGGACCATACACCTTACCCCACCAAGCCAGCCAACCTATGAACGAACTGTGGCTCAGGCCAGTTGATCAGGAAGCCCACCTCAGTGGGAGATGCAACACTTAGAAGAAAGTGTCAGAGCTATTGAAGGGACTGGATACAGGACAGTAGAGGCCTCTGATCTCTGCCTCGTGCCCGATGTTGTCATACCTCCCAAGTTCAAAATCCCAGAGTTTAAAAAGTACAGAGGAATCGGCTGCCCTAGGAGTCATCTGACGATGTATTGCAGGAAGATGGCTTCTCATTCTCATAATGACAAGCTGCTCATTCATTGCTTCCAGGATAGTCTAACTGGGGCAGCGGCTAGTTGGAACACCCAGCTAGAGAGGTCATACATTCATACATGGAAGGACCTGGCGAACGCCTTCCTAAAGCAATACAAATATAACATAGAGATGGCTCCTGATAGGACCCAATTGAAAAATATGGAAAAGAGGGAGAATGAATCCTTTAAAGAGTATGCCCAGCGGTGGAGGGAACTGGCCGCTCAAGTCCAGCCCCCTTTGCTTGAAAGGGAGATGATAAGCATATCATGGAGACCCTCCCTGCTCCCTTCTACGACAAGATGATGGGTAATGTATCCGCCAACTTCTCCGACATGGTGCTGATCGGGGAACGCATAGAAAACGGCCTACACCAAGGAACGATTGTACATAACTTTATCAGCAGTGTAAATGTGAAAAAGCCAGCAAACAACTCATGCAAGAAGAAGGAGATTGAAACTCATTATGTTTCAGCTGACCCAAGTTGCCTGACAACTGCACCATCTAACTACCAAACACCATACCACCCACAATTCTTCGCTCATCCATATATGATAGCCACAACCCAACCTACATACCAACCAACCTACAACCCACCAGCGCCTTTCTAGCCAAACACCCCCTTTATGACTCCACCTCCATAAACATTTCCCCAACAACCATCAAAACCATGGAATGAAAATGCCAACCCTAACCCACCTCAACGAAACCAAACAACAATCAAAGAAAAATAATGCAATTCGACCCTATCCCAATGAGTTACTCGGAGTTGTTTCGCGTCTAATTCAAAACTCACTGATTGCACTATGTCCCATGAAGCTATTGGAGCCCCCATACCCTAAATGGTACAATCCCGAGGCTAAATGCGAGTATCAGGCAGGAATTGTGGGGCACTTTACGGAGAACTGTCTGGCTTTAAAACATAGAGTCCGGAAGCTGATAAATGCCAAATGGCTAAATTTTGAGAATGACGTGTCGAGTGCGGGGAGCAACCCACTGCCGAATCATGGAGGACCGGGGCCCTCAGTAAATTGCATTAAAGTTGAGGGAGAAGTAGACATGGTCAATGAAACCCTTCTCGGGCATCCCAAACCTTTGGTTATTCAATATATCGAAGCACCAGCTCTGCCAACACCAAATGGGATGAGACTTGTCACGATAAAGGTTCCAGGGCCATTTAAATACAACAATAACAAAGAGGTACCTTTGAAATATGGCGTCGAGGTACTTGCGGGCCAAACTAAAGAAGATAAGCTGGAAAGTACTTATGATCACTGTAAAAACTCAATTATGTCTGAGGTCCCATTTTAAAATTAATTAGTGAGTAAACCATAATTTAAGTAATAAGTAAATACTAAGATTGATACACAGAAGACAAAACAGAAAAGCAGACAAATAAACAGAAAAGCAGAAAAACAAATAAACAGAATACAAAAAAGAAATATAAAAAAGAAAAATAAATAAATAAAGGAAATAGAGAAAAGGAAAATCAAAATGACAAAAGTAAATAAATAAAAACAAAAATAAAATAAAGTGATAGGAAAATTAAAAATAAAATTGAAATATAAAAAAAAATAATAAAATGAAAATAATAAATAAACAAAACTTCTTAAAATAAAAGAAAAGAAAAAAATGAAAAAGGGATTAAAACAAAAAAGTATAATATAAAATATTGAAAAAATAAAAAATAAAAAAAAGAGGTGAAAAACTTCAATAAAGCCAAAACAAAAGAAGAGGGAAAAGAGAAAGTGAAATTGAAAAAAGCTAACAAAAAACAGAAAAAACAGAAAAGTAATAGGAAAATTCAAAGAAGAAAGGCGTAAAGATTTGGAAAAAGGCTATAAATTGGAGGAAAGACATTTGGGCGGGGGGCTCTACCTTTTGGTCTCTTTTTGGGGGTCTCCTTTGGAGTTTGCATGAGCAACGGGAGATTTGGGGAACTTCACCAAAAATTTCTCCGCTCGTCTCTCGATCCAAGCTACATCAATTTCCATGAGAGCAGGAGCAAAATCTTGAAGATTGGATATTCAACAACAATTCTTTCAGGCTTGTAATCTTTTCATACGCTCTGGGCAGAACAATGAGATTTGTTATGCATTGCTCCATTCAAATGCATGTGTTTCTATAGTTAAAGTGAATCTTGAATCAGATGATAGAATTTTTCGTCGATAATCATTGCATCTATGCTCACATAGGATAAGAGTCTGGCAGATGACAAGTCCTTTAGATGACTTAGATCTAGTTGCATTATTATCTTGTATGAGCTTCAAAACCACCGCAGTTTTCTCCATGAATTCACATAAACACATGGTCCGGCTGGTGCCAAGATGCAGGATGCCAATGAGTGATTCCATGTCAAGCATTGCTCAAGAAAGGGGTCATTTCTATAGTTCTATTGCTTGCTAAGAATTGTGCAGTGATTAGGTTAGGTGCTTTTATATTCCATTAAAATTTCGTCCAAGGAAACGCCCTCAAATAGCCAAGGGAGAATTATTTAGTTAGATACCTTGGTCGATGCTCAACCAAATCCACACCCATGCATGCAATGAGTTTGTCACTTGAGAGAATAGCCACCAGACATGGAAGATTGATCTTGATAGATTGTGCAAGCACTGCCTGTGCAGAAGTCTTATAATGAGTTGTTGAAGCGAAGTGGATTGGTCTGTAGAGTATACGGTTCCCTCTGGATACACCAATTTCTTTGTATCTATCAAAGCCAATGGCACTAATAATTCTAAGACTCGAAGGTCATAACCATCACGATTGCTGGTTGGTTACCATTCAAGAAGCTCTAAATGGCCCCAAATCCATCAGGCAAGGTAGCCTCGTTTATCACCTCAAAGCAGACCCCTATCTTGGTGGTTTCCAACTCCTATCAGGTGAAGTTTCCTCCCTTGATCAAGAAAGAACCCCACGTGTGCACGGAACAATGGCGAGTTGCACGCTGATACATTGACATGCACAGCTACTGGCTAACAAACTCAAGGTCACAAGGATACGACTTTCGATTCCAGCGAGGGTCACTTTGTTAGGATGATGCACCCCTCCTTGAAGATTCATTACACGATAAATTCTCTACACCAAGGCCGAAAGATTGATAGCCCAAAGACCATAATTGCTTTCCATGCAGAAATGGTGAACATCAATTTACAAGAAACTGAAAGTCATCACATGAGATGCCACATTGTGACGACAGAAGTCGATGTGGAGTTTTTCACGTAAAGAGATAAGAAGCTAGGGCTCATGCATGCATATGGGGAAAATATTTGGCCTCCTGCAAAGTCGTAGCAGTGATTAACTAGGTCTAACAATCAGAAAAGCATATTTTAGAGAACCTACCTTTGCATGGCTTGAAAGGGTATCATAAAAATGACCACTGGACCGTAATGGGCTTGGTTGATTGAGATCCTAAGCTGGGCAACCCTGTGCTTTCAACGGAGTTGTGGGCATCCTTTGTAAACTGGGTTCGATTGACCCCTACAGATTCAAGTCCCTCAACATGAAATGTATCCCTATGTCTGGCAAGCTTTCATAGCTACTAGGATTTTTGTACATGTATTTAGGGGTGATGTCGTCGGGTCTTAAATGAGCACTCCATGCAGCCTATGTACCAAACGTGATCCCACGCCTCCATGCATGACACACCCTTTCACTAATGCTTATCCTAGAGTGTGGTGGTTGTTGGGGAGAATTGGCATGCTCAAGGGTTGGACACCAAATCAGGGTTACGTTCCTAATGCAAGGTCTATATTACATGCATGGGGTTCGAAGATCACAGGGGCTTCATTTGACAAACTCCCACATGAGCTTGCTTAAAAATAATGTCGAACATTAGAAGCTCAACCAGCAGAGTGGTCTAATGGTTGAGCAAGCTTCCAATAGTCCACAGGTTTTCGATTCGATTCCTGTGAAACAGTTTTTTTTAACACATCCTCCCAAGCATGTGCAAGTGGGTTATGCGGCACATCACAAAGGGGCCTCCCAGGCATGTGCAGCACTCCATGTAGCACATCACAAATGGGCCCGCAACCTAGCCTGCATATTGTAACCAAATTGGGCCATTTTGCAACCAGCCCCACTTCAAAGAAAGCAAGAATTTAGCTTAAGGCTTGGTCTAAGAATGGTAAGCTGCTACTTAAGGCGAACGTTGCGGACTTCCCAATTGAGCCTTACAGAAGCCAAATAAAATTCTTAATTAATTTGTTTAATTAATTTGTTCAAGTTTACTTTATTTTTTTTATTCTTTCTCCAATTTCAAATCAAGTTTATTTTCGTTTTAAGTCAAGTACAATTCAAAACTAAATTTCAAACCAAACTTCTTTTTTTTTTCCAATTTCAAATCAAGTTTATATTTAACTTAAATTAAGTTTAATTCATTTCTTTAAATTTTAAATCAAGTTTGTTTTAATTCAAATCAAGTTTAATTTTTTTTCTCCTTAAATTTCAAATCAAGTATTTCATTTTAAATCAATTTTTTTTTAAATTCAAATCAAGTTATTTTATCTAATTTTGTTTCTACAATAAGTCTATTTTAAATCAAATCACATTTATTTTGGTTCAAATCCAATTTAATTCTTTTCCTTAAGTTGCAAATAAAAGTCATTTCAATTCAAATCTTTTTCCTTCAGTTTTAAATAAAATTCATTTCAATTCAAATCAAATCAAATCAAATTTAATTCTTTTCCTCAAGTTTCAAATCAAATCTCAAAAATCAAATTTATTTCAAATCAAATTCATTTTGTCAAGCCCAGTTATTTTCTTCCTTCTATTTTAAATCAAGTCAATTAAATTCATTAATTCTAGGTCTCATGCAATGAACCCTAAGCACGAATTGGTATCTTTGTTTGCTGTTTGATGTTTAGGGATTCATATGGGTCCTAGTGCAGCCATAGTTGTCTTGGACCTTGTGCATATGTGGAATAAGAATCCTCTTGTAAATAATTTCAAGAAAAACTTCATTTTGGAATCCCTAGTCTCACGCGACGAACCCTAAGCACGAACTGGTAGTTTTTTCCGTTGTTCGATGTTTAGGGATTCGTATGGGTCCCAGTGCAGTCGTAGTTGTCTTGGATCCTATGCATATGTGGACTAAGTATTTTATTTAAAATATTTTCAAAATACTCTGTGCCTTTTCAAGCATCTCCGAAGGTCAAGCCTTCAAAACTAGAACTACGTAAGCCTTGAGTTTCCCATTGCACCAGGGAATACGTAGGAGCAGGATCAAGTCCTGTCAGGCTATCTTCCACCAACCTATTTATTTTCATTCTAAACTAAAGGGATCAAATAGTTTTCAAATATATCACACATTCAGTTTAAGGGTCCCGTTCTTTGGAACGGGCGAGTAGAGTGCTTAACACCTTCCCTATTCGTAACCGACTCCCGAACCTAAAATCTCTTCCTCAAGTTAGGGTTTTTCCATGTCTTTTTCCCTCAAATAAAAATTTGGTGGCGACTCCACATAATCAATTAAAATAAAATCTCTTTTTTAAATTTTTAGTGAGTTCGTTGTCTTGTCCTAATTACGGTTGCGACAATCACACCCCTGATGTGATAAATATAGCCGGAATAGGCGGGATGACCAGAAGTGGCCGCATTTATACACCGGTTGAGGGTATAAGGGGACAACCGGCCGTTAAAGACAAAGAGAATCAGACCAAACTAGAGCCTAAGAATAGCAACAAAGAAGAAGGAAGGGAGGTGAAAAAGGCCTTTTCTGATGAGGAGGCCTGTGAATTTTTAAAAACGATAAGGCAAAGTGAGTATATGGTAATCGAGTAGTTAAACCGTATGCCTGCCAAGATATCGTTGCTAGTTTTGATGATGAATTCAGAGCCACACCGGAAAGTGTTGCTGAAGATACTAAATGAGGCCCACGTGGTCCATAACATATCAGTAGACAAATTTGAAGGGATCGCCAGCAATATAATTGTTAATAACTTCCTCACCTTCGCCGATCGTGAGATTCCAGATGAAGGGGTCGTGCATAACAAGGTGTTGCATATATCGGTGAAGTGTATGAACCATATTCTAGCTAGAGTTTGGGTAGATAATGGTTCATCTCTGAACGTGATGCCTCAACTAACACTGTCTAAGTTGCCACATGAGGGGGTCCATATAAGGCCAAGCACCATGGTGGTGAGGGCCTTCGATGGATCAAGATGGGAATTCATCGGTGAGATGGATTTGCCAGTCCAAATCGGTTCGGTTGTCTTCAATGTGACTTTCCAAATAATGGACATCCAGCCTGTTTGCCCTGGATCCATTCCGCCAAGACAGTACCTTCAACTTTACATCTGAGGTTGAAGTTCATCATGGACGATAGACTGATCATCGTCTCGGCAGAAGAAGACTATCTGGTCAGCAAACCACCAATCCTCCATACATTAAGGTTGTTGAAGAGGCCTTGGAGATGCATTTTCAAGCCTTGGAAGTCACCAATGTCACCACCATCAGGGAGGGAGAAGTGGTTGACCAAAAACGACCCCCTAAAGCATTGATGATGATGGCTCAGGTAATGTCAAGGAATGGGTTTAAGCCTAGAAATAAACTGGGGAAAAATAACAGTGGTTTGTCTTAGCCATTACCGATGGACCAAAATAGACGACGATTTGGGTTGGGATATAAACCCACTGAAGAAGATAAGATGACAAGGCCCCGTGTTGGAAAGGTCCCTCTGTGTCACATCTCCCAAAGTTTCCAGAGTGTTGGATTTGAAGATCCAGGGATAGTCGCTGCCATAAATGAAGAGAAGACGACAAGCATCAAAGATCTGGTGACAACCTGGCCTCCAGGAAAAGAACTGGACAACTGGGAGATTATTGAATTACCCATAACTTTTGATTCAGTTCAAATGTAATTTTTTAATTGTCATAATAAAATTCTTTTTCAAAATAACATTTTGTACATACTTTTTGATAAATGATGAATACAGTTGCGCTATTCAGAAATCATCCTACTTTCTTTCCCAAATATATTCTGTAACATCCCAATTTTTCTATGATTGATGTTTGAGGGTACAAATAGTTTCTAGAATAAAACTAGGAGAAATTAGGAGGCAAAAGCGGAGAAATTAGGAAGCTTGGTGCAAATGACGAAAATGCCTTTGCACCTGGGCAGCTCAAATAATGAACCAGAAAAATGGAAATACAAGTATAAGACATCTTGGAGGGATTATAAACATCATGTATGGTTAAAAATAGTGAGAAAAATTTAGAAATCTGAGAAAGGACGAAAACGCCTTTCGGAAACCCCGAAAATAACCAAAATGCCCCTAGGAGCTGTACTTTTTGCACAAAGTTAGTCAGTTTTCATAAAAATAGAAAAAGGCCTAAGATTAACATAGGAATGAACCAAAAAGTCTTGGAATTGTCAGATGAATAATTTTGGAAATTTTCCAGCAATGCTGAGAAAAATTACAAAAACGCCCTTGGAAGGTCGGGAGGACAGGATAAGGTGGTAAGCATGCCAAGAGTGGGCCCACACCCACGTGCACGAAATGCAACAGCTGGAAAGGTGGTGGTGAGTCACCAAAATGAAGTCAACCAAGTCTTCCACAAAAAGACAAAAGTGAATAGTAAAAAGGTTACTTTAACCATGGTTAATTAAAAGTAAAGCATGCTTAGGTTAAATTAATCATAATTAGGAAAAATATCAGCCTAATTAACACTAATCTAAGCCTAAAAGGATAATTCTTTGAATTTTGATTTATTTTGGAAAATAGGAAAAATCTAGGCAAAATTACCAAAATACCCCTAAGTGCAAAACTAATTCCACTTGGCCCATAAGAGTCCGAAATTTTTGGGACCCTTGGACCCCATTTGCTTCAGATTTTTCAGCTTCGAAACTCATCAAAATCCTCTCCATTCTCTCTAAGCTTGCCATAACTCCAAACACCCAAAACTTACACTTTAAGCCTAAGTCTTCATCTTTAAGACTTAAGCTATATTAAAGCTATAAACACTTAAGCCCCACCACCATCCTTTTTCCACGCCCAAAGCAGACCAAAGGGGACCTAAGGCAGCCTTTAAAGCACACAAAAACACTAAGGAGGTCTTCAACAAGTAGGATCTTTCTACTTGTCTTTTTATGCTTTTAACTTGCCTTTTTATGGTGTGTTTGTTTTCTTTCATGCATCTTTTCTCCAAGATTTGTTTGTCTTTTTTTTTTTTTCACTTGTGAGAGTTTAAAACTGTATTTTAACCGTTCAAAATCAGCCCCACCCATTTTTAGTGATTTTTGAAAAGAAAAACAAAGTTTGTTCGGTTAAAAGTGCTTCTATGGCACTCAGAAGAAATTTAATCGGTGGGTTTTGTTTTAAAATTATTTTTGAATCTTTGATCAGTTTTATGCTCTCACAAGAAAGGTTTTTTAAGCTTATTTGAAAGAGGACATGTGGATCTTGGAGTAGATCATGAAGATCTACCCTTTTAATGCTTGAGAAAAGTGATGTGTTGCTTGTTATCATGCTTGTTTTGATGATTACGTTTTAATATTGTGATTTATCTCTTGTGATGATTTATGTGCTGGATATGCACCTCTGATTATGTAAGTTAAGAGGTGAAATAAAGTTTTGTAATAAGTTCCAAAGGTTTCCTTTGGACATTAGTTAGAAAGTTACCAAGCAAATGATGTAATTTGTAGCCCAAAAGTGGCTAAATCTTTGTATGGCACCCAAGACTCATCATGACCAACACCTAAGCATCACAACTTGAAAGAAGTAAGCATGGACCATATGCTAGAGGGGCTGAAAAATCACAACACCACTGAACCAAGGTGGTGTGAGGTGAAAGCTTGGAAGAAATCACCTTGACTAACAAAGGAGGGCTTTCGGGCACCACTCCAAAAGCATAGTTTAACTTGGATAATTTTTTTTATCAGCAAATCAAGCACTGAAATTAGGTTTTAAATTAACAAAATCAACCTTTGAACAAATTAAATCAAATAAAAAATAGGTAAAAAACCTCTAGGAGTGCATTCGGCCACCCTAGAGAGATTTTGGCAAAAATGGGTTAAAAATGTGATTAAGGATAAATCTACCATTTTCAGCAAGTAAATAATTTAATTGGAGGTTTAATAAACATTTAAAAGGTTAATTTTTAGAGTAAATGGCCTAGGTAAGCTTAGGGAAAAATCCAAAAAAAATTACTAAGTGGTAAAATTCCCAAATACGCTTAAAATGGATAACTAGAAAATTTACCATAACTTAAGCAAGGGTAAATGTAAAATTTGGCCATTCCATTAAAATTTGAGTAAAAAGACTTAACATTACCTTAAAATATGTCAATTATGAAGTATAAACTTTGCTACCAAGTAATGGTCAACTTACGTCAACTAGGGTTAAAAAAATGGTCAAATTAAGTCAACTAGGGTTAGGAGAAGGAAACCCTAAACCTAGAAGAGTGGCATTCGGCCACTTAGTGGTTAATTAACTTAAAAGAGGTTTTAATTTCCAAATATGGTTAATTAAGGACCATTCTTATATGAATAGGATGAATTTAAAGTATGAAGAAGTTTTAAGGTGGATAAAGAGACCTATTTATTTTTTTTAGGCAAATGATCTTATGGCGAAGAAGGAAATTGTGGAAACCTAAGTCTAGGAGGTTGGAATTCGGATACTATGTTTTAGATTAAGAATGGGTTTCAATCCTTAATTAGGCCCAAATAATGACACTGAATATGTAAGCAAAATATAATTAAGGTGTATGAAAGGTGGAATTTGAGGAAGTAGGTCATTTGGCCATTTAGGAATAAATTGACCTAGAAGATTAATTAATTTCTACTTAGATATTATTTGGCTTAGAATAAAAGAGACCTTAAATGTTTAAGAGTCAATTAGATCTAATTATTAAGGTAGTAAAAAGGAGAACGTAAGGTAATATATTTCAAAGGTTTATTAGAGGCACGATTAAGAAGGATATGATTTAAACTTGAAGTTAGAAATTCACTAAGTAATTTGATCATAACATACCTTAATAAGAAGAAGTTATAAAATATTTGTAAATACTTAATACTTGAACTTAGAATAATTAGGACATGCATAAGACTTGAAAAAAAGAGAACACAAAGAGAACACAAAGAGAAAAGAACTTGAAAGGTGCCATTCGACCACCTAGATTAAGATGCTAAGATGTAAAATCTTAATGAACAAGTGTAATTTGAGAAAAGGAAAGGACGAGAGGTAACTTAGAAGGATAAGTGATGTAAGTCCCTTGTGTGATTTCAACATCAAACCAAATTGAGGCATTAGGTTGGTTGTTTAAATGTGACATTATGCTATGTGATTTACCAATCAAATTTCATTATTGGTTATGAATGCTCGCTAACTATGAATAAATGATGGATGCTTATGAATGAGAAAGGAAGATGACCATGTATGAGATTGGTTTATGATGATGATTGAGATGAAAATTCGAAACCTATATGTGCATTTCATATTGGTTGGAAATTTGTTTGAGCATGCATAATTATTTGGAAGCCACTAAAATGAACTTAAAAAGATTAAGGGATCATTAAAGCAAACTTTATATGAAAACGTAATGCTACTCTCTTTGTGCCTTATGCGCACTAGTATCCAGAGGGCCCTAAAAAGCTCTACTGAAGAGAAGCCAAAGGTTGCTTCTAGGAGCCAACGGTCGCTCCAAAAATCCTTCTACTGTGAAGACTTAAGTTTCTTCACCAAGTTTTAAGGTGGTGACGACCACCCCAGAATGAGCTCATATCCTTAATTTTTAGTAGGAGGTGGGAGTAGAGTCAGTGAGAAGATATTGTTTGAAAAAATTTAATACATGTCTATGTCTAATTGTTTTCTCCCAAAGGTGGTGAAACTAGATTCATAAAGTGTCCCAAAGGTTGGATAAAGAAATGATAAAGACAAAGAAAAGTAGTAAAGAACAAAGTTTAAGCATAAAAAAATTGTATGTCAAATGATATCTTAGGTGTGATCCCAAAGTTATGAATGTTAATGAGAATGTATGTTGAGACGCCACAACTTATGAATGATAAGAAAAATGCATATTTAAGCACTCAGATGTATGTTTGATAATAAAATGTATCCACTTCAGAGAAATGTTCACAAAAAATTAAAAGTAACCTTTTATGCAAGAAATGATTTTTTGAAATAAACTGAAGTGGCTGGGATTTAAGTGATGACATTAGAATTAAGTAGAAAGCCCACTGAGAAACTTAGTTTCTCACCCCTACTTCTTCCCACTTTCTTCCCTGACATTCCAGACGTTATTCGTCATGGTAGCAGATCACGTATTTGAAAAGGATGCGAGGCACTCTGTTTTGAAGAAGGTTTACATCATACGAATATTAGCAATAGAATGATGCAAACATCCTAGATATTAGTTAGTGAAAATTTTCTATGTATTTACATATATAATGTGTATGATAGAATATAGTAAATATGTATGTAAATAAGGAAGGTTAACTATGTTTGTAATAACTATATGATAAGGCTCATGGGCCTAAGACTTATGGTCTATATGATATGTTATGTATAATTATTCTATGATATGTATGATATGCTTGAGTCTTGTGTATCCAATATATGCAAATGATAAACAAAAAGAACAACTTAAACGTTTAGTATTCCTAAGGCTTTAAACGTATGTAGAAATCTGCTTAATGATTTATTTTACCGCTATGCACGTTTTATCGACGAGGCTCGCAGTTTATATCAAACAGTTTTTTTAAAAAAAAAATTTACCATATTTTCATATAAGTATTTTCTAAAATGAATTCCGCATCATGAGATAACAAACTAAAAATGGAACCGAATGATCGACTTAAGCGTGAAATCGGTATTCATTTTTAGGGTGTTATATATTCATTTTGCAAAAATGCCTCATTCTCTTCTCATATCTTGATATGCAGATCTGATAGAAAACCACCTAACGACGCTAATATTGTATCAGGCGATTTCAATTATATTGCCAATCATGCCGATGAGGAGGCAGAATTTGAGTGTGAGGCCACGGAAGAGATGCTAAGATTGGTGGAACGAGAATCTAAAATAATTGAACCTCATCAGGAGTCCATCGACTTGATAAGATTGGGGACCGAGGAAAATAAGAAAGAAGTAAAGATAGGCACACTTATCACAGGGGACAATCGCAGGCGATTGGTCTCACTCTTACAAAACTATAGTGATATCTTCGCTTGGTTGTATCAAGACATGCCAGGTTTAGATACCTCTATCATAGAGCACAAGTTTCCTATGAAAGCCGGGTGTTTGCCGGTTAAACAGAAGTTAAGAAAGATGAAGCCCGAAATGTCCTTGAAGATCAGGGAAAAGGTGAAGAAACAATTTGACACTGGTTTCTTAGCTGTTGCGAATTACTCGGAGTGGGTTGCAAACATAATGCCGGTCCTCAAAAAGGATGGTAAAGTCCGGATGTGCGTAGACTATAAGGATCTCAATCGAGTCAGTTCAAAATATGACTTTTCGCTCCCTCACATCGACATGCTGGTTGATAATACCTCCTAATTCTCTTATTTCTCATTCATGAACAGTTTCTCAGGTTATAATCAGATCAAAATGGCCGAATAGGATAGAGAAAAGACCACTTTCATTACAGCTTGGGGAACCTTTTGCTACAAAGTTATGCCCTTTGGATTGAAAAACGCTAGGGCAACTTATCAAAGGGCTATGGTGACACTATTCCATGACATGATTCATAAAGAGATAGAAGTCTATGTGGATGATATGATTACCAAATCCAGGACAGAGGATCATCACCTCATGGATCTGCAAAAGCTATTTGAAAGACTTCGAAAGTTCAAGCTGCAGCTGAATCCAGCTAAATGTACTTTCAAAGTAAGGTCAGGGAAACTGTTGGATTTCATTGTTAGCGAGAAGGGTATTGAGGTCGATCTTGATAAAGCCTGGACCATCATGGATATGCCAGCCCTGAAAACTGAAAAGGAGATCCGAGGTTTCTTAGGAAGACTCAATTAGATTTCCTGATTCATTTTTCAGTTAATGGCTAACTACGAGCCGATCTTCAAGCTCTTGCGCAAGAATCAACCCATGAGTTGGGATAAGGATTGCCAAGAAGCTTTTGAAAATATCAAATCATATTTACAAAACCTGCCAGTCCTGGTACCGCTAGTCCCTAGAAGACATTTAATCCTATGTCTAACGGTGACAAACTAGTCGATGGGTTGCATGTTTGGCCAACATGATGAATCTGGGAAGAAGGAGCAGACAATATACTATTTGAGTAAAAAATTCACAAACTGCGAGCCAGATATTCCCTCTTAGAGTGAACATGCTATGCCTTGGCATGGGCGGCGCACCTCTTAAGGCAGTACATGCTGAGTCATACCACCTGGCTGATATCTAGGATGGACCTGATCAAGTACATCTTTGAGAAGCATGCATTGTCAGGAAGAATCACAAGATGGCAAGTTCTACTGTCGGAATATGACATCCTGTATGTAACTTAGAAGTCTGTTAAAGGTAGCGCGCTTGCCAAATATTTGGCCCAACAGCCCCTGGATGATTACCAGACCATGTAACCAGAATTCCTTGTGAGGATTTGATGGCGGTATTCAGCGAAGAAGGGAGAATAAAAAATGAGAAGTGGACGATGTTGTTCGACGACGCTTCCAATATGATGGGCCATGGCATAAGAGTCATACTGATTTCCCCGGAAAAACAGTATATACCCATTACTGCCAAATTGGCCTTCGATTGCACTAACAACTTAACGGAGTATGAAGCTTGTATCTTAGGGATTCAAGCTGCAATTGAAGCTAATGTCAAGTATTTGGAAGTCTTTGGTGATTCAGCCTTGGTCATCTATAAGGTCAAAGGAGAGTGGGAAACCCAAGATGCAAAGTTAACGCCCTATCAGGCCCATCTTCGAGAATTATTAGAACACTTTGAAGAGATTACCTTTTCTCATATACCCCGAGAAGACAATCAGTTGGTCGATGCCCTAGCCATCTTGTTGTCTATTCAAAATTGGAAGAGAAGATGACATGTCTCTCATCCGTATACAACATCGCCCTAGACTGACATTCTATCAATTGGTGGAAGTAGAACTAGATGGAAAGTCGTGGTATCATGATATCCGGCACTTCTTGCAAAATAAAGAATATCCCGCCCCATCTGAGAATGATAAAAGGACCTTACGAAGATTAGCTATGAATTTCTTCCTCAATGAGGAAGTTCTGTATAAAAAGAATCACGATATGGTTCTGCTCAGGTGCGTAGATGTAGTAGAAGCCAACAAGATCCTGAAAGAAGTCCATGAAGGGTCTTTCGGCGCTCATGCCAACCGGGTATTATTGGTTAACCATGGAAACCGATTGCTATAAACATGTCAAGACATGTCATAAGTGTCAAGTGTACGCAGATAATATCAACACGCCATCAACATTGAATGTACTATCGTCGTCGTAGCCATTCTCTCTGTGGGGAATGGATGTCATTGGACCGATTGAGCCTAAAACGTCTAATGGACATCGTTTCATATTGGTAGCCATTGACTACTTTACTAAGTGGGTCTAAGCGGCTTCATACACCACTGTGACTCACAATGTGGTGGTCATGTTCGTGAAAAAAGAACTGATTTACCAGTATGGGTTACCTAATAAGCTTATTACAAACAACGACACCAATCTGAATAATAAAATGATGAAAGAGTTGTATGGCCAATTAAAGATCCAACATCATAATTCCTCTTCGTACCAACTAAAGATGAACGGAGCAGTCGAAGCGGCCAATAAGAATATCAAGAAAATCATCCAAAAGATGGTACTCTCATAAAGAGAATGGCATGAAATGCTTCCTTATGCATTACATGCATACCGGACCTCTGTTCGTACTTTTACTGGGGCAACTCCCTTTTCCCTCATATATGGAATGGAAGTTGTACTCCCAGTTGAAGTAGAAAATTTTGGCATTTATGAAACTTTGAGGGCAGAAAGGTAATTATGACACTTAGGGACAATTTTGGCATTTTTGAAACTTTGAGGGCAAATGGCTTAACTTAGTTTTCAAAAATGAGAATTGGTGCCAGATGGGATTCGAACCCACATCTTGTGGGTTGTGGGCGACGCCTCTAACCACCAGACCCTGCTCATGGTTGAGCTTATGGTGCTTTCATTTTAACATAAGTCATTCATGCTGCATGGGGTATGAATTGAATTAACAAAAACGGGCGCGTTAGGGCTCGAACCCGCGTCGCGCAGGTAGCGTCACCTATAATACCATTGAGCCATGCTTTGTGTTTAGCTATAATCCTGCCATTCTAAGCCTATATCAAGACCCAAAGCCTGGTAGTCATTTATTGGAAAAAGTTTCTAGTGGGATTCGACCCCAAGGACAAGATGTTATGGGCAAACAGCAGCTCCACTAGACTATGCCTCTAGTTAGATCCTTGGCCGCTCCCATCAATATTTGAGCATCCCCTTTTGGGACGCGGGAATTGCATGCAATGCATGGAACCCCTGAGATGCCCAGCTCACCAGCCCTCATCTATACCCCTGAATCGCTAACAGAGGGTTCCTAACAATTTTGACGTTCTTGGACTGATTGTGCACCAAAACATTAGGGATTGGATTGTATTCCCATGATGAGCCCAAGGTCTCAGACACCATGTTCTACATTAAGGCAATGCTTGCGTCCTAGGCCATGTGTGTAAAGGGGGGCTGTTTCCTCTATTTTAGTCAAACTCAGCAATGGGCCCTCTTATTCATGGGGATTCTGCCTCTTTCGCAGGGTCCTTTCCGTGCATGGAACGGAAGCCTCACAGAGCCTAGCACTTGATCTTCAGTTTCAAACCATTCTCTACGCTATGTTTCGGTATATGCTGGGTCATGGCCTGCTCATTGTGAGGAGATTCAGCTGGGATATCCTTCTTCCACCCCTGGGCACTAAGGAACAGAGCGCTTGGTACTAATCCACGTATTGGGAAGAAGGGCTTTGAGGCGTGCTGCAACAGTAACAGATCGGCGACATCCCAGCCTTGCAGTGTCAAATCATTTCAGCTCATACATCAACTAACACTTGCACATAGCTTTTGTACAGTTGTAAAGCATCAGCGCATGCTAGATTATGCCTACTTCGGCATTTTTGCGGGGTACACTCGTATTTGATTAGAAAATCATGAGGCTCGAAGTTGAAGTTATTGCTTCTCTGAATTACACCTCATTAGCCTCATGGAACCTCTCCTAACTAAACTAGTTCCTGACGAAGCTTGATCTTGGTGAAAAATGAAAATGTTGAGCCTAAACCTCACTCACTGCAGGATCTAAAATCCCATAGGAATTCTAGCTTTATTCCTAAGTTGTAAAATCTGGAAAGAATCTAATGGAAATCATATGGATAGGATCCGAACATAGTAACAGGGATATCATACAGAATTTAAATCCAAGTACGAGTTGAAGTACATGTGTGAGGCTTTGCTCAGAATTTCGACCAATATTTCATCATGCATTCAATGAGGGTTATTAACTAAACACTCTTACGCACAAATATCCAGCGACAAACAAGAATGCTGCGATGTTACCTCGATCAAATGGATCAAACAAATGAAATCACGCATGCATCGTGGAGTTCATTTAACAATTATCATGATTGGTGGATGAAGCTAACCTGAATAAAGCTTCGAGTGCACGTTAGACCCCCTAGGACCTTCGATGCAGAGTTTCTTCCCCACTTTCAGCGTTCTACCCGTCGAATTAGCATGATGTATGCAACCCCGAAAGGTTCTTCCAAAGGAGATTTCAGGATGCTCTCCTACTCATTTTTTCCAAAAAACCAACCCCCTCTTTCTGTATCTTCTTTTATAATTTTTTAGAGCCTCGACGAATTCTTGCCTCTTCTCTCCCAGCAAGAGCCGAGCCTCTTCCTCTTGGCTAAAAGCCAAAAGACCTTATCCTTTTGGCCAAAAGCCAAAAAAGACCCCAGGAGCCCTACCAAAGGATATAGTTTCTGTATCCAGTATAGACCTCTCTAATGCCTTTGGGGACGCGTTTCTGTTATATGATACACGAGACAAGAATAGCACGACATAACACGATTGCTTATACCTGTTCGACGCTCTTGTAATCCTTCGCCGATTATTGGCTTTTCTTTTATAATCCCCACTAATGTCTGAATTAAATGCTAATATTATAGGAAGCTCTAGAACCCCAGAAACTTTAGGAAAAGATATGCACTCTGAAAGTCTATGCTTTTGATCTTCTCAAGCCGATTGGATCCTTGGAGGAAAGAGTTTCCCCAAAGCCAAGATTAAGATCCAAAATGTGAAAGAGTCCTCCTTCATCCCTGTCTTTGTTCTTGATTCTTCCAGATGAAAACAAAAGATTTGTATCTTCCCAAAACTGCTCCTCCCAGCTCCTTTCCAGGTATCTTTTTTCCTTTGATCGTGCAATTCTTAGAGCTTTCGTCCTTCCAAGGAGAACTCAGCCTCCTCTCTCAAAGTGATTTCATGAGTGGGGCCCTATACCCGGGTCTGAGTGAAGCCTAGGACTAGAGGGATCTAGTGGTGTCACATTGGGGCTTACGTTCTGTTTGACTATCATGAAAATCCCGGCTAGAGTGCGTCCTATTTGTAATGCCCTATAATTGGTAGTTTTTTCTGCTGTTATGGCAAGCATTACAAATTGAAAATTGACTCTAGTGACCTCTACACCCCATGATTACTAACCACCTTTGAGAGGTTCATGCATTAAAAGCACTAGACCCTGAGGATAGGTAACCCACATGGAAGGCAAGGAGGGCACACACCCCTTTCATGATACATGGCCCATATGCTATTCACATGCTCAAGTTAACAGAATCATCCAAGATAGCAGAGGGGAGATGAGATCTGAAATTGGAGAAATACAAAAGAATCAAGAAAGAAAATCTAGGATGCATAAACCGAAATTTGAAAAATCAAGAAATAGAATCAAGCAAAAGGAGAGAAAAATCAAAACAAATAAAATTTCAAGAAAAATCAAATAGAAGGAGGGAAATAAAAACTTCTAGGAAAAATTAGAAAAATAATTTCTAAAAATATTGAAAATATAAAAAGATTCAAAAGAAAGCATAAAAGGATGTTTTAGAAATAGAAAAAAAAATCTTTTGAAAATACTGAAAACATAAAAGATTCAAAAGGAGAGAAAATGAAATTTCAAAAACCTAAAGAATGCTTTTTAGAAAAATTTTAACAAACCTTTTTTAAACAAAACCCAAGGTTTTCTAACAAAAAAATACCCAAAGTTTATAAAAAAAAATGAAGTTGCTAAAGATCAAGAACGAACAAAGAAAGCAACACTCAATTATTTTCAAAACAGTTAAAGTCTCTAGAAATTATTTGTGCATAGCATGCATGCATCCATTCATTCATAGATTTATCATGGAAAAAGGGAGATTTCAAAAATCTGTCCAAACCTTTTTCATTTTCATACTCATTTTTGCATCAACACTTATTTTTGCACTCAAATTGTTTCTCAAAATTTTTTTTTGGAGAAAGACAACTTCCTCGGCATCCTTACAGAACCAGATCACAATCAGAAATCATGGATGAGCTGGAACGGCAAAATGATGAGAAATGAGGTCAAAACTCTGAAGGAGCAGATGGCCAAGCTAATGGAGGCCATCCAACTGTCAAAACAGAAAGAGGCAAGGGAACCATTACCGGGAGAACCAGCTGACCCAATATACACTCCAAGATCCTTTTTGTGACAAGATGATCGGCAGTATGACCACTAGCTTCTCTGACGTCGTCATCATTGGAGAAAGGATCGGAGGTGGCATGCACCGTGGAAAGATCGTGCACAAGCCTACAGGCGCCGTTAACGCTTCTAATGGATCTGGAAAGAAGAAGACAGGCGAGACCTGCAACATGGCTTCTGGTCAAGGCCAATACATTCCACAGATGGCAGCTTATGGTCCATTTGGCTACCAACCACCACAATACACACCTTACATACCATATCCTTACATCCCCGCCACCTACCAAACACCATACCCTCCTACTTACAACTATCCGACACAAGTCCGACCACCAACACCATATACGGCCCAAACACAAGCCATGAGCCTAAATGCCAACCAAAAGCTAGAAAAAGAAGAAGAAACCCGTCCAATTCGACCCTATTCCAATCTCCTACACTGAGTTGCTAACTCGCCTAATTCAAAACTTGTTGGTTGCAGCTTATCCTCTGAAACCTCAAGAGCCTCCATATCCTAAATGGTATGATGCAAATGCCAGATGCGATTACCACGCAGGATTCATTAGTCATTCCACGGAGGATTGCCTAGCACTTAAGCGCAAAGTACAAAACTTGATCGATGCAAAATGGCTGGATTTTGGGAGGCTTGCTCCTAACACAAAACAATCTGTTGCCAAATCACGAGAGTCCATCAGCTAGCTAAGAGATGAGAGTTGTGCAATGAGTTTCCTTGTACAAGTTGAGATGCCGAGAGGATATTCATCCAAAAATTGTCGTACTTTTCAAAGTCAATCTTTTAATCTCAATGAATAATACAAAATTACTTTTTTCATGTTTCTTAAGTATGTGCCTCACATTGTTGGATTTACTTTTAAAATTTACCATTCCTTTTCATCATTGAACTCGCTTCTTATCCTATACCTAAACAAATAGATACCTGTTTGTGACAATGCCAGTGCTGTAATAAATAATCCTGAACATCTGATTAATCAAAGGAAAAATCAGATGAGTCCAACCAGGGATTTATTGTGATCCTAAAATCAAGAAAATATCTTGTCAAATAAAAATATCCCATGAGAGAAAAGTTCGAATCCAGGCAAAAATTAGGGATGCAAATAAGATCCGCTGAATTGGAAGCCAAAATGATCCCAGCAAGATCGATAATTAACTACATAAAGAGAAGTAAACCCGGTGGATTAAAATCAAGAAATAGTCCAGGAAAAATCAGGGTCAAAATTCAAAATTCAAGAAGAAAAACCCACTGGATTAAAAGCCAAAAATAATCCAGGCAAAAGTAGGGTTAAAGTTCAAAAAGTAAATGAACAAAATCATGATCAGAAAAGATCTTGCTGGATTCCAAAAACAATTTAGGCAAAATCAAGGTCAAATAAAAGCCTGCTAGGTCGACAATTCCCAAAAAGACCTAGGCAAAAGTTAGGGCATCAAAACAAAAGCCCGTTAGGTCAACAATCCTCAAAGACGACCTAGGCAAAAGTTAGGGCGCAATCAAACAAAAGGCCCGCTAGGTCGAAAACCCTCAAAGGGCGGCCTAGGCAAAAGTTAGGCCCGCTAGGTCGACAAACCTAACGACCTAGGCAAAAGTTAGGGCACGATCAAACAGAAGCCCGCTAGGTCCCGAACTCTAAAAAATGACCTAGGCAAAAGTTAGGGCACACAATCAAGAACCTGCTAGGTTGAAAACCCGCAAGGGCAACCTAGGCAAAAGTTAGGGTAAACGAAAGACCTGCTGGGTTGAAAACTCAAGAGAACAGCCCAGGCACAAGTTAAGGTCAATCCAGGAATTCTAGAATAATTTAACATTTCTGCACCTCATCTTCCCTAAAACTGTGGCAAAAATTTTGCCATTTCTTGAGTTTGGTTAATTTGACAATCAAGATTATGAAAAGCAACATTGGCGTTTTTCATCAAAAGCTGTCATTTGGGCAATCGAACCCACATCTTTTGTCATCCTTCCCTTTCAAGTACACTACCTCAAATATCTTTTGCAAACATTCTCTATTTCTTTCCTTTAACCATCCAAAATCACTTTGCACACTTCAGTAGTGCACGTACAAAAATGAAATGTAAAAAATGTAAAAAATAAAAAGGATTGATTTTGAAAAGTCATGAAAATCGGATGAGTCCTTAACCGTCGCAACATGGCATGACTTCTTCCCAAAAGATCATCCTCCTACCAGCCACGATGCCACAAAAAAAGGGGAGTGTGTCTGGCTCAAAAATACTGACCGTCGTTGGGTCTCGAAGATCTTAGAAAAGAAGGTTCCAACATTGACCAAGAAGCCAAGCGATAGAGTCAATCTAACTCGTCCTGATTCTCGATTCCTTTCACACCAACTATAAGGTTGTTGAGAAAAGGTGTGTCAAAAAATCAATCAAAAATCAAGAGAAACAAAGTTTTTTTTTACCATATCATGGCATGCATTTATCCTATAGCATCCATCTCATCAAATAATTATTTCAAACATCAAAAAGCTTTAAAATAAGATTAAAGCACCACATCCTTGTCATTTATTCAACCATCACGAAACATCGCATCCTTTTCATTCAATACCACATGAACATCAGGTCACACAAACATTGCATCATTTTTCTATTCACTCAAGCATCACATAAGCATCTCATTCGAACATTGCATCAAATTCATATGGGGGTGGGTTATCCCCGGTCTCTAGAAAAATTCAAGTTCAAGATCAAAGCTGGGGCAAACGTTTGCCTAGAAAAATTCAAATTGAGGCAATCCTCAATTTCAAAAACTTCAAATGCTGAATCAAGTTCAAACGGGAGCAAATGCTTGCCCACACAAAAAATAAATTTAAGGTCATCCTCAAAGGCCGGATCAAGTTCAAACTGGGGCAAACGCTTGCCCACAAAAATTCAATTTGAGGTCATCCTCAGAGTCTGGGTCAACTCCAAACTAGGGCGAATGCTTGCCCACAAAATTCAATTAGAGGTCATCCTCAGATTCTGGATCAAGGCCAAACTGGGACAAACGCTTGCCCATCAAAATTCAATTTGAGGTCATCCTCAAATTCTGAATCTAGTTCAGACTAGAGTCGACGTTCACCCAAGAAAGATTTGAATTCAAAGAACCAGGTCAAAACTGGGGCAAACATTTTCCCAGATAATTCAAGTTAGGACAATCGACAGTTTTAAGTCAAAGTTCAAATGAAGGCATACATCAGCCTGAAGAAATTCAAGTTAAAGGCATCCTTAATTCCCTTAAATAAAAATTTGGTGGTGACTCCACATAAACTTAATAAATTTCTTTTTAAATTTTAGCAAGTTCGTCGTCTCGTCAGAATTACGGTTGCGACAAAACTATCTATCAAACCATTGGACGCATGGTGTCATATAACTCCTTCATATACAATATATACCCTTCGGATTACCATGAGTTAATACACCAGAATCATGGCCAAAGGATATAGTTTCTGTATCCAGTATAGACCTCTCTGATGCCTTTAGGGACGCGTTTCTGCTATATGATACACGAGACAAGAATAGCACGACATAACACGATTGCCTATACCTGTTCGACGCTCTTGTAATCCTTCGCTGATTATTGCCTTTTCTTTTATAATCCCCACCAATATCTGAATCAACTGCCAATATTATAGGAAGCTCTAGAACCCTAGAAACTTAAGGAAAAGATATGCACTCTGAACATACCCTGAATACGACCCTTGCCTGTTCTGTTAGGTGACGATGTGCTGGTCTTCATATGAAAACGTCACTGAGAAATGGCCATCGACATCAGTCCATAATGATCACATATAATTTGAAAACAACTATGTTCACATTTGTTTGCTCTCCTCTTAGAGCACCCTTGCATGAATGATGAATATAGGAACCAAAACAAGACTAAACCAAAGAAATGTAGAAGGAATCCCGAGAATTACTGGAGGTTATTAAGCGTCTTATGGCTGAACATGCACCATGATTCTTGAAGATGTTCAAGACATTCTCAAGCAATCACGATGGGCGTACGTCCCGAAACTAAGAACCAAAGCCATTCCACTACTTTCATATAGAAACTCTATCCTTCTATCTTTAGGAGTACACTTTCCTTGACCAAAGTGTTATGTGATTATCATGATGATTATGGAGAGAACAACCAGTGCCTGTATAACCTAGTCGACTCCATAGAAGATATACCCGAGTAGAAAATCTGGATTCTAAAGACTTCTACACAGTTCTCTCATGCGAGACCAGAACTTAAGATCCCGTTTTCTTTTTGTGTTCGTTTTGGTATGAAACTCAATTTAGTATGATTAGATTTATCCACAAAGAACTAGTAAACTTACTAGTAATCAACGAAAAAATTAATCAACTCAATCCAGTTTGCAACAAATTTTATTGTCATTCAACAGAATATTTCATTCTCTTTTGAGTGAACGAAGATAAACAAGCTTAAAGAGTAGTTCAATGAGAAGTTAAGGAGAACTTTACCTGGTGGATGAATTTTTCCTGCAAACTGAGATCTCTCTGGAAGTCTATGCTCTTGATCTTGTCAAGCCGATTGGATCCTTGGAGGAAAGAGCTTCACCATGTAAACACCCATTTATGTCTGAGGCCCCCAATTATAAAGTTAATCAAGAAACCTACACTAAATTAAATACAAAAAATGAAAAAAACAGAAAGTAGAAAAACAGATAAATAGAAACAAAGCAAGTAAAAATTACAAGATAAGTGAACAAAATAAATGAAAAGCATTTTTGAAAAATACTGAAAAGAATAAACATACAATAACCAAAAAATAATAAAATCTAAGAAAATTAGAAAATAAAAATGAATAAATAAAATAATAAATAAATGAAAAGTAGGAAATAATCAAAATCTGGAAAAAATTAAAAATCTGATAAATAAATAAAATCAGAAAATAAGGAAAAATCTGGAAATAAAAATAGAAATTCAAAATCTGAAAGTCCAAAGTTAAAAATCAAAAATTTTAGAGCTTCAAAATTCAAAAAAGAAAAATTGAAGAGCTGGAAATAATTCAAACAAAAAAAACAAAAATGTCTAAAAGAAAAAATTAAAAATCTGGAAAAAAAACTTTTTTTTTGGAAAAAGAAATAGAAAAATGAAAATCAGAAAAAATAAAATTAAATTAAAGGTTAGAAAAATAAAACCAGAATTCAAGATTAGTAGAAAATTTAAATTCTAAAAAATAAACAAAATCAAAATAACAAAAATCGCAAAACAAATAAAATCAAAAACTAAAAAAAATATATTAACAAATAAATTATGAAAATAAAGCCAAAAAAAAAAGAGGCGGAAGAAGACAAAATCGAATTGAAAAAAGCAAAAGGGCGGGGGGTGACATTCTGAGGTCTATAAAAGGGAAGCAGAGAAAAAAAGAAGGGGGGGTGAGACGAATCCTCTCCAATTAGAAGCTCTCCCTTCTTGGATTGGAGCCTGAGGAGAATAAACCCTACCTAGGAGAGGTGAAGTGAGAGTGATCAAGATTTTGGCTGCATGGAGGAACCTGGAAAGATCTTCTACGTACAATAGGTGGAAAAGGGAGTAGATCTTGATTCAATCTTCCACAATAGTTCAAGATCGATCCGAACCAGGTTAGTATCGGTGAATTTAATCTAGCACCATTCTTGATGTCAAGTACCATTGTTTAAAATTCATCTTTAATTGAGAAGGAAGAAATGCAAATAGTCTAGTTCTTGCGCGCAAATTGAACGTAGATTTTGTTGATTCCCTGCGAGAATCTAGTCAGAACTTCATTTGCAATAAATACTCAAGATATGTGTGATATTATGTAATTGCTATTGGATTCGGATTAGATCCATAAACAGAGGTATGAGTGGGGTAAATCAGGTTAATATCTTGCTAAAACATAGGAGGATCACTCCCATCCGTAGGTCTCTGAGAATGCCATCTCTGTTTAATGCATGGTGTAGCGAGGTAACACCATGGAAGGCATGCCTTCCTATGGTTGACATTAGTAGATGCTAACTACAGTAATACACTCGCTGACTGATCCACAATTGCCAAGCCCGTAGCATTAGGAATCAATACCCCTGTTCAGCGACGGAGCAAACCCAAACCGAGCCATATTTTAAGGCTTGTTCTGTATTCGATGAGAAAGCTGGCGTGCAGAGTGAATAGCTATGTCAGTTGCTGGGTTTTGTATCTCGCATGCATGATAAACTCCTCACCACTCCTTCGCTGACTGAATGAAAGTAAGAAGAACTTGGTCTCTGCACATGCTGGGACTTCGATGTTGAGCCCCTGCTAGTAGATTCCTAGATCACCCCAGGGAATTTGACTAATTCTCAACATGCCCTCCCCTTGGTGATTCCCACATTGCCCTTTGGAATTTTAGAATTCCCAACATGCCCTGCCCTTGTAATTATCATTTTGCCTTAATAAAAATTCCAGAATTTAATAAAAAATTCAAAAATCCAGAAAATTAAATAAAAAATTCAAGAAATTAAATAAAAATTCAGAATTTAATAAAAAATTCGAAAATCCAGAAAATTAAATAAAAAATTCAAGAAATTAAATAAAAATTCAGAAATTAATAAAAAATTCAAAATTTCCAAAAATTAAATAAAAAATTCAAGAAATTAAATAAAAATTCAGAAATTAATAAAAAATTCAAAATTTCCAAAAATTAAATAAAAAATTCAAGAAATTAAATAAAAATTCAGAAATTAATAAAAAATTTAAAATTTCCAAAAATTAAATAAAACATTCAAGAAATTAAATAAAAATCCAGAAATTAATAAAAAATTCAAAATTTCCAAAAATTAAATAAAAAATTCAAGAAATTAAATAAAAATTCAGAAATTAATAAAAAATTCAAAATTTCCAAAAATTAAATAAAAATTCAAGAAATTAAATAAAAATTAATAAACTTTAAAAAATTTCCAAAAATTAATAAAAAATTCAAGAAATTAAATAAAAATTCAGAAAATTAATAAAAATTCAAAAATTCCAGAAAATAATAAAAAATTCCAAAAATTCAAAAATTAATAAAAAATTCTAGAAAATCCAGAAAATTAATTAAAAATTCAGAAATTCAAAAATTAATAAAAAATTCTAGAAAATCAGAAAATTAATAAAAAATTCTTGAAATTCAGAAAATTAATAAAAATTTCCAGAAAATCAAAAATTAATAAAAAATTCAGAAAATCCATAAACATTAATAAAAATTCAAAATTCATAAAAATTTATAAAATACAGAAAATTTGTGAAAGCACAAAAAATCAAAAATTCATAAAAATTCCATAATTGCTAAATAATTACATTAAAACCCCGAAAGTCAAAAATGAAGATTCTTCTATTAAATTCGAGCTTTCTTTTATTCAAGGATCAATGTCAATTGCAAATTATCCCTTCTCCAGAAATTTAAAAATCTTTTTCTAAATATTTTGGGATCTTTAAGTCTCACGCAATGGACTCTAAATGGGGAACTGGCGGTCTACCTGCTGCTCAACATTTAGTAGTTCATATAGGTCCCTGTGCTGCCTTAGCCGCCTCGGGCCTTGTGCATGAGTGGACTTGAAGTCTTCTTCAAGATTTAAAATTTTTTTATATTTTGGGATTATAGGTCTCACGCAATGGGCTCTAAATGGGGAACTGGTGATCTACCTGCTGTTCAACATTTAGTAGTTCGTATAGGTCCCCGTGCTGCCTTAGCCGCCTCGGGCCTTGTGCATGAGTGGGCCAAAAAAATCCCTTCCAAAGATAAAACTTTCTCAAAATAAGATCTTTAAAATAATCTTTTCTCAAGCATTTTTCGAAGGTCAAACCTTCACAAACAAAATAATCTTTTCTCAAGCACTTTTGAAGGTCAAGCCTTCATAAACTAGAACTACGTAAGCCTTGAGTTTCCCATTGCACCGGGGAATACGTAGGAGCAGGATCAAGTCCTGTCAGGCTAACCTCCATCAAGCTATTTATTTTCACGTTAACTAAGGGATCAAACTATTTTCAAATAATCACACACTCAATTTAAGGGTACTGTTCTTCGGAACAGGCGAGTGAGGTGCCTAATACCTTCCCCACTCGTAACCGACTCCCGAACCTAAATCTTATCCAGGGTTTTTCGAAATCTTTTTCCCTTAAATAAAAATTTGGTGGCGACTCCACATCATCAACAAATCGTTTTTAAAATTTTAGCGAGTTCGTCGTCTCGTCGGAATTACGGTTGCGACACACCAAAGCCAAGATTAGGATCCAAAACGTGAAAGAGTCCTCCTTCATCCCAGTCTTTGTTCTTGATTCTTCCAGATGAAAACAAAAGATCTGTATCTTCCCAAAACTGCTCCTCCCAGCTCCTTTCCAGGGATCCTTTTTCCTTCGATCGTGCGATTCTTAGAGCTTTCGTCCTTCCAAGGAGAACTCAGGCTCCTCCCTCAAAGTGATTTTTTAAAGAATGAAAAAGAAAAAAAAAATCCCGCCCAATTAAACTTTCAATCGAATCCATTTCAAACCAAGTCCATACTAAACCGAGTCAAGTTCAATTCCTCAAGTTCAAATCCAATTTATTTTGTCAAAGATCAGTTTATTTTTCAAGCCTTTCTTACTTAAGCTCATTCATCTCTTTAACTTCATCATTTCCAAATTACATTCTTTTGTTCTAGGTCTCACGCTATGAACCCTAGACACGAACTGGTAGCTTTTTATGTTGTTCGATGCTTAGGAATTCATATGGGTCCCAAGTGCAGCCGTAGTTGTCTTGGACCCTATGCATATATGGACTAAGAATTCCTTTTGAATAACCTCAAGAAAAACTTCATTCTTTGATTCTAGGTCTCACGCAATGAACCTTAAGCACAAACTGGTAGCTTTTTCTACTGTTCGATGCTTAGGGATTCATATGGGTTTCAAGTGCAGCCATAGTTGTTTTGGACTTTGTGCATATGTGGACTAAGAACCCCTTTAAATAATTTCAAGAAAAAAATCCATTTTTAGAATCCCTAGTCTCACGTGACGAACCCTAAGTATGAACTGGTAGGTTTTTCTGTTGTTCGATGTTTAGGGATTCGTATGGATCCTAGTGCAGTCGTAGTTGTCTTGGATCTTGTGCATATGTGGACTAAGGATTTTTCCTCAAAATGCTTTCAAAACACTCTAGTCATTTTCAAATACTCCTTTTCAGGTAGCTCCGAAGGTCAAGCTTTCGAGCACCATTCATTTTCAAATATCTCCCTTTTAGCACCGCTAAAGGTCAAGCCTTCATAAACCAGAACTACGTAAGCCTTGAGTTTCCCATTGCACCGGGGAATATGTAAGAGCAGGATCAAGTCCTGTCAGGCTAACCTCCATCAACCTATTTATTTTCACATTAATTGAGGGATCAAACTATTTTCAAATAATCACACACTCAGTTTAAGGGTACGGTTCCTCGGAACATGCGAGTGGGGTGCCTAACACCTTCCCTACACGTAACCGACTCCCGAACGTAAATCTCATCCTTGAGTTAAGGTTTTTCCAAATATTTTTCCCTTAAATAAAAATTTCGTGGCGACTCCACATAATCCAAATAAAATTCTTTTTTAAATTTTAGCGAGTTCGTCGTCTCGTCAGAATTACGGTTGCGACAGATGGTAACTCCACTGGGGAATTCTAGAGAGTCGAGCCTTGTTTTCAATTGAGTGTGTTTTGTTTCAATCTCTTTCCTGTTTATTTTCACGATTCATTTATCTATTTATCTATTTGTTATCTGTTTGTCTATTCGTTGTACAACCTTAGGGTAGACGAACAATAAATTGCTATATATCCTTTCCATGATTTCCCCATTTGCAGGTTTCCCAAACTTGGGTGCCCTCATACATTACACATACGCACTTCATTTCATGAGTGGGGCCCTATACCCGGGTCTGAGTGAAGCCTAGGACTAGAGGGATCTAATGGTGTCACTTTGGGGCCTACGTCAACATCAGTCCATAATGATCACATATAATTTGAAAACAACTATGTTCACATTTGTTTGCTCTCCTCTTAGAGCACTCTTGCATGAATGATGAATATAGGAACCAAAACAAGACTGAACCAAAGAAATGTAGAAGGAATCCCGAGAAATACTTGAGGTTATTAAGCGTCTTATGGCTGAACATGCACCATGATTCTTGAAGATGATCAAGACATTCTCAAGCAATCACGATGGCCGTATGTCCCGAAACTAAGAACCAAAGCCATTCCACTACTTTCAGAAAGAGAAACTCTATCCTTCTATCTTTAGGAGTACACTTTCCTTGACCAAAGTGTTATGTGATTATCATGATGATTATGGAGAGCACAACCAGTGCCTGTATAACCTAGTCGACTCCCATAGAAGATATACCCGAGTAGAAAATATAGATTCTAAAGACTTCTACACAGTTCTCTCATGCGAGACCAGAACTTAAGATCCCGTTTTCTTTTTGTGTTCGCTTTGGTATGAAACTCGATTTAGTATGATCAGATTCAGCCACAAAGAACTAGTAAACTTACTAGTAATCAACGAAAAAAATTAATCAACTCAATCCAGTTTGCAACAAATTTTATTGTCATTCAACAGAATATTTCATTCTCTTTTGAGTGAACGAAGATAAACAAGCTTAAAGAGTAGTTCAATGAGAAGTTAAGGAGAACTTTACCTGGTGGATGAATTTTTCCTGCAAACTGAGATCTCTCTAGAAGTCTATGCTCTTGATCTTGTCAAGCCGATTGGATCCTTGGAGGAAAGAGCTTCACCAAAGCCAAGATTAAGATCCAAAACGTGAAAGAGTCCTCCTTCACCCCTGTCTTTGTTCTTGATTCTTCCAAATGAAAACAAAATATCTGTATCTTCCGAAAACTTCTCCTCCCAGCTCCTTTTCAGGGATCCTTTTTCCTTCGATCGTGCGATTCTTAGGTCTTCCATCCTTCCAAGGAGAACTCAGCCTCCTCCCTCAAAGTGATTTCATGAGTGGGGCCCTATACCAGGGTCTGAGTGAAGCCTAGGACTAAAGGGATGTAGTGGTGATACTTTGGGGCTTACGTCCTTTTTGACTATCACGAAAATCCCGACTAAAGTGCGTCCTATTTGTAAAGTCCTACAACTGGTAGTTTTTTCTGCTCTTATGGCAAGCATTACAGATTGGAACTTGGCTCTAGTGACCTCTACACCCTAGGATTACTAACCACCTTTGAGAGGTTCATGCATTAAAAGCCCTAGACCCTTAGGACAGGTAACCCACATGGAAGGCAAGGAGGGCACACACTCCTTTCATGATACATGGCTCATATGCTATTCACATGCTCAAGTTAACGGAATCATCCAAGATAGCAAAGGGGAGATGAGATCTGAAATTGGAGTAATACAAAAAAATCAAGAAAGAAAATCTAGGATGCATAAACCGAAATTTGAAAAATCAAGAAATAGAATGAAGCAAAAGGAGAGAAAAATCAAAACAAATAAAATTTCAAGAAAAATCAAATAGAAGGAGGGAAATAAAAACTTCTAGGAAAAATTAGAAAAATAATTTTTTAAAATATTGAAAATATAAAAATATTCAAAAGAAATCTTAAAAGGATGTTTTAGAAATAGATAAAAAAATCTTTTGAAAATATTGAAAACATAAAAGATTCAAAAGGAGAGAAAATGAAATTTCGAAAACCTAAAGAATGCTTTTTAGAAAAGTTTTAACAAAACTTTTTTAAACAAAACCCAAGGTTTTCTAACAAAAAAATACCCAAAGTTTATAAAAAAAAATGAAGTTGCTAAAGATCAAGAACGAACAAAGAAAGCAACACTCAATTATTTGCAAAACAGTTAAAGTCTCTAAAAATAATTTGTGCATAGCATGCATGCATTCGTTCATTCCTTCATTCATAAATTTATCATGGAAAAAGGGAGATTTCAAAAATTAGTCCAGACCTTTTTCATTTTCATACTCATTTTTACATCAACATTTTTTTTTGCACTCAAATTGTTTCTCTAAAATTTTTTTTGGAGAAAGACAACTTCCTCGGCATCCTTACAGAACGAGATCATAATCAGAAATCATGGATGAGCAGGAAAGGCAAAATGAGGAGTTGAGAAATGAGGTCAAAACTCTGAAGGAGCAGATGGCCAAGCTAATGGAGGCCATCCAACTATCAAAACAGAAAGAGGCAAGGGAACCATTACCGGGAGAACCAGCTGACCCAATATACACTCCAAGATCCTTTCTATGACAAGATGATCGGCAGTGTGACCGCTAGCTTCTCCGAGGTCGTCATCATTGGAGAAAGGACCGAAGGTGGCATGCGTTGTGGAAAGATCGTGCACAAGCCTACAGGCCCAGTAAACGCTTCTAATGGATCTGGAAAGAAGAAGACAGGCGAGACCTGCAACATGGCTTCTAGTCAAGGCCAATACATTCCACATATGGCACCTGATGGTCCAGTTGGCTACCAACCACCATAATACACACCTTACATACCATATCCTTACATCGCCGCCACCTACCAAACACCATACCCTCCTACTTACAACTATCCGACACAAGTCCGACCACCAACACCATATACAGTCCAAACACAAGCCATGAGCCTAAATGCCAACCAAAGCCAGAAAAAGGAGAAGAAGCCCGTCCAATTCGACCCTATTCCAATCTCCTACACTAAGTTGCTACCTCGCCTAATTCAAAACTCGTTGGTTGCACCTTATCCTCTGAAACCTCAAAAGCCTCCATATCCTAAATGGTATGATGCAAATGCCAGATGCGATTACCACGCAGGATTCATTGGTCATTCCACAGAGGATTGCCTAGCACTGAAGCGTAAAGTACAAAACTTGATTGATGCAAAATGGGTGGATTTTGGGAGGCTAGCTCCTAACACAGAAAATAATCCATTGCCAAATCACGAGAGTCCATCAGCTAGCTAAGAGATAGGAGTAGTGCAATGAGTTAACTTGTACAAGTTGAGATACCGAGAGGATATTTATCCAAAAATTGTCGTACTTTTCAAAGTCAATCTTTTGTAAATAAATCTCAATGAATAATACAAAATTAATTTTTTCATGTTTCTTAAGCATGTGCCTCACATTGTTGACTACATAAAAACTCGAATTCAGGCAAAAATTAGGGATGCAAAATAAGATCCGCTGAATTGGAAGCCAAAATGATCCCAGCAAGATCGATAATTGACTACATAAAAAGAAGAAAACTCGCTGGATTAAAATCAAGAAATAGTCCAGGAAAAATCAGGGTCAAAATTCAAAATTTAAGAAGAAAAACCCGCTGGATTAAGCCAAAAATAATCCAGGAAAAAGTAGGGTTAAAATTCAAAAAGTAAATCAATAAAATCATGATCAGAAAAGATCTTGCTGGATTCCAAAAACAATTTAGGCAAAATCAGGGTCAAATAAAAGCCTGCTAGGTCGACAATCCCCAAAAAGACCTAGGAAAAAGTTAGGGCATCAAAACAAAAGCCCGTTAAGTCAACAATCCTCAAAGACGACCTAGGCAAAAGTTAGGGCGCAATCAAACAGAAGGCCCGCTAGGTCGAAAACCCTCAAAGGGCGGCCTAGGCAAAAGTTAGGCCCGCTAGGTCAACAAACCTAACAACCTAGGAAAAAGTTAGGGCACGATAAAATAGAAGCCCGCTAGGTCAACAAATCTAACAACCTAGGAAAAAGTTAGGGCACGATCAAATAGAAGCCCGCTAGGTCCCAAACTCTAAAAAATGACCTACGCAAAAGTTAGGGCACACAATCAAGAGCCCGCTAGGTTGAAAACCTGTAAGGGCGACCTAAGCAAAAGTTAGGGCAAACGAAAGACCTGCTGGGTTGAAAACTCAAGAGAACAGCCCAGGAAAAAGTTAAGGTCAATCCAGGAATTCTAGGATAATTTAACATTTCTGCACCTCATCTTCCCTAAAACTGGGGAAATTTTTTTTCCATTTCTCGAGTTTGGTTAATTTGACAATCAAGATTATGAAAAGCAGCATTGGCATTTTTCATCAAAAGGTGTCATTTGGGCAATCGAACCCACATCTTTTGTCATCCTTCCCTTTCAAGTACACTACCTCAAATATCTTTTGCAAACCTTCTCTATTTGTTTCCTTTAACCATCCAAAATCACTTCGCACACTTCAATAGTGAACGTGCTAAAATGAAATGTGAAAAATGTAAAAATTAAAAAAGGATTGATTTTGAAAAGTCCTGAAAATCGGATGAGTCCTTAACCGTCGCAACACGACATGACTTCTTCCCAAAAAATCATCCTCCTACCAACCACGATGCCACAAAAAAAGGGGAGTGTGTCAGGCTCAATAATACTGACCGTCATTGGGTCTCAAAGATCCTAGAAAAGAAGGTTCCAACATTGACCAAGAAGCCAAGCGATAGAGTCAATCAAACTCGTCCTGATTCTCGATTCTTTTCACACAAACTATAAGGTTGTCGAGCAAGGGCGTGTCAAAAAATCAATCAAAAATAAAGAGAAACAAAGTTTTTTTTACCATATCATGGCATGCATTTATCCCATCTCATCAAATAATTATTTCAAACATCAAAAACCTATAAAATAATATTAAAACACCACATCCTTGTCATTTATTCAAGCATCACAAAACATCGCATCCTTTTCATTCAATAGCACATAAACATCTTGTCACAGAAGCATCGCATCATTTTTCCATTCACCGAGCATCACATAAGCATCTCATTCGAACATCGCATCAAGACCAGGGCAGATTGCCCAAATCAATCATAATTAAAAGATTTATAAAATCTCAAAACTGGGGCAAAAGGATGCCCAGCAAATTGCAAATTGGGGCAATCCCCAATTTTTGAAAATTCAAAACAGGGGAAAACGTTTGCCCAGAAATTCAAATGGGGGAGGGGGGTTGTCCTCGGTCTCTAGAAAAACTCAAATTCAAGATCGAAGCTGGGGCAAACATTTGCCCAGAAAAATTCAAATTGAGGCAATCCTCAATTTCAAAAAATTCAAATGCTGAATCAAGTTCAAACAGGGGCAAACACTTTCCCACAAAAATTCAATTTGAGGTCATCCTCAGAGTTTGAGTCAAGTCCAAACTGGAGCGAATGCTTGCCCACAAAATTCAATTTGAGGTCATCCTCAGATTCTGGATCAAGTCCAAACTGGGGCAAACGCTTGCCCACAAAAATTCAATTTGAGGTCATCCTCAGATTCTGGATCAAGGCCAAATTGGGACAAACGCTTGCCCACAAAAATTCAATTTGAGGTCATTCTCAAATTATGAATCAAGTTCAAACTAGGGCCGACATTCGCCCAAGAAAAATTTGAATTCAAAGAACCAGGTCAAAACTGGGGCAAACATTTGCCCAGATAATTCAAGTTAGGACAATCGACAGTTTTAAGTCAAAGTTCAAATGAAGGCATACATCAGCCTGAAGAAATTCAAGTTAAAGGCATCCTTAATTCCCTTAAATAAAAATTTGGTGGTGACTCCACATAAACTTAAAAATTTCTTTTTAAATTTTAGCAAGTTCGTCATCTCGTCGGAATTACGGTTGTGACAAAACTGTTTATCAAACCATTGCACGAATAGTGCCATATAACTCTTTCATATACAATATATACCCTTCGGATTACCATGAGTTAATACACCAGAATCATGGCCAAAGGATATAGTTTCTGTATCCAGTATAGACCTATCTGATGCCTTTAGGGACGCATTTCTGCTATATGATACACGAGACAAGAATAGCACGACATAACACGATTGCCTATACCTGTTCGACACTATTATAATCCTTCGCTGATTATTGCCTTTTCTTTACAATCCCCACTAATATCTGAATCAACTGCCAATATTATAGGAAGCTCTAGAACCCCAGAAACTTTAGCGAAAGATATGCACTCTGAACATACCCTGAATACGACCCTTGCCTATTCTGTTAGGTGAGGACGTGCTGCTCTTCATATGAAAACGTCACTGAGAAATCAGCCGTCGGCATCAGTCCATAATGATCACATATAATTTGAAAACAACTACGTTCACATTTGTTTGCTCTCCTCTTAGAGCACTATTGCATGAATGATGAATATAGGAACCAAAACAAGACTGAACCAAAGAAATGTAGAAGGAATCCCGAGAAATCCTTGAGGTTATTGAGTGTCTTATGGCTGAACATGCACCATGCATCTTGAAGATGTTCAAGACATTCTCAAGCAATCACGATGGGCGTACGTCCCGAAACTAAGAACCAAAGCCATTCCACTACTTTCAGAAAGAGAAACGCTATCCTTCTATCTTTAGAAGTACACTTGCCTTGACCAAAATGTTATTTGATTATCATGATCATTATGGAGAGCACAACCAGTGCCTGTATAACCTAGTCGACTCCCACAAAAGATATACCAGAGTAACAAATCTAGATTCTAAAGACTTCCACACAGTTCTCTCACACGAGACCAGAACTTAAGATCCCGATTTCTTTTTGTCTTCGTTTTGGTATGAAACTCAATTTAGTATGATCAGATTCAGCCACAAAGAACTAGTAAACTTACTAGTAATCAACGAAAAAATTAATCAACTCAATCCAGTTTGCAACAAATTTTATTGTCATTCAACAGAATATTTCATTCTCTTTTAAGTGAACGAAGATAAACAAGCTTAAAGAGTAGTTCAATGAGAAGTTAAAGAGAACTTTACCTGGTGGATGAATTTTTCCTGCAAACTGAGATCTCTCTGGAAGTCTATGCTCTTGATCTTGTCAAGCCGATTGGATCCTTGGAGGAAAGAGCTTCACCAAAGCCAAGATTAAGATCCAAAACGTGAAATAGTCCTCCTTCATCCTTGTCTTTGTTCTTGATTCTTCTAGATGAAAACAAAAGATCTGTATCTTCCTAAAACTGCTCCTCCCAGCTCCTTTCCAGGGATTCTTTTTCCTTCGATCGTGCGATTCTTAGAGCTTCCGTCCTTCCAAGGAGAACTCAGCCTCCTCCCTCGAAGTGATTTTTTAAAGAATGAAAAAGAAAAAAAAACCCCGCCCAATTATGTTTTTCTTCTATTTATAGGCTTTCCCTTTTTCCTTTTCTTTTCTCTTTTTGAATTTGCGTTTTTCCGTTTTGGTTATTCTGTTTTTATTGTTTTTATTTCCGTTATTCATTTTCTGTTTTTCTTCAATTTCCGTTTTTTATTTGTAATTTATTTTCTACTTTTTCTTTAATTTCATTAATTTTAATTTTAATACCTACAAAATTTTTAATTATTTGGGTCCCATGCTTTATTTGCTCCCTATAACTAAAATTGATCCCACTTTTAGTTTCCACAATGTATTTATATATTTTATTTCTTGAATTATTTTATTTACTTCCACTATAAGCTCTTAGGAGAGTATTTGATTCCATAAAATATCTATATATTGGGATTCTTCAATGTTTAAGGAAGTTCATATCTTTTAAAAATGATTATTCACACAATATTTAGCAAAAGAATTATTCTCAAGTTAGGAAAAAGTTTCATAATTAGCATTAAAAAATTTAAAAAAGCTTTTCAACGAGAGATGTAAGTGAATTGCGAATAAGTGAGTAAGAAATAATATACAAAGAAACTAAAAAGGAAATGTTATATTTAGATAACGGTTTTAATGTAGTTGTGGTCTTAAAGTCATGCCTTTCCAGTATAAATAACATCCTATAGTATTTTCAAACCAATTCATTCAGAGAAAGTTAGGAAGCATCGTGCAAGTTGGAAACATTAACAAAATTTAAGTAATATGAAGTTTCTTATTATCATTTCTATTTTATCTTTATTTGTTGTTGGATTTGGTGAAGCTCAAGTACTTCAGATATCAAGATTTGGAGGAAAACCAAATACAGATATAACAAAGGTATTATTTTATAGAAATGAGGGAAGAAAACAATTTGTCCATTTATTATTTAATTATATGGGTTAGATAAAAGCTTGGGGTCCTTTTTCTATTTGATTTTTGCTTATTTATAATTTTCAAATTCTGAAGGCTTTTATAAGTGCTTGGACTCAAGCATGTGCATCAACAACTGCCGTAAAAATTGTGATTCCTGCGGGTACATACAATATGGGTGTAATAGATCTTAAAGGTCCTTGTAAAGCTCCTATTGAAATCAAGGTTGATGGAACAATTAAAGCACCTGCAAATCCCGATCTCCTTAAGAACGCTTACCAATGGATCAAGTTTGGATATCTAAACGCTCTTACCATATCAGGTAGGGGGATTTTTGACGGCCAAGGTGCAGTAGCTTGGACACAAAAATACTAAATGCAAGATGCATACAATGGTAAGTAAATAAATATAAATGTTGGAATTCGAAAAATTATGTTACCTGACTTGAGCCTTCACAAAACTTTAATCTAATGATTTCATTTTGTTTTTAAATGCCAACACAATTTTGGTTTTAATTTTCTCAACAATTCTGTTATTCGCGATATTACTACAAAGGACAGCAAAAACTTTCATGTCAACGTTTTAGGATGCAATAATTTCACATTTGATGGGTTCAAAATTAGAGCCCCAGATGAGAGCCCCAACACTGATGGGATCCACATCGGAAGATCATTTGATGTGAAGATTCTTAACTCCGACATTCAAACAGGAGATGATTGTGTCTCATTGGGAGATGGTAGCAAAAAAGTAACTGTCCAAAATGTGAATTGTGGACCTGGCCATGGTATTAGTGTTGGAAGCCTTGGAAAGTACCAAAATGAACAGCCTGTATCAGGTCTTCTTGTTAAGAATTGCACAATGAAAAATACCGATAACGGCGTAAGGATCAAGACCTGGCCTAACACCCCTGGACAAATTACTATAACTGATATGCATTTCGAAGATATAGTTATGATTAACGTTCGAAACCCTATCATTATTGACCAAGAATATTGTCCATGGAACCAGTGCTCCAAACAGGTATTCAATTCTTTATCTATTAGTTGCTTATCGTCATAATCTTAAATTTAAGTTTTATTTATCAATTCATACACAAAAGTTGATTATTATTTTTATCCAATTTGAATCTTATTCTTATATTTATTTAATGATACAGAATCCATCAAAAATCAAGATAAGTAAGGTTTCTTTCAAGAACATTCGAGGCACCTCAGCAACTAAAGAAGGAGTGACCCTTCTTTGTAGCAAAGGGGTACCATGCGAACAGCTAGAGATGTCTAATATTGATCTCAAATTTAATGGAGCTGCAGCAACGGCTAGATGTCACAATGTTAAGCCCAGAGTTAAAGGAAGAGCTCCAATTTGTGTGGCCTAAAATGACAATTTTTTTGTAGCTCATGTCACAATGTCATAATATGTCGTACAATTTTTTATTTTTCAATTTTTTTCTTTTAATTTTGTTATTACAAAATATGTATGCTAAGTCCTTTTGTTTAAGAATTTGTTTATTTTATTTTTTGATGTAAATACTTTAGAAAAATATATTGTAAAGTTTCATTTATTGATATAAAATGTAGGTGGAACTTGGAAAATTTTACAAGTATTTTCTTAGTTCTTGGTGACACATGAATCGGTGTTATGAAAATTTTATTGAACTCATAAACTTAAACTATATGGATCCATTCTTAAAAGTTTAGTATTGCAATAGGTGTGTGACAAAGGTAATTGAGGATAAATCAACCATTAAATTGGATACCAATAGGAAGTGTTTAATGAAAATAATCACAAGTAAATTCAACTATTGTAATTATTAGAAGATGCATCGTTAACGGTGGACTATTTTTAATTTTCGGTAAAATGAACTAAAAGACATATATTTTTAGATATATAGTGATGACCTTAAGGATTAAAAATAATATGAAAAAATTTCAACAAAATTCAAACTATCTTGAAAATTTGCATTGCAATATAAAACAATGTCACATCTAGTTTAGACCATTCAAAGAAAACATTTCTTATTCATTATCTGTAATAGTGTTTTAGGTAATATTGTGATATATGTACATGTAATTTTTTTTAACAAAAAAAAACTGTATTATATGAACAAAGAATTATTTTTTTATATATTTTTTGTTGTTTCTAGATTTTAATATAGTATTTTAATTTGTATTTTATTTTTTATTTTTAAATTCAAGTTCTAACTTATATTGCAGAGAAAGTATGAATTAATGAAATTTTTAGTTTGACATTTTAATTTTATTTTATTTTTTGTTTTAGTACCAATCATATGTTTGTTATTAGTTTGGTTTTGTACTTTAAATAAGTTAATAAATTTGATTCTTATCATAAAAATCAACACTGTTATATTAGAAAATATCAACATGTATAATTTTGTTCTATAATTGGTTTATTTACTTATATTATACCCTTTTAATAAGCTATTTAATTCAACAAAATATCAATTTATACATTTTTGATTTCAAAGATTTTAATAATGTTAAAATTTTGTTCAAACGTTATTTGGACTTTTGTGAGAATAATCTTGATTCTTAAATTGTGTAAAAATTTGATAATAAACTTTAAAAAATTTAATAATGAAATTTTAACGGTAGATGTAAACTGAATTACCAATAACTAAATAAGAAAATATTAATCTAGAAACAAAATGAAAATATTACATTTAACCATCAAACGTATTGTGGTTGTTGCCTTAAAGTCTCACTATTCCTTTACAAATGGTGTCCCATAATACATCATAAGTTATTTAGCTGCAGTAATGCCTCTCCTTTCACACGATATCCTATCGTTTTAATAAAATTTTATTATATTAATTTTACTATTACGAAATGTGTAACCCTTTAAAAGTATAAAATGAAGACATTTAAGTTTATATGACTATTTATCTTGGTTGTTAACGTAAAGATTATAGACAAATATTTTCAAATATTTCATGGACTAATATAAAAATATAGGTCTAACTTTTGAAAATTTTTATAGCTTCACTTCTTTTTAATTCTTGTTAATATGTTAATCTTTTTTATTAGAAATTTATTTCATTGACCAAATTATACAATATTAAACCAACCTTAGTAGTTTATATTGTTGTAAAAGTTATTGGACTAAAATGATCGATATTAAAATCAACCTTAAATCAAGTGCCACTAAGAATATTTAACGAAATATTATATTTAGAGAAATTAGCTAGAATACTATTATAAATATTAGATTCACTATTTTAGATGGATTAGTATTTCATATAAATTTTATGGTTAATATCACATCAAATTCAACCATTTATACCTAGGCTTTATAATTTAGGGAAAAAAATCATTTTGCTTGGTATATACTAAGGGTTTACAAAGTTTTAAAATAGTCAAAATTAAAATTAAATTAAAGTATAACATATATCCTTCAAACATGCAATGACAAAATTCATTTAACATAGAAACTAATTGGTGGTGGATATTGTTTACAATAAAAAAGATTTCTTAAATTTTTTTACTACCTAATTAGAGATTAAATTATTAGTCATTAAATTCTTTTAAAAAAATAAAGTAACTAATTTCGATCTCTAATTAATTTATTTAATTTATAATTAATATTTTCTATTTAGTGATCGATGTATTTATTTCAAGGATATTGTTAACTGCTCTTTATTTTTTTCCTTTTGTAAAATTATTTTCATTTGAACCTTAATAAAGAAAAAACTTAAAATAATTAATCTCTCATTTATTCAGTGTACATCTCTTTTCTATTTGAATTTATTACAAATATTATTTAGTAAGAAATAGAGTATAAATAAGAACAAAAGTAAGAGAAATTAAAAAGTTTCCACAAATGATAAAAATATCCCTACATTAGGATAACACTAATTTATGTGCAAGAAACCCAAAAAAAAAAGTTAAAAGGTATTCCAAGGGATTAGTACCATTAGTGATGGTTAAAAAGTTATAATAAAAGAATAAAAACAAAGATAGGACAAAAAAAGGTTATTAGAAAACTCCAAGAACATAGCTCTATCTTTCACAAATGTTAAACTATTCCCGAAAAAAGTGGAAAATGACATAAGAATGATTCAGAAATAAACCAATAACTATAGGAATCATCTGACGAACAATTTGGGAACCTTCTCAAAAAAATTTAAAAAAATTTCTGAAATTATCCTATAAGACTGGAAAGGAAAAAAAATATGAAGCAGAAGTTGGGATATGGGCCCTACTCCTTGAGCACAAAAATGAACACGTGGAAAATAATATGATGACTCTCTATATGAGTTATCACTTTATTAATGTCATATAAGACAAAAATATGAAATAGGAGAGATAAAATTAACTATGGTGAAAGTAAATTAATCTTGATTAATTAAAATTAACCTTGCTTAGAATAAATTAATCAGGACTAGTGAAAAATTCAGAATAATTAGCATTAAACTAATCCTGAAAGGATAATTCTCTATATTTGGATTTATTTTAGAAAATAAAAATTACATGCAAATATACCAAAGTTCTCTTTAGTGGGAAATTCATTTCCAAACTATCCTTAAGTGGTTGAATAGTATCTCAGCCCTTGGAGGGATCATTTCCTTCATATTACACCTCCTAAACACTTAGAGAAATTCTTTAAACTTTCTCTAAACTCAAACTATTACCAAAATCCAAAAATTCACACTAGGCTTAAAGTTTCATCTTGGAGGTTTAAGTTAAATCAAAACAAACCTATCGAGCCCTTCCACCATCACTAAGAGATCTTGTGTGGACCATCAAGGAGGAGAAAGATCAGCCTTAAAGAGACATCAAAACCATCATAAAAGTCTTCAACAAGTAGGATATTTAGTACAAGTTTTTTTAAGCTTTCAATTTTGTAATTATGGTTTAATCTTATTCTTTTTGGTAGATCTCTCTCTAAGGTTTATGGATCCCTTTTGATTGAGTTTAAAGAAGCTCAAAACTGCCTTTGATAGCTAAAAATGAGCATTATTAAGTTTTAGTGATTTTTGGAAATTAAAGGAAAGTTTTTATGAATTAAAGTGCTTCTAAGAACCTTTGGAGCAATTTAATCATTAAAATTTCTTAAAATTGATTTTTGATGCTTTGGGGAAGATTTAAGAGTTTTTGAGAAAATTTTTAAAGTCCTCAAAATAAAGGATTGATAGATCTTGGAGTAGATCTAGTAGATCTACACTTGTTTGCCTTGAAAAATGCTTTCTTTAAGATCTTTATGTTCAAAGTTGGAAATTTGTTTATGTTTCTTCTTAAAAGCTTTAATCAAAGTTGGACTTTGATAAAAGTCTAGATCTGGACTCATGTTAAAATTCTTAAAAAAACCAAGAAATTTTATGTAATAAAATCTATAAAGTTAACTTGGACTTAGAAACTATTAAGAGTAAAGGTGGAATTTTCGACTAAAGGTTGAACAAATCACTTAAGACCTTCCATGACCATGACAAAAGCTATGGAGTGAGGATAAATCATGGTAAAGCTAAGGATAAAGGATGCACAAATAACCAAAATCCATAACACAAAGGCCAAGAGAACACAAATGGAGGAAAATAAACTTTGTTTTGGCTAGTTAGAATTTTCATGTACTTAAGGAAACATGAGTTTAAAATTTTGATTAATGTATAAAGAGTATCCTAGTCAAATATCAAAAAGGAATTATAAATTTGGAATATATTTGCACATAGTGGAGTGACCATTCGACCATATTAGTTAAAATTGGTGAAAACATGTTAAAACATTCCTAGAACTTAAGGATAAACCTAAATATGTTTAAGGTCGTTTTAGTAATTAATTATGGAGTATAAGGAGGAGAGGGAGAATTTTCCTACTCTAACAAAGTAAGGAGGAAAAGCACTAAAAGTTTTTAAGGGTTGTATAAACTAATAGCCTAAGTCTTATCTAGTGTAAAGCAGCTTTTAGGAGAAGAAAAATTGAATCATAACACCTTAGGACTAAGGTATGTGAATTTGGCCACCCAGGTAATAAATAGGCAAAGTTGTCTAGTTTGTATGTTTAAAGATAACAAAATAAGACATAAGTCGAAAACTTTAATTTCATGAGCAAAAAGGTAAGCAAATAGGTTCATAAATGGATCAAACGTAATTAGCCAAGTTATTAGACAAAATTATAAAACATATAACACTTAAACTTGAATTAAGTTATGTATAAGATATTTAATTTAAGAAACATAAAGAGTAACAACTAATAAGGTCATTCGGCCAAGGAGAGAATAAATCCTATATGCCATAATCTTACATTAAAAGAATATTAAGAACTTAATCCTTGAGAAAAGGAAAGACTGAGAGATACATTAGAAGGATGAGTGGACTAAGATCCTATTAGAAATTTATCATAAATCTTAGGAATAATGCAAGATAGACAAGCTATTGGAGGAGCTTTACACACTATCCAAGAAAGTAGCATCAAGCTTAATTAAGATTTTCTTGATTAAAAGATTAGTTTCTATTTAGCAGAATTATGCCAATTGTTGTATTCTCTTATGAGTACACAAAGATGAATGTAAATTGTAAGGATAACACTCTTGATTGTTTTGAGAGAAATGTATTACATGATATTCATATTGTTGTTGATGATATCAAAGTAGTTCAAAAATAGAGATTAATTGTGCATGGAATATTGGTTAGGTTATTTGAGCCTGCATGTTATTTAGAAGCTTTTAAGAAGGAACCTAATTAACTAACGCATCACTAAAGAAAGAAATTATGTGAAAAGTTAATACTACTCTTAATGTGTCTTGTGCACATTTTGAAGGCGAAAGGTCCTTCTAAGGTGGAAAGAAAAGAGCTCTCCAAAAGTTCTTCCATTATGAAGCATCAGGTCTTTAATGTTTGTGATGGTGATGACCATGAATGAATATGCTCATATCCTAATAATAGAACTTAGAGTAGCAGAGCTGGTGAGAAGATATTGTTTGACCAAGTAGTATTATATGCGTGTGTCTTAGATTATCACTAAGAGAGTGATAAACAAAAGAAAAAAAATTACATTAAGGCATAGATGAAATGATAGTCAAAAATTATATCTGTGATGTGATCCCAAAAGGCTATGAAACTTATGTAATTTAGACTATGTAACTTGTATCTTCACTAGAAACTAGTTCTTCTTTATGTAAAGAAATATGCTTTAGCTAAAGTTTTCTAAAAATTTTTTTTAAAAAAAAACTTGTTTGCATGACATGTTTTCTAATAAACTGAAATGGCTAGGATGAAAGAGATGTCACTAACCATAGGGTAGAATCTTACTCAAAAATTTAGTTTCTCATCCCCTTTCCTACAATTTTCTTCTTAGACGCTCCAAATGTTGTTCGTGACCGCAGTGGCCTTTTTGAAGCTTAGTAACGTTAACTGGACAGCAAACGCCTGCAAACTCATCATCGGCGCTCAAACTAATGTGCGAGTTTATTTTTCTTTAGACCACTTATTTATATCTATCATGATGAGCCCAAATTTCTCAAGTATAAAGTTTGTCATTCCTCTTGAAGCCTTCCACCCTAATAGGGTGTTTCCATCCCCACTTAACTGCTGGGTACCTCTAGTTGCACCCACCAAAGATTCCTCCTCATCAGAAGTGGAGAGCGACCTACAGACATCATCCCATTACTATTGCACCTCTCATGTGGTGTCGTCACAAGAAAGTTCTCCATTCCCTAGGTTATATATGTTTCGAGCAATTTAAGAGATGGCAGATGGGACCTTTGTTTCCTTTGATGAAATTATATGGTTGGAGCATTATCACCACCATCCCTAAAGTATTTGCATGGTTATTTTAGGAAGAAGTTCAAGGCCATCCCTATAATAAACATTTTGTAAATAGTTGGATGATTGTACTCTAATAAAATAGTATATAACATGTATCATAATATATGTAATGTATGTATATAGTAGTTGTAACTGTACATGTAATTAGGTGTGTAAGGGCACATATATATTTTCTTACTTAATTTATCTACATTAGGCGTGTATAATTATAGGTTTTCATGACTTCTAGCATGGTTTGTATTTTTGATAATTTTTATTTATGCACATTAAAGAAGTATAGAACAGTAAAAATAACATAAATCATTAATGAATTAAACGTGAATGAGGATGTCTATTTATTTATTTTTCGATATGAGAGCTATTTTGACAAGACTTGTATTTTATATCAATATGTTTTTCAAAAACATTTACCGTATTTTCACTAATAATAATTTCCTAAAAGATTCCGCATCATGAAATATCAATCTAATAATGAAATTGAGTTTACAATCTCTGCTCCTTCTCTTCTCCCACTCTCTCATTTCTTCTCTATTTTGAAATCTCATCATTTTCTGAAAACCCTAACTATGGGGTGTGGATTCTGTGACCCATCATCATCAACCACCATTAGAGTAAATATCTTTCCTTCCTTTCTTTGCGTATTTAGGGAGTTATGTTTTTCTTGAGACAAACATATTTAGTTCCTTTATTCACTCTCATTTTCCTTTGTGTAAAAAGAAGTTCTAAGATTCACATCATGTATGTGGAATATTATTGGAATCAATATTATGTTTTTTCCTACGATATATTTTTGGATGGTGTATGTAGCTTAATAATGATAATTTTACAGGCAGATCAAAGGAATTTATCTTCTATTTTGTTCTATGCAATTGCATTTTCTGTATAAAAAATATAGTAGAAAATTCTCTTTAATTTTAATTTTAATACCTACAAAATTTTTAATTATTTGGTTCCATGCTTTATTTGCTCCCTATAACTAAAATTGATTCCACTTTTAGTTTCCACAATGTATTTATATATTTTATTTCTTGAATTATTTTATTTACTTCCACTATAAGCTCTTAGGAGAGTATTTGATTCCATAAAATATCTATATATTGGGATTCTTCAATGTTTAAGGAAGTTCATATCTTTTAAAAATGATTATTCACACAATATTTAGCAAAAGAATTATTCTCAAGTTAGGAAAAAGTTTCATAATTAGCATTAAAAAATTTAAAAAAGCTTTTCAACGAGAGATGTAAGTGAATTGTGAATAAGTGAGTAAGAAATAATATAAAAAGAAACTAAAAAGGAAATGTTATATTTAGATAACGGTTTTAATGTAGTCATGCCTTTCCAGTATAAATAACATCCTATAGTATTTTCAAACCAATTCATTCAGAGAAAGTTAGGAAGCATCGTGCAAGTTGGAAACGTTAACAAAATTTAAGTAATATGAAGTTTCTTATTATCATTTCTATTTTATCTTTATTTGTTGTTGGATTTGGTGAAGCTCAAGTACTTCAGATATCAAGATTTGGAGGAAAACCAAATACAGATATAACAAAGGTATTATTTTATAGAAATGAGGGAAGAAAACAATTTGTCCATTTATTATTTAATTATATGGGTTAGATAAAAGCTTGGGGTCCTTTTTCTATTTGATTTTTGCTTATTTATAATTTTCAAATTCTGAAGGCTTTTATAAGTGCTTGGACTCAAGCATGTGCATCAACAACTGCCGTAAAAATTGTGATTCCTGCGGGTACATACAATATGGGTGTAATAGATCTTAAAGGTCCTTGTAAAGCTCCTATTGAAATCAAGGTTGATGGAACAATTAAAGCACCTGCAAATCCCGATCTCCTTAAGAACGCTTACCAATGGATCAAGTTTGGATATCTAAACGCTCTTACCATATCAGGTAGGGGGATTTTTGACGGCCAAGGTGCAGTAGCTTGGACACAAAATGATTGTCACAAAAATACTAAATGCAAGATGCATACAATGGTAAGTAAATAAATATTAATGTTGGAATTCAAAAAATTATGTTACCTGACTTGAGCCTTCAAAAAACTTTAATCTAATGATTTCATTTTTTTTTAAATGCCAACAGAATTTTGGTTTTAATTTTCTCAACAATTCTGTTATTCGCGATATTACTACAAAGGACAGCAAAAACTTTCATGTCAACGTTTTAGGATGCAATAATTTCACATTTGATGGGTTCAAAATTAGAGCCCCAGATGAGAGCCCCAACACTGATGGGATCCACATCGGAAGATCATTTGATGTGAAGATTCTTAACTCCGACATTCAAACAGGAGATGATTGTGTCTCATTGGGAGATGGTAGCAAAAAAGTAACTGTCCAAAATGTGAATTGTGGACCTGGCCACGGTATTAGTGTTGGAAGCCTTGGAAAATATCAAAATGAACAGCCTGTATCAGGTCTTCTTGTTAAGAATTGCACAATGAAAAATACCGATAACGGCGTAAGGATCAAGACCTGGCCTAACACCCCTGGACAAATTACTATAACTGATATGCATTTCGAAGATATAGTCATGATTAACGTCCGAAACCCTATCATTATTGACCAAGAATATTGTCCATGGAACCAGTGCTCCAAACAGGTATTCAATTCTTTATCTATTAGTTGCTTATCGTCATAATCTTAAATTTAAGTTTTATTTATCAATTCATACACAAAAGTTGATTATTATTTTTATCCAATTTGAATCTTATTCTTATATTTATTTAATGATACAGAATCCATCAAAAATCAAGATAAGTAAGGTTTCTTTCAAGAACATTCGAGGCACCTCAGCAACTAAAGAAGGGGTGACCCTTCTTTGTAGCAAAGGGGTACCATGCGAACAGCTAGAGATGTCTAATATTGATCTCAAATTTAATGGAGCTGCAGCAACGGCTAGATGTCACAATGTTAAGCCCATAGTTAAAGGAAGAGCTCCAATTTGTGTGGCCTAAAATGACAATTTTTTTGTAGCTCATGTCACAATGTCATAATATGTCGTACAATTTTTTATTTTTCAATTGTTTTCTTTTAATTTTGCTATTACAAAATATGTATGCTAAGTCCTTTTGTTTAAGAATTTGTTTATTTTTAATTTTTGATGTAAATACTTTAGAAAAATATATTGTAAAGTTTCTGATATAAAATGTAGGTGGAACTTGGAAAATTTTATAAGTATTTTTCTTAGTTCTTGGTGACACATGAATGGTGTTATGAAAATTTTATTGAACTCATAAACTTAAACTATATGGATCCATTCTTAAAAGTTTAGTATTGTAATAGGTGTGTGACAAAGGTAATTGAGGATAAATCAACCATTAAATTGGATACCAATAGGAAGTGTTTATTGAAAATAATCACAAGTAAATTCAACTATTGTTATTATTATTAGATGCATCGTTAAAGGTGGACTATTTTTAATTTTCGGTAAAATGAACTAAAAGACATATATTTTTAGATATATAGTGATGACCTTAAGGATTAAAAATAATATGAAAAAATTTCAACAAAATTCAAACTATCTTGAAAATTTGCATTGCAATATAAAACAATGTCACATCTAGCTTAGACCATTCAAAGAAAACATTTCTTATTCATTATCTGTAATAGTGTTTTAGGTAATATTGTGATATATGTACATGTAATTTTTTTTTAACAAAAAGAAAAACTGTATTATATGAACAAAGAATTATTTTTTTATATATTTTTTGTTGTTTCTAGATTTTAATATAGTATTTTAATTTGTCTTTTATTTTTTATTTTTAAATTCAAGTTCTAACTTATATTGCAGAGAAATTTAAAGGTAAATTTTGCAAATCCAATTTTTATATTACATATATGGATGGGCTATCTTATTTTAAAACAAAGCCTAAGTGAACAATGATAAGATTAATTAAAGAATATAAATAAAAAAAATAAAATGTCAATTATAAAAGTATGAATTAATGAAATTTTTAGTTTGAAATTTTAATTTTATTTTATTTTTTGTTTTAGTACCAATCATATGTTTGTTATTAGTTTGGTCTTGTACTTTAAATAAGTTAATAAATTTGATCCTTATCATAAAAATCAACACTGTTATATTAGAAAATATCAACATGTATAATTTTGTTCTATAATTGGTTTATTTACTTTTATTATACCCTTTTAATAAGCTATTTAATTCAACAAAATATCAATTTATACAATTTTGATTTCAAAGATTTTAATAATGTTAAAATTTTGTTCAAATGTTATTTGGACTTTTGTGAGAATAATCTTGATTCTTAAATTGTGTAAAAATTTGATAATAAACTTTAAAAAATTTAATAATAAAATTTTAACGGTAGATGTAAACTGAATTACCAATAACTAAATAAGAAAATATTAACCGAGAAACAAAATGAAAATATTACATTTAACCATCAAACGTATTGTGGTTGTTGCCTTAAAGTCTCACTATTCCTTTACAAATGGTGTCCCATAATACATCATAAGTTATTTAGCTGCAGTAATGCCTCTCCTTTCACAAGATATCCTATCGTTTTAATATAATTTTACTATATTAATTTTACTATTACGAAATGTGCAACCCTTTAAAAGTATAAAATGAAGACATTTAAGTTTATATGACTATTTATCTTGGTTGTTAACGTAAAGATTATAGACAAATATTTTCAAATATTTCATGGACTAATATAAAAATATAGGTCTATAACTTTTGAAAATTTTTAAAGCTTCACTTCTTTTTAATTCTTGTTAATATGTTAATCTTTTTTATTAGAAATTTATTTCATTGACCAAATTATACAATATAAAACCAACCTTAGTAGTTTATATTGTTGTAAAAGTTATTGGACTAAAATGATCGATATTAAAATCAACCTTAAATCAAGTGCCACTAAGAATATTTAACGAAATATTATATTTAGAGAAATTAGCTAGAATACTATTATAAATATTAGATTCACTATTTTAGATGGATTAGTATTTCATATAAATTTTATGGTTAATATCACATCAAATTCAACCATTTATACCTAGGCTTTATAATTTAGGGAAAAAAATCATTTTGCTTGGTATATACTAAGGGTTTACAAAGTTTTAAAATAGTCAAAATTAAAATTAAATTAAAGTATAACATATATCCTTCAAACATGCAATGACAAAATTCATTTAACATAGAAACTAATTGGTGGTGGATATTGTTTACAATAAAAAAGATTTCTTAAATTTTTTTACTACCTAATTAGAGATTAAATTATTAGTCATTAAATTCTTTTAAAAAAAGAAAGTAACTAATTTCGATCTCTAATTAATTTATTTAATTCATAATTAATATTTTCTATTTAGTGATCGATGTATTTATTTTAAGGATATTGTTAACTGCTCTTTATTTTTTTCCTTTTTTAAAATTATTTTCATTTGAACCTTAATAAAGAAAAAACTTAAAATAATTAATCTCTCATTTATTCAGTGTACGTCTCTTTTCTATTTGAATTTATTACAAATATTATTTAGTAAGAAATATAGTATAAATAAGAACAAAAGTAAGAGAAATTAAAAAGTTTCCACAAATGATAAAAATATCCCTACATTAGGATAACACTAATTTATGTGCAAGAAACCCAAAAAAAAAAGTTAAAAGGTATTCCAAGGGATTAGTACCATTAGTGATGGTTAAAAAGTTATAATAAAAGAATAAAAACAAAGATAGGACAAAAAAAGGTTATTAGAAAACTCCAAGAACACAGCTCTATCTTTCACAAATGTTAAACTATTCCCGAAAAAAGTGGAAAATGACATAAGAATGATTCAGAAATAAACCAATAACTATAAGAAACATCTGACGAACAATTTGGGAACCTTCTCAAAAAAATTTAAAAAAATTTCTGAAATTCTCCTATAAGATTGGAAAGGAAAAAAAATATTGAGCAGAAGTTGGGATATGGGCCCTACTCCTTGAGCACAAAAATGAACACGTGGAAAATAATATGATGACTCCCTATATGAATTATCACTTTATTAATGTCATATAAGACAAAAATATGAAATAGGAGAGATAAAATTAACTATGGTGAAAGTAAATTAATCTTGATTAATTAAAATTAACCTTGCTTAGAATAAATTAATCAGGACTAGTGAAAAATTCATAATAATTAGCATTAAACTAATGCTGAAAGGATAATTCTCTATATTTGGACTTATTTTAGAAAATAAAAATTACATGAAAATATACCAAAGTTCTCTTTAGTGGGAAATTCATTTCCAAACTATCCTTAAGCGGTTGAATAGTATCTTAGCCCTTGGAGGGATCATTTCCTTCATATTACACCTCCTAAACACTTAGAGAAATTCTTTAAACTTTCTCTAAACTCAAACTATTACCAAAATCCAAAAATTCACACTAGGCTTAAAGTTTCATCTTGGAGGTTTAAGTTAAATCAAAACAAACCTATCGAGCCCTTCCACCATCACTAAGAGATCTTGTGTGGACCATCAAGGAGGAGAAAGATCAGCCTTAAAGAGACATCAAAACCATCATAAAAGTCTTCAACAAGTAGGATATTTAGTACAAGTTTTTTTAAGCTTTCAATTTTGTAATTATGGTTTAATCTTATTCTTTTTGGTAGATCTCTCTCTAAGGTTTATGGATCCCTTTTGATTGAGTTTAAAGAAGCTCAAAACTGCCTTTGATAGCTAAAAATGAGCATTATTAAGTTTTAGTGATTTTTGGAAATTAAAGGAAAGTTTTTATGAATTAAAGTGCTTCTAACAACCTTTGGAGCAATTTAATCATTAAAATTTCTTAAAATTGATTTTTGATGCTTTGGGGAAGATTTAAGAGTTTTTGAGAAAATTTTTAAAGTCCTCAAAATTAAGGATTGATAGATCTTGGAGTAGATCTAGTAGATCGACACTTGTTTGCCTTGAAAAATGCTTTCTTTAAGATCTTTATGTTCAAAGTTGGAAATTTGTTTATGTTTCTTCTTAAAAGCTTTCATCAAAGTTGGACTTTGATAAAAGTCTAGATCTGGACTCATATTAAAATTCTTAAAAAAACCAAGAAATTTTATGTAATAAAATCTATAAAGTTAACTTGGACTTAGAAACTATTAAGATTAAAGGTGGAATTTTCGACTAAAGGTTGAACAAATCACTTAAGACCTTCCATGACCATGACAAAAGCTATGGAGTGAGGATAAATCATGGTAAACCTAAGGACAAAGGATGCACAAATAACCAAAATCCATAACACAAAGGCCAAGAGAACACAAATGGAGGAAAATAAACTTTGTTTTGGCTAGTTAGAATTTTCATGTACTTAAGGAAACATGAGTTTAAAATTTTGATTAATGTATAAAGAGTATCCTAGTCAAATATCAAAAAGGAATTATAAATTTGGAATATATTTGCACATAGTGGAGTGACCATTCGACCATATTAGTTAAAATTGGTGAAAACATGTTAAAACATTCCTAGAACTTAAGGATAAACCTAAATATGTTTAAGGTTGTTTTAGTAATTAATTATGGAGTATAGGGAGGAGAGGGAGAATTTTCCTACTCTAACAAAGTAAGGAGGAATAGCACTAAAAATTTTTAAGGGTTGTATAAACTAATAGCCTAAGTCTTATCTAGTGTAAAGCAGCTTTTAGGAGAAGAAAAATTGAATCATAACACCTTAGGACTAAGGTATGTGAATTTGGCCACCCAGGTAATAAATAGGAAAAGTTGTCTAGTTTGTATGTTTAAAGATAACAAAATAAGACATAAGTCGAAAACTTTAATTTCATGAGCAAAAAGGTAAGCAAATAGGTTCATAAATGGATCAAACGTAATTAGCCAAGTTATTAGACAAAATTATAAAACATATAACACTTAAACTTGAATTAAGTTATGTATAAGATATTTAATTTAAGAAACATAAAGAGTAACAACTAATAAGGTCATTCGGCCAAGGAGAGAATAAATCCTATATGCCATAATCTTACATTAAAAGAATATTAAGAACTTAATCCTTGAGAAAAGGAAAGACTTAGAGATACATTAGAAGGATGAGTGGACTAAGATCCTATTAGAAATTTATCATAAATCTTAGGAATAATGCAAGATAGACAAGCTATTGGAGGAGCTTTACACACTATCCAAGAAAGTAGCATCAAGCTTAATTAAGATTTTCTTGATTAAAAGATTAGTTTCTATTTAGCAGAATTATGCCAATTGTTGTATTCTCTTATGAGTACACAAAGATGAATGTAAATTGTAAGGATAACACTCTTGATTGTTTTGAGAGAAATGTATTACATGATATTCATATTGTTGTTGATGATATCAAAGTAGTTCAAAAATAGAGATTAATTGTGCATGGAATATTGGTTAGGTTATTTGAGCCTGCATGTTATTTAGAAGCTTTTAAGAAGGAACCTAATTAACTAACGGATCACTAAAGAAAGAAATTATGTGAAAAGTTAATACTACTCTTAATGTGTCTTGTGCACATTTTGAAGGCGAAAGGTCCTTCTAAGGTGGAAAGAAAAGAGCTCTCCAAAAGTTCTTCCATTATGAAGCATCAGGTCTTTAATGTTTGTGATGGTGATGACCATGAATGAATATGCTCATACCCTAATAATAGAACTTAGAGTAGCAGAGCTGGTGAGAAGATATTGTTTGACCAAGTAGTATTATATGCGTGTGTCTTAGATTATCACTAAGAGAGTGATAAACAAAAGAAAAAAAATTACATTAAGGCATAGATTAAATGATAGTCAAAAATTATATCTGTGATGTGATCCCAAAAGGCTATGAAACTTATGTAATTTAGACTATGTAACTTGTATCTTCATTAGAAACTAGTTCTTCTTTATGTAAAGAAATATGCTTCAGCTAAAGTTTTCTAAAATTTTTTTTAAAAAAAAAACTTGTTTGCATGACATGTTTTCTAATAAACTGAAATGGCTAGGATGAAAGAGATGTCACTAACCATAGGGTAGAATCTTACTCAAAAATTTAGTTTCTCATCCCCTTTCCTACAATTTTCTTCTTAGACGCTCCAAATGTTGTTCGTGACCGCAGTGGCCTTTTTGAAGCTTAGTAACGTTAACTGGACAGCAAACGCCTGCAAACTCATCATCGGCGCTCAAACTAATATGCGAGTTTATTTTTCTTTAGACCACTTATTTATATCTATCATGATGAGCCCAAATTTCTCAAGTATAAAGTTTGTCATTCCTCTTGAAGCCTTCCACCCTAATAGGGCGTTTCCATCCCCACTTAACTGCTGGGTACCTCTAGTTGCACCCACCAAAGATTCCTCCTCATCAGAAGTGGAGAGCGACCTACAGACATCATCCCATTACTATTGCACCTCTCATGTGGTGTCGTCACAGGAAAGTTCTCCATTCCCTAGGTTATATATGTTTCGAGCAATTTAAGAGATGGCAGATGGGACCTTTGTTTCCTTTGATGAAATTATATGGTTGGAGCATTATCACCACCATCCCTAAAGTATTTGCATGGTTATTTTAGGAAGAAGTTCAAGGCCATCCCTATAATAAACATTTTGTAAATAGTTGGATGATTGTACTCTAATAAAATAGTATATAACATGTATCATAATATATGTAATGTATGTATATAGTAGTTGTAACTGTACATGTAATTAGGTGTGTAAGGGCACATATATATTTTCTTACTTAATTTATCTACATTAGGCGTGTATAATTATAGGTTTTCATGACTTCTAGCATGGTTTGTATTTTTGATAATTTGTATTTATGCACATTAAAGAAGTATAGAACAGTAAAAATAACATAAATCATTAATGAATTAAACGTGAATGAGGATGTCTATTTATTTATTTTTCGATATGAGAGCTATTTTGACAAGACTTGTATTTTATATCAATATGTTTTTCAAAAACATTTACCGTATTTTCACTAATAATAATTTCCTAAAAGATTCCGCATCATGAAATATCAATCTAATAATGAAATTGAGTTTACAATCTCTGCTCCTTCTCTTCTCCCACTCTCTCATTTCTTCTCTATTTTGAAATCTCATCATTTTCTGAAAACCCTAACTATGGGGTGTGGATTCTGTGACCCATCATCATCAACCACCATTAGAGTAAATATCTTTCCTTCCTTTCTTTGCGTATTTAGGGAGTTATGTTTTTCTTGAGACAAACATATTTAGTTCCTTTATTCACTCTCATTTTCCTTTGTGTAAAAAGAAGTTCTAAGATTCACATCATGTATGTGGAATATTATTGGAATCAATATTATGTTTTTTCCTACGATATATTTTTGGATGGTGTATGTAGCTTAATAATGATAATTTTACAGGCAGATCAAAGGAATTTATCTTCTATTTTGTTCTATGCAATTGCATTTTCTGTATAAAAAATATAGTAGAAAATTCTCTTTAATTTTAATTTTAATACCTACAAAATTTTTAATTATTTGGGTCCATGCTTTATTTGCTCCCTATAACTAAAATTGATTCCACTTTTAGTTTCCACAATGTATTTATATATTTTATTTCTTGAATTATTTTATTTACTTCCACTATAAGCTCTTAGGAGAGTATTTGATTCCATAAAATATCTATATATTGGGATTCTTCAATGTTTAAGGAAGTTCATATCTTTTAAAAATGATTATTCACACAATATTTAGCAAAAGAATTATTCTCAAGTTAGGAAAAAGTTTCATAATTAGCATTAAAAAATTTAAAAAAGCTTTTCAACGAGAGATGTAAGTGAATTGTGAATAAGTGAGTAAGAAATAATATAAAAAGAAACTAAAAAGGAAATGTTATATTTAGATAACGGTTTTAATGTAGTCATGCCTTTCCAGTATAAATAACATCCTATAGTATTTTCAAACCAATTCATTCAGAGAAAGTTAGGAAGCATCGTGCAAGTTGGAAACGTTAACAAAATTTAAGTAATATGAAGTTTCTTATTATCATTTCTATTTTATCTTTATTTGTTGTTGGATTTGGTGAAGCTCAAGTACTTCAGATATCAAGATTTGGAGGAAAACCAAATACAGATATAACAAAGGTATTATTTTATAGAAATGAGGGAAGAAAACAATTTGTCCATTTATTATTTAATTATATGGGTTAGATAAAAGCTTGGGGTCCTTTTTCTATTTGATTTTTGCTTATTTATAATTTTCAAATTCTGAAGGCTTTTATAAGTGCTTGGACTCAAGCATGTGCATCAACAACTGCCGTAAAAATTGTGATTCCTGCGGGTACATACAATATGGGTGTAATAGATCTTAAAGGTCCATGTAAAGCTCCTATTGAAATCAAGGTTGATGGAACAATTAAAGCACCTGCAAATCCCGATCTCCTTAAGAACGCTTACCAATGGATCAAGTTTGGATATCTAAACGCTCTTACCATATCAGGTAGGGGGATTTTTGACGGCCAAGGTGCAGTAGCTTGGACACAAAATGATTGTCACAAAAATACTAAATGCAAGATGCATACAATGGTAAGTAAATAAATATTAATGTTGGAATTCAAAAAATTATGTTACCTGACTTGAGCCTTCAAAAAACTTTAATCTAATGATTTCATTTTTTTTTAAATGCCAACAGAATTTTGGTTTTAATTTTCTCAACAATTCTGTTATTCGCGATATTACTACAAAGGACAGCAAAAACTTTCATGTCAACGTTTTAGGATGCAATAATTTCACATTTGATGGGTTCAAAATTAGAGCCCCAGATGAGAGCCCCAACACTGATGGGATCCACATCGGAAGATCATTTGATGTGAAGATTCTTAACTCCGACATTCAAACAGGAGATGATTGTGTCTCATTGGGAGATGGTAGCAAAAAAGTAACTGTCCAAAATGTGAATTGTGGACCTGGCCACGGTATTAGTGTTGGAAGCCTTGGAAAATATCAAAATGAACAGCCTGTATCAGGTCTTCTTGTTAAGAATTGCACAATGAAAAATACCGATAACGGCGTAAGGATCAAGACCTGGCCTAACACCCCTGGACAAATTACTATAACTGATATGCATTTCGAAGATATAGTCATGATTAACGTCCGAAACCCTATCATTATTGACCAAGAATATTGTCCATGGAACCAGTGCTCCAAACAGGTATTCAATTCTTTATCTATTAGTTGCTTATCGTCATAATCTTAAATTTAAGTTTTATTTATCAATTCATACACAAAAGTTGATTATTATTTTTATCCAATTTGAATCTTATTCTTATATTTATTTAATGATACAGAATCCATCAAAAATCAAGATAAGTAAGGTTTCTTTCAAGAACATTCGAGGCACCTCAGCAACTAAAGAAGGGGTGACCCTTCTTTGTAGCAAAGGGGTACCATGCGAACAGCTAGAGATGTCTAATATTGATCTCAAATTTAATGGAGCTGCAGCAACGGCTAGATGTCACAATGTTAAGCCCATAGTTAAAGGAAGAGCTCCAATTTGTGTGGCCTAAAATGACAATTTTTTTGTAGCTCATGTCACAATGTCATAATATGTCGTACAATTTTTTATTTTTCAATTGTTTTCTTTTAATTTTGCTATTACAAAATATGTATGCTAAGTCCTTTTGTTTAAGAATTTGTTTATTTTTAATTTTTGATGTAAATACTTTAGAAAAATATATTGTAAAGTTTCTGATATAAAATGTAGGTGGAACTTGGAAAATTTTATAAGTATTTTTCTTAGTTCTTGGTGACACATGAATGGTGTTATGAAAATTTTATTGAACTCATAAACTTAAACTATATGGATCCATTCTTAAAAGTTTAGTATTGTAATAGGTGTGTGACAAAGGTAATTGAGGATAAATCAACCATTAAATTGGATACCAATAGGAAGTGTTTATTGAAAATAATCACAAGTAAATTCAACTATTGTTATTATTATTAGATGCATCGTTAAAGGTGGACTATTTTTAATTTTCGGTAAAATGAACTAAAAGACATATATTTTTAGATATATAGTGATGACCTTAAGGATTAAAAATAATATGAAAAAATTGTAACAAAATTCAAACTATCTTGAAAATTTGCATTGCAATATAAAACAATGTCACATCTAGCTTAGACCATTCAAAGAAAACATTTCTTATTCATTATCTGTAATAGTGTTTTAGGTAATATTGTGATATATGTACATGTAATTTTTTTTTAACAAAAAAAAACTGTATTATATGAACAAAGAATTATTTTTTTATATATTTTTTGTTGTTTCTAGATTTTAATATAGTATTTTAATTTGTCTTTTATTTTTTATTTTTAAATTCAAGTTCTAACTTATATTGCAGAGAAATTTAAAGGTAAATTTTGCAAATCCAATTTTTATATTACATATATGGATGGGCTATGTTATTTTAAAACAAAGCCTAAGTGAACAATGATAAGATTAATTAAAGAATATAAATAAAAAAAATAAAATTTCAATTATAAAAGTATGAAATAATGAAATTTTTAGTTTGAAATTTTAATTTTATTTTATTTTTTGTTTTAGTACCAATCATATGTTTGTTATTAGTTTGGTCTTGTACTTTAAATAAGTTAATAAATTTGATCCTTATCATAAAAATCAACACTGTTATATTAGAAAATATCAACATGTATAATTTTGTTCTATAATTGGTTTATTTACTTATATTATACCCTTTTAATAAGCTATTTAATTCAACAAAATATCAATTTATACAATTTTGATTTCAAAGATTTTAATAATGTTAAAATTTTGTTCAAATGTTATTTGGACTTTTGTGAGAATAATCTTGATTCTTAAATTGTGTAAAAATTTGATAATAAACTTTAAAAAATTTAATAATAAAATTTTAACGGTAGATGTAAACTGAATTACCAATAACTAAATAAGAAAATATTAACCGAGAAACAAAATGAAAATATTACATTTAACCATCAAACGTATTGTGGTTGTTGCCTTAAAGTCTCACTATTCCTTTACAAATGGTGTCCTATAATACATCATAAGTTATTTAGCTGCAGTAATGCCTCTCCTTTCACAAGATATCCTATCGTTTTAATATAATTTTACTATATTAATTTTACTATTACGAAATGTGCAACCCTTTAAAAGTATAAAATGAAGACATTTAAGTTTATATGACTATTTATCTTGGTTGTTAACGTAAAGATTATAGACAAATATTTTCAAATATTTCATGGACTAATATAAAAATATAGGTCTATAACTTTTGAAAATTTTTAAAGCTTCACTTCTTTTTAATTCTTGTTAATATGTTAATCTTTTTTATTAGAAATTTATTTCATTGACCAAATTATACAATATAAAACCAACCTTAGTAGTTTATATTGTTGTAAAAGTTATTGGACTAAAATGATCGATATTAAAATCAACCTTAAATCAAGTGCCACTAAGAATATTTAAGAAATATTATATTTAGAGAAATTAGCTAGAATACTATTATAAATATTAGATTCACTATTTTAGATGGATTAGTATTTCATATAAATTTTATGGTTAATATCACATCAAATTCAACCATTTATACCTAGGCTTTATAATTTAGGGAAAAAAATCATTTTGCTTGGTATATACTAAGGGTTTACAAAGTTTTAAAATAGTCAAAATTAAAATTAAATTAAAGTATAACATATATCCTTCAAACATGCAATGACAAAATTCATTTAACATAGAAACTAATTGGTGGTGGATATTGTTTACAATAAAAAAGATTTCTTAAATTTTTTTACTACCTAATTAGAGATTAAATTATTAGTCATTAAATTCTTTTAAAAAAAGAAAGTAACTAATTTCGATCTCTAATTAATTTATTTAATTCATAATTAATATTTTCTATTTAGTGATCGATGTATTTATTTTAAGGATATTGTTAACTGCTCTTTATTTTTTTCCTTTTTTAAAATTATTTTCATTTGAACCTTAATAAAGAAAAAACTTAAAATAATTAATCTCTCATTTATTCAGTGTACGTCTCTTTTCTATTTGAATTTATTACAAATATTATTTAGTAAGAAATATAGTATAAATAAGAACAAAAGTAAGAGAAATTAAAAAGTTTCCACAAATGATAAAAATATCCCTACATTAGGATAACACTAATTTATGTGCAAGAAATCCAAAAAAAAAAGTTAAAAGGTATTCCAAGGGATTAGTACCATTAGTGATGGTTAAAAAGTTATAATAAAAGAATAAAAACAAAGATAGGACAAAAAAAGGTTATTAGAAAACTCCAAGAACACAGCTCTATCTTTCACAAATGTTAAACTATTCCCGAAAAAAGTGGAAAATGACATAAGAATGATTCAGAAATAAACCAATAACTATAAGAAACATCTGACGAACAATTTGGGAACCTTCTCAAAAAAATTTAAAAAAATTTCTGAAATTCTCCTATAAGATTGGAAAGGAAAAAAAATATGAAGCAGAAGTTGGGATATGGGCCCTACTCCTTGAGCACAAAAATGAACACGTGGAAAATAATATGATGACTGCCTATATGAATTATCACTTTATTAATGTCATATAAGACAAAAATATGAAATAGGAGAGATAAAATTAACTATGGTGAAAGTAAATTAATCTTGATTAATTAAAATTAACCTTGCTTAGAATAAATTAATCAGGACTAGTGAAAAATTCATAATAATTAGCATTAAACTAATGCTGAAAGGATAATTCTCTATATTTGGACTTATTTTAGAAAATAAAAATTACATGAAAATATACCAAAGTTCTCTTTAGTGGGAAATTCATTTCCAAACTATCCTTAAGCGGTTGAATAGTATCTTAGCCCTTGGAGGGATCATTTCCTTCATATTACACCTCCTAAACACTTAGAGAAATTCTTTAAACTTTCTCTAAACTCAAACTATTACCAAAATCCAAAAATTCACACTAGGCTTAAAGTTTCATCTTGGAGGTTTAAGTTAAATCAAAACAAACCTATCGAGCCCTTCCACCATCACTAAGAGATCTTGTGTGGACCATCAAGGAGGAGAAAGATCAGCCTTAAAGAGACATCAAAACCATCATAAAAGTCTTCAACAAGTAGGATATTTAGTACAAGTTTTTTTAAGCTTTCAATTTTGTAATTATGGTTTAATCTTATTCTTTTTGGTAGATCTCTCTCTAAGGTTTATGGATCCCTTTTGATTGAGTTTAAAGAAGCTCAAAACTGCCTTTGATAGCTAAAAATGAGCATTATTAAGTTTTAGTGATTTTTGGAAATTAAAGGAAAGTTTTTATGAATTAAAGTGCTTCTAACAACCTTTGGAGCAATTTAATCATTAAAATTTCTTAAAATTGATTTTTGATGCTTTGGGGAAGATTTAAGAGTTTTTGAGAAAATTTTTAAAGTCCTCAAAATTAAGGATTGATAGATCTTGGAGTAGATCTAGTAGATCGACACTTGTTTGTCTTGAAAAATGCTTTCTTTAAGATCTTTATGTTCAAAGTTGGAAATTTGTTTATGTTTCTTCTTAAAAGCTTTCATCAAAGTTGGACTTTGATAAAAGTCTAGATCTGGACTCATATTAAAATTCTTAAAAAAACCAAAAAATTTTATGTAATAAAATCTATAAAGTTAACTTGGACTTAGAAACTATTAAGATTAAAGGTGGAATTTTCGACTAAAGGTTGAACAAATCACTTAAGACCTTCCATGACCATGACAAAAGCTATGGAGTTAGGATAAATCATGGTAAACCTAAGGACAAAGGATGCACAAATAACCAAAATCCATAACACAAAGGCCAAGAGAACACAAATGGAGGAAAATAAACTTTGTTTTGGCTAGTTAGAATTTTCATGTACTTAAGGAAACATGAGTTTAAAATTTTGATTAATGTATAAAGAGTATCCTAGTCAAATATCAAAAAGGAATTATAAATTTGGAATATATTTGCACATAGTGGAGTGACCATTCGACCATATTAGTTAAAATTGGTGAAAACATGTTAAAACATTCCTAGAACTTAAGGATAAACCTAAATATGTTTAAGGTTGTTTTAGTAATTAATTATGGAGTATAGGGAGGAGAGGGAGAATTTTCCTACTCTAACAAAGTAAGGAGGAATAGCACTAAAAATTTTTAAGGGTTGTATAAACTAATAGCCTAAGTCTTATCTAGTGTAAAGCAGCTTTTAGGAGAAGAAAAATTGAATCATAACACCTTAGGACTAAGGTATGTGAATTTGGCCACCCAGGTAATAAATAGGAAAAGTTGTCTAGTTTGTATGTTTAAAGATAACAAAATAAGACATAAGTCGAAAACTTTAATTTCATGAGCAAAAAGGTAAGCAAATAGGTTCATAAATGGATCAAACGTAATTAGCCAAGTTATTAGACAAAATTATAAAACATATAACACTTAAACTTGAATTAAGTTATGTATAAGATATTTAATTTAAGAAACATAAAGAGTAACAACTAATAAGGTCATTCGGCCAAGGAGAGAATAAATCCTATATGCCATAATCTTACATTAAAAGAATATTAAGAACTTAATCATTGAGAAAAGGAAAGACTGAGAGATACATTAGAAGGATGAGTGGACTAAGATCCTATTAGAAATTTATCATAAATCTTAGGAATAATGCAAGATAGACAAGCTATTGGAGGAGCTTTACACACTATCCAAGAAAGTAGCATCAAGCTTAATTAAGATTTTCTTGATTAAAAGATTAGTTTCTATTTAGCAGAATTATGCCAATTGTTGTATTCTCTTATGAGTACACAAAGATGAATGTAAATTGTAAGGATAACACTCTTGATTGTTTTGAGAGAAATGTATTACATGATATTCATATTGTTGTTGATGATATCAAAGTAGTTCAAAAATAGAGATTAATTGTGCATGGAATATTGGTTAGGTTATTTGAGCCTGCATGTTATTTAGAAGCTTTTAAGAAGGAACCTAATTAACTAACGGATCACTAAAGAAAGAAATTATGTGAAAAGTTAATACTACTCTTAATGTGTCTTGTGCACATTTTGAAGGCGAAAGGTCCTTCTAAGGTGGAAAGAAAAGAGCTCTCCAAAAGTTCCTCCATTATGAAGCATCAGGTCTTTAATGTTTGTGATGGTGATGACCATGAATGAATATGCTCATACCCTAATAATAGAACTTAGAGTAGCAGAGCTGGTGAGAAGATATTGTTTGACCAAGTAGTATTATATGCGTGTGTCTTAGATTATCACTAAGAGAGTGATAAACAAAAGAAAAAAAATTACATTAAGGCATAGATTAAATGATAGTAAAAAATTATATCTGTGATGTGATCCCAAAAGGCTATGAAACTTATGTAATTTAGACTATGTAACTTGTATCTTCATTAGAAACTAGTTCTTCTTTATGTAAAGAAATATGCTTCAGCTAAAGTTTTCTAAAATTTTTTTTAAAAAAAAAACTTGTTTGCATGACATGTTTTCTAATAAACTGAAATGGCTAGGATGAAAGAGATGTCACTAACCATAGGGTAGAATCTTACTCAAAAATTTAGTTTCTCATCCCCTTTCCTACAATTTTCTTCTTAGACGCTCCAAATGTTGTTCGTGACCGCAGTGGCCTTTTTGAAGCTTAGTAACGTTAACTGGACAGCAAACGCCTGCAAACTCATCATCGGCGCTCAAACTAATATGCGAGTTTATTTTTCTTTAGACCACTTATTTATATCTATCATGATGAGCCCAAATTTCTCAAGTATAAAGTTTGTCATTCCTCTTGAAGCCTTCCACCCTAATAGGGTGTTTCCATCCCCACTTAACTGCTGGGTACCTCTAGTTGCACCCACCAAAGATTCCTCCTCATCAGAAGTGGAGAGCGACCTACAGACATCATCCCATTACTATTGCACCTCTCATGTGGTGTCGTCACAGGAAAGTTCTCCATTCCCTAGGTTATATATGTTTCGAGCAATTTAAGAGATGGCAGATGGGACCTTTGTTTCCTTTGATGAAATTATATGGTTGGAGCATTATCACCACCATCCCTAAAGTATTTGCATGGTTATTTTAGGAAGAAGTTCAAGGCCATCCCTATAATAAACATTTTGTAAATAGTTGGATGATTGTACTCTAATAAAATAGTATATAACATGTATCATAATATATGTAATGTATGTATATAGTAGTTGTAACTGTACATGTAATTAGGTGTGTAAGGGCACATATATATTTTCTTACTTAATTTATCTACATTAGGCGTGTATAATTATAGGTTTTCATGACTTCTAGCATGGTTTGTATTTTTGATAATTTGTATTTATGCACATTAAAGAAGTATAGAACAGTAAAAATAACATAAATCATTAATGAATTAAACGTGAATGAGGATGTCTATTTATTTATTTTTCGATATGAGAGCTATTTTGACAAGACTTGTATTTTATATCAATATGTTTTTCAAAAACATTTACCGTATTTTCACTAATAATAATTTCCTAAAAGATTCCGCATCATGAAATATCAATCTAATAATGAAATTGAGTTTACAATCTCTGCTCCTTCTCTTCTCCCACTCTCTCATTTCTTCTCTATTTTGAAATCTCATCATTTTCTGAAAACCCTAACTATGGGGTGTGGATTCTGTGACCCATCATCATCAACCACCATTAGAGTAAATATCTTTCCTTCCTTTCTTTGCGTATTTAGGGAGTTATGTTTTTCTTGAGACAAACATATTTAGTTCCTTTATTCACTCTCATTTTCCTTTGTGTAAAAAGAAGTTCTAAGATTCACATCATGTATGTGGAATATTATTGGAATCAATATTATGTTTTTTCCTACGATATATTTTTGGATGGTGTATGTAGCTTAATAATGATAATTTTACAGGCAGATCAAAGGAATTTATCTTCTATTTTGTTCTATGCAATTGCATTTTCTGTATAAAAAATATAGTAGAAAATTCTCTTTAATTTTAATTTTAATACCTACAAAATTTTTAATTATTTGGGTCCATGCTTTATTTGCTCCCTATAACTAAAATTGATTCCACTTTTAGTTTCCACAATGTATTTATATATTTTATTTCTTGAATTATTTTATTTACTTCCACTATAAGCTCTTAGGAGAGTATTTGATTCCATAAAATATCTATATATTGGGATTCTTCAATGTTTAAGGAAGTTCATATCTTTTAAAAATGATTATTCACACAATATTTAGCAAAAGAATTATTCTCAAGTTAGGAAAAAGTTTCATAATTAGCATTAAAAAATTTAAAAAAGCTTTTCAACGAGAGATGTAAGTGAATTGTGAATAAGTGAGTAAGAAATAATATAAAAAGAAACTAAAAAGGAAATGTTATATTTAGATAACGGTTTTAATGTAGTCATGCCTTTCCAGTATAAATAACATCCTATAGTATTTTCAAACCAATTCATTCAGAGAAAGTTAGGAAGCATCGTGCAAGTTGGAAACGTTAACAAAATTTAAGTAATATGAAGTTTCTTATTATCATTTCTATTTTATCTTTATTTGTTGTTGGATTTGGTGAAGCTCAAGTACTTCAGATATCAAGATTTGGAGGAAAACCAAATACAGATATAACAAAGGTATTATTTTATAGAAATGAGGGAAGAAAACAATTTGTCCATTTATTATTTAATTATATGGGTTAGATAAAAGCTTGGGGTCCTTTTTCTATTTGATTTTTGCTTATTTATAATTTTCAAATTCTGAAGGCTTTTATAAGTGCTTGGACTCAAGCATGTGCATCAACAACTGCCGTAAAAATTGTGATTCCTGCGGGTACATACAATATGGGTGTAATAGATCTTAAAGGTCCTTGTAAAGCTCCTATTGAAATCAAGGTTGATGGAACAATTAAAGCACCTGCAAATCCCGATCTCCTTAAGAACGCTTACCAATGGATCAAGTTTGGATATCTAAACGCTCTTACCATATCAGGTAGGGGGATTTTTGACGGCCAAGGTGCAGTAGCTTGGACACAAAATGATTGTCACAAAAATACTAAATGCAAGATGCATACAATGGTAAGTAAATAAATATTAATGTTGGAATTCAAAAAATTATGTTACCTGACTTGAGCCTTCAAAAAACTTTAATCTAATGATTTCATTTTTTTTTAAATGCCAACAGAATTTTGGTTTTAATTTTCTCAACAATTCTGTTATTCGCGATATTACTACAAAGGACAGCAAAAACTTTCATGTCAACGTTTTAGGATGCAATAATTTCACATTTGATGGGTTCAAAATTAGAGCCCCAGATGAGAGCCCCAACACTGATGGGATCCACATCGGAAGATCATTTGATGTGAAGATTCTTAACTCCGACATTCAAACAGGAGATGATTGTGTCTCATTGGGAGATGGTAGCAAAAAAGTAACTGTCCAAAATGTGAATTGTGGACCTGGCCACGGTATTAGTGTTGGAAGCCTTGGAAAATATCAAAATGAACAGCCTGTATCAGGTCTTCTTGTTAAGAATTGCACAATGAAAAATACCGATAACGGCGTAAGGATCAAGACCTGGCCTAACACCCCTGGACAAATTACTATAACTGATATGCATTTCGAAGATATAGTCATGATTAACGTCCGAAACCCTATCATTATTGACCAAGAATATTGTCCATGGAACCAGTGCTCCAAACAGGTATTCAATTCTTTATCTATTAGTTGCTTATCGTCATAATCTTAAATTTAAGTTTTATTTATCAATTCATACACAAAAGTTGATTATTATTTTTATCCAATTTGAATCTTATTCTTATATTTATTTAATGATACAGAATCCATCAAAAATCAAGATAAGTAAGGTTTCTTTCAAGAACATTCGAGGCACCTCAGCAACTAAAGAAGGGGTGACCCTTCTTTGTAGCAAAGGGGTACCATGCGAACAGCTAGAGATGTCTAATATTGATCTCAAATTTAATGGAGCTGCAGCAACGGCTAGATGTCACAATGTTAAGCCCATAGTTAAAGGAAGAGCTCCAATTTGTGTGGCCTAAAATGACAATTTTTTTGTAGCTCATGTCACAATGTCATAATATGTCGTACAATTTTTTATTTTTCAATTGTTTTCTTTTAATTTTGCTATTACAAAATATGTATGCTAAGTCCTTTTGTTTAAGAATTTGTTTATTTTTAATTTTTGATGTAAATACTTTAGAAAAATATATTGTAAAGTTTCATTTATTGATATAAAATGTAGGTGGAACTTGGAAAATTTTATAAGTATTTTTCTTAGTTCTTGGTGACACATGAATCGGTGTTATGAAAATTTTATTGAACTCATAAACTTAAACTATATGGATCCATTCTTAAAAGTTTAGTATTGTAATAGGTGTGTGACAAAGGTAATTGAGGATAAATCAACCATTAAATTGGATACCAATAGGAAGTGTTTAATGAAAATAATCACAAGTAAATTCAACTATTGTTATTATTATTAGATGCATCGTTAAAGGTGGACTATTTTTAATTTTCGGTAAAATGAACTAAAAGACATATATTTTTAGATATATAGTGATGACCTTAAGGATTAAAAATAATATGAAAAAATTTCAACAAAATTCAAACTATCTTGAAAATTTGCATTGCAATATAAAACAATGTCACATCTAGCTTAGACCATTCAAAGAAAACATTTCTTATTCATTATCTGTAATAGTGTTTTAGGTAATATTGTGATATATGTACATGTAATTTTTTTTTAACAAAAAAAAAACTGTATTATATGAACAAAGAATTATTTTTTTATATATTTTTTGTTGTTTCTAGATTTTAATATAGTATTTTAATTTGTCTTTTATTTTTTATTTTTAAATTCAAGTTCTAACTTATATTGCAGAGAAATTTAAAGGTAAATTTTGCAAATCCAATTTTTATATTACATATATGGATGGGCTATCTTATTTTAAAACAAAGCCTAAGTGAACAATGATAAGATTAATTAAAGAATATAAATAAAAAAAATAAAATGTCAATTATAAAAGTATGAATTAATGAAATTTTTAGTTTGACATTTTAATTTTATTTTATTTTTTGTTTTAGTACCAATCATATGTTTGTTATTAGTTTGGTCTTGTACTTTAAATAAGTTAATAAATTTGATCCTTATCATAAAAATCAACACTGTTATATTAGAAAATATCAACATGTATAATTTTGTTCTATAATTGGTTTATTTACTTATATTATACCCTTTTAATAAGCTATTTAATTCAACAAAATATCAATTTATACATTTTTGATTTCAAAGATTTTAATAATGTTAAAATTTTGTTCAAATGTTATTTGGACTTTTGTGAGAATAATTTTGATTCTTAAATTGTGTAAAAATTTGATAATAAACTTTAAGAAATTTAATAATGAAATTTTAACGGTAGATGTAAACTGAATTACCAATAACTAAATAAGAAAATATTAACCGAGAAACAAAATGAAAATATTACATTTAACCATCAAACGTATTGTGGTTGTTGCCTTAAAGTCTCACTATTCCTTTACAAATGGTGTCCCATAATACATCATAAGTTATTTAGCTGCAGTAATGCCTCTCCTTTCACAAGATATCCTATCGTTTTAATATAATTTTACTATATTAATTTTACTATTACGAAATGTGTAACCCTTTAAAAGTATAAAATGAAGACATTTAAGTTTATATGACTATTTATCTTGGTTGTTAACGTAAAGATTATAGACAAATATTTTCAAATATTTCATGGACTAATATAAAAATATAGGTCTAACTTTTGAAAATTTTTATAGCTTCACTTCTTTTTAATTCTTGTTAATATGTTAATCTTTTTTATTAGAAATTTATTTCATTGACCAAATTATACAATATAAAACCAACCTTAGTAGTTTATATTGTTGTAAAAGTTATTGGACTAAAATGATCGATATTAAAATCAACCTTAAATCAAGTGCCACTAAGAATATTTAACGAAATATTATATTTAGAGAAATTAGCTAGAATACTATTATAAATATTAGATTCACTATTTTAGATGGATTAGTATTTCATATAAATTTTATGGTTAATATCACATCAAATTCAACCATTTATACCTAGGCTTTATAATTTAGGGAAAAAAATCATTTTGCTTGGTATATACTAAGGGTTTACAAAGTTTTAAAATAGTCAAAATTAAAATTAAATTAAAGTATAACATATATCCTTCAAACATGCAATGACAAAATTCATTTAACATAGAAACTAATTGGTGGTGGATATTGTTTACAATAAAAAAGATTTCTTAAATTTTTTTACTACCTAATTAGAGATTAAATTATTAGTCATTAAATTCTTTTAAAAAAAGAAAGTAACTAATTTCGATCTCTAATTAATTTTTTTAATTTGTAATTAATATTTTCTATTTAGTGATCGATGTATTTATTTTAAGGATGTTGTTAACTGCTCTTTATTTTTTTCCTTTTTTAAAATTATTTTCATTTGAACCTTAATAAAGAAAAAACTTAAAATAATTAATCTCTCATTTATTCAGTGTACGTCTCTTTTCTATTTGAATTTATTACAAATATTATTTAGTAAGAAATATAGTATAAATAAGAACAAAAGTAAGAGAAATTAAAAAGTTTCCACAAATGATAAAAATATCCCTACATTAGGATAACACTAATTTATGTGCAAGAAACCCAAAAAAAAAAGTTAAAAGGAATTCCAAGGGATTAGTACCATTAGTGATGGTTAAAAAGTTATAATAAAAGAATAAAAACAAAGATAGGACAAAAAAAGGTTATTAGAAAACTCCAAGAACACAACTCTATCTTTCACAAATGTTAAACTATTCCCGAAAAAAGTGGAAAATGACATAAGAATGATTCAGAAATAAACCAATAACTATAAGAAACATCTGACGAACAATTTGGGAACCTTCTCAAAAAAATTTAAAAAAATTTCTGAAATTCTCCTATAAGATTGGAAAGGAAAAAAAATATGAAGCAGAAGTTGGGATATGGGCCCTACTCCTTGAGCACAAAAATGAACACGTGGAAAATAATATGATGACTCCCTATATGAGTTATCACTTTATTAATGTCATATAAGACAAAAATATGAAATAGGAGAGATAAAATTAACTATGGTGAAAGTAAATTAATCTTGATTAATTAAAATTAACCTTGCTTAGAATAAATTAATCAGGACTAGTGAAAAATTCAGAATAATTAGCATTAAACTAATCCTGAAAGGATAATTCTCTATATTTTGATTTATTTTAGAAAATAAAAATTACATGCAAATATACCAAAGTTCTCTTTAGTGGGAAATTCATTTCCAAACTATCCTTAAATGGTTGAATAGTATCTTAGCCCTTGGAGGGATCATTTCCTTCATATTACACCTCCTAAACACTTAGAGAAATTCTTTAAACTTTCTCTAAACTCAAACTATTACCAAAATCCAAAAATTCACACTAGGCTTAAAGTTTCATCTTGGAGGTTTAAGTTAAATCAAAACAAACCTATCGAGCCCTTCCACCATCACTAAGAGATCTTGTGTGGACCATCAAGGAGGAGAAAGATCAGCCTTAAAGAGACATCAAAACCATCATAAAAGTCTTCAACAAGTAGGATATTTAGTACAAGTTTTTTTAAGCTTTCAATTTTGTAATTATGGTTTAATCTTATTCTTTTTGGTAGATCTCTCTCTAAGGTTTATGGATCCCTTTTGATTGAGTTTAAAGAAGCTCAAAACTGCCTTTGATAGCTAAAAATGAGCATTATTAAGTTTTAGTGATTTTTGGAAATTAAAGGAAAGTTTTTATGAATTAAAGTGCTTCTAACAACCTTTGGAGCAATTTAATCATTAAAATTTCTTAAAATTGATTTTTGATGCTTTGGGGAAGATTTAAGAGTTTTTGAGAAAATTTTTAAAGTCCTCAAAATTAAGGATTGATAGATCTTGGAGTAGATCTAGTAGATCGACACTTGTTTGCCTTGAAAAATGCTTTCTTTAAGATCTTTATGTTCAAAGTTGGAAATTTGTTTATGTTTCTTCTTAAAAGCTTTCATCAAAGTTGGACTTTGATAAAAGTCTAGATCTGGACTCATGTTAAAATTCTTAAAAAAACCAAGAAATTTTATGTAATAAAATCTATAAAGTTAACTTGGACTTAGAAACTATTAAGATTAAAGGTGGAATTTTCGACTAAAGGTTGAACAAATCACTTAAGACCTTCCATGACCATGACAAAAGCTATGGAGTGAGGATAAATCATGGTAAACCTAAGGACAAAGGATGCACAAATAACCAAAATCCATAACACAAAGGCCAAGAGAACACAAATGGAGGAAAATAAACTTTGTTTTGGCTAGTTAGAATTTTCATGTACTTAAGGAAACATGAGTTTAAAATTTTGATTAATGTATAAAGAGTATCCTAGTCAAATATCAAAAAGGAATTATAAATTTGGAATATATTTGCACATAGTGGAGTGACCATTCGACCATATTAGTTAAAATTGGTGAAAACATGTTAAAACATTCCTAGAACTTAAGGATAAACCTAAATATGTTTAAGGTTGTTTTAGTAATTAATTATGGAGTATAGGGAGGAGAGGGAGAATTTTCCTACTTTAACAAATTAAGGAGGAAAAGCACTAAAAGTTTTTAAGGGTTGTATAAACTAATAGCCTAAGTCTTATCTAGTGTAAAGCAGCTTTTAGGAGAAGAAAAATTGAATCATAACACCTTAGGACTAAGGTATGTGAATTTGGCCACCCAGGTAATAAATAGGCAAAGTTGTCTAGTTTGTATGTTTAAAGATAACAAAATAAGACATAAGTCGAAAACTTTAATTTCATGAGCAAAAAGGTAAGCAAATAGGTTCATAAATGGATCAAACGTAATTAGCCAAGTTATTAGACAAAATTATAAAACATATAACACTTAAACTTGAATTAAGTTATGTATAAGATATTTAATTTAAGAAACATAAAGAGTAACAACTAATAAGGTCATTCGGCCAAGGAGAGAATAAATCCTATATGCCATAATCTTACATTAAAAGAATATTAAGAACTTAATCATTAAGAAAAGGAAAGACTGAGAGATACATTAGAAGGATGAGTGGACTAAGATCCTATTAGAAATTTATCATAAATCTTAGGAATAATGCAAGATAGACAAGCTATTGGAGGAGCTTTACACACTATCCAAGAAAGTAGCATCAAGCTTAATTAAGATTTTCTTGATTAAAAGATTAGTTTCTATTTAGCAGAATTATGCCAATTGTTGTATTCTCTTATGAGTACACAAAGATGAATGTAAATTGTAAGGATAACACTCTTGATTGTTTTGAGAGAAATGTATTACATGATATTCATATTGTTGTTGATGATATCAAAGTAGTTCAAAAATAGAGATTAATTGTGCATGGAATATTGGTTAGGTTATTTGAGCCTGCATGTTATTTAGAAGCTTTTAAGAAGGAACCTAATTAACTAACGGATCACTAAAGAAAGAAATTATGTGAAAAGTTAATACTACTCTTAATGTGTCTTGTGCACATTTTGAAGGCGAAAGGTCCTTCTAAGGTGGAAAGAAAAGAGCTCTCCAAAAGTTCTTCCATTATGAAGCATCAGGTCTTTAATGTTTGTGATGGTGATGACCATGAATGAATATGCTCATACCCTAATAATAGAACTTAGAGTAGCAGAGCTGGTGAGAAGATATTGTTTGACCAAGTAGTATTATATGCGTGTGTCTTAGATTATCACTAAGAGAGTGATAAACAAAAGAAAAAAAATTACATTAAGGCATAGATTAAATGATAGTCAAAAATTATATCTGTGATGTGATCCCAAAAGGCTATGAAACTTATGTAATTTAGACTATGTAACTTGTATCTTCATTAGAAACTAGTTCTTCTTTATGTAAAGATATATGCTTCAGCTAAAGTTTTCTAAAATTTTTTTTTAAAAAAAAACTTGTTTGCATGACATGTTTTCTAATAAACTGAAATGGCTAGGATGAAAGAGATGTCACTAACCATAGGGTAGAATCTTACTCAAAAATTTAGTTTCTCATCCCCTTTCCTACAATTTTCTTCTTAGACGCTCCAAATGTTGTTCGTGACCGCAGTGGCCTTTTTGAAGCTTAGTAACGTTAACTGGACAGCAAACGCCTGCAAACTCATCATCGGCGCTCAAACTAATATGCGAGTTTATTTTTCTTTAGACCACTTATTTATATCTATCATGATGAGCCCAAATTTCTCAAGTATAAAGTTTGTCATTCCTCTTGAAGCCTTCCACCCTAATAGGGTGTTTCCATCCCCACTTAACTGCTGGGTACCTCTAGTTGCACCCACCAAAGATTCCTCCTCATCAGAAGTGGAGAGCGACCTACAGACATCATCCCATTACTATTGCACCTCTCATGTGGTGTCGTCACAGGAAAGTTCTCCATTCCCTAGGTTATATATGTTTCGAGCACTTTAAGAGATGGCAGATGGGACCTTTGTTGCCTTTGATGAAATTATATGGTTGGAGCATTATCACCACCATCCCTAAAGTATTTTCATGGTTATTTTAGGAAGAAGTTCAAAGCCATCCCTATAATAAACATTTTGTAAATAGTTGGATGATTGTACTCTAATAAAATAGTATATAACATGTATCATAATATATGTAATGTATGTATATAGTAGTTGTAACTGTACATGTAATTAGGTGTGTAAGGGCACATATATATTTTCTTACTTAATTTATCTACATTAGGCGTGTATAATTATAGGTTTTCATGACTTCTAGCATGGTTTGTATTTTTGATAATTTGTATTTATGCACATTAAAGAAGTATAGAACAGTAAAAATAACATAAATCATTAATGAATTAAACGTGAATGAGGATGTCTATTTATTTATTTTTCGATATGAGAGCTATTTTGACAAGACTTGTATTTTATATCAATATGTTTTTCAAAAACATTTACCGTATTTTCACTAATAATAATTTCCTAAAAGATTCCGCATCATGAAATATCAATCTAATAATGAAATTGAGTTTACAATCTCTGCTCCTTCTCTTCTCCCACTCTCTCATTTCTTCTCTATTTTGAAATCTCATCATTTTCTGAAAACCCTAACTATGGGGTGTGGATTCTGTGACCCATCATCATCAACCACCATTAGAGTAAATATCTTTCCTTCCTTTCTTTGCGTATTTAGGGAGTTATGTTTTTCTTGAGACAAACATATTTAGTTCCTTTATTCACTCTCATTTTCCTTTGTGTAAAAAGAAGTTCTAAGATTCACATCATGTATGTGGAATATTATTGGAATCAATATTATGTTTTTTCCTACGATATATTTTTGGATGGTGTATGTAGCTTAATAATGATAATTTTACAGGCAGATCAAAGGAATTTATCTTCTATTTTGTTCTATGCAATTGCATTTTCTGTATAAAAAATATAGTAGAAAATTCTCTTTAATTTTAATTTTAATACCTACAAAATTTTTAATTATTTGGGTCCATGCTTTATTTGCTCCCTATAACTAAAATTGATTCCACTTTTAGTTTCCACAATGTATTTATATATTTTATTTCTTGAATTATTTTATTTACTTCCACTATAAGCTCTTAGGAGAGTATTTGATTCCATAAAATATCTATATATTGGGATTCTTCAATGTTTAAGGAAGTTCATATCTTTTAAAAATGATTATTCACACAATATTTAGCAAAAGAATTATTCTCAAGTTAGGAAAAAGTTTCATAATTAGCATTAAAAAATTTAAAAAAGCTTTTCAACGAGAGATGTAAGTGAATTGTGAATAAGTGAGTAAGAAATAATATAAAAAGAAACTAAAAAGGAAATGTTATATTTAGATAACGGTTTTAATGTAGTCATGCCTTTCCAGTATAAATAACATCCTATAGTATTTTCAAACCAATTCATTCAGAGAAAGTTAGGAAGCATCGTGCAAGTTGGAAACGTTAACAAAATTTAAGTAATATGAAGTTTCTTATTATCATTTCTATTTTATCTTTATTTGTTGTTGGATTTGGTGAAGCTCAAGTACTTCAGATATCAAGATTTGGAGGAAAACCAAATACAGATATAACAAAGGTATTATTTTATAGAAATGAGGGAAGAAAACAATTTGTCCATTTATTATTTAATTATATGGGTTAGATAAAAGCTTGGGGTCCTTTTTCTATTTGATTTTTGCTTATTTATAATTTTCAAATTCTGAAGGCTTTTATAAGTGCTTGGACTCAAGCATGTGCATCAACAACTGCCGTAAAAATTGTGATTCCTGCGGGTACATACAATATGGGTGTAATAGATCTTAAAGGTCCTTGTAAAGCTCCTATTGAAATCAAGGTTGATGGAACAATTAAAGCACCTGCAAATCCCGATCTCCTTAAGAACGCTTACCAATGGATCAAGTTTGGATATCTAAACGCTCTTACCATATCAGGTAGGGGGATTTTTGACGGCCAAGGTGCAGTAGCTTGGACACAAAATGATTGTCACAAAAATACTAAATGCAAGATGCATACAATGGTAAGTAAATAAATATTAATGTTGGAATTCAAAAAATTATGTTACCTGACTTGAGCCTTCAAAAAACTTTAATCTAATGATTTCATTTTTTTTTTAAATGCCAACAGAATTTTGGTTTTAATTTTCTCAACAATTCTGTTATTCGCGATATTACTACAAAGGACAGCAAAAACTTTCATGTCAACGTTTTAGGATGCAATAATTTCACATTTGATGGGTTCAAAATTAGAGCCCCAGATGAGAGCCCCAACACTGATGGGATCCACATCGGAAGATCATTTGATGTGAAGATTCTTAACTCCGACATTCAAACAGGAGATGATTGTGTCTCATTGGGAGATGGTAGCAAAAAAGTAACTGTCCAAAATGTGAATTGTGGACCTGGCCACGGTATTAGTGTTGGAAGCCTTGGAAAATATCAAAATGAACAACCTGTATCAGGTCTTCTTGTTAAGAATTGCACAATGAAAAATACCGATAACGGCGTAAGGATCAAGACCTGGCCTAACACCCCTGGACAAATTACTATAACTGATATGCATTTCGAAGATATAGTCATGATTAACGTCCGAAACCCTATCATTATTGACCAAGAATATTGTCCATGGAACCAGTGCTCCAAACAGGTATTCAATTCTTTATCTATTAGTTGCTTATCGTCATAATCTTAAATTTAAGTTTTATTTATCAATTCATACACAAAAGTTGATTATTATTTTTATCCAATTTGAATCTTATTCTTATATTTATTTAATGATACAGAATCCATCAAAAATCAAGATAAGTAAGGTTTCTTTCAAGAACATTCGAGGCACCTCAGCAACTAAAGAAGGGGTGACCCTTCTTTGTAGCAAAGGGGTACCATGCGAACAGCTAGAGATGTCTAATATTGATCTCAAATTTAATGGAGCTGCAGCAACGGCTAGATGTCACAATGTTAAGCCCATAGTTAAAGGAAGAGCTCCAATTTGTGTGGCCTAAAATGACAATTTTTTTGTAGCTCATGTCACAATGTCATAATATGTCGTACAATTTTTTATTTTTCAATTGTTTTCTTTTAATTTTGCTATTACAAAATATGTATGCTAAGTCCTTTTGTTTAAGAATTTGTTTATTTTTAATTTTTGATGTAAATACTTTAGAAAAATATATTGTAAAGTTTCATTTATTGATATAAAATGTAGGTGGAACTTGGAAAATTTTATAAGTATTTTTCTTAGTTCTTGGTGACACATGAATCGGTGTTATGAAAATTTTATTGAACTCATAAACTTAAACTATATGGATCCATTCTTAAAAGTTTAGTATTGTAATAGGTGTGTGACAAAGGTAATTGAGGATAAATCAACCATTAAATTGGATACCAATAGGAAGTGTTTAATGAAAATAATCACAAGTAAATTCAACTATTGTTATTATTATTAGATGCATCGTTAAAGGTGGACTATTTTTAATTTTCGGTAAAATGAACTAAAAGACATATATTTTTAGATATATAGTGATGACCTTAAGGATTAAAAATAATATGAAAAAATTTCAACAAAATTCAAACTATCTTGAAAATTTGCATTGCAATATAAAACAATGTCACATCTAGCTTAGACCATTCAAAGAAAACATTTCTTATTCATTATCTGTAATAGTGTTTTAGGTAATATTGTGATATATGTACATGTAATTTGTTTTTAACAAAAAAAAAACTGTATTATATGAACAAAGAATTATTTTTTTATATATTTTTTGTTGTTTCTAGATTTTAATATAGTATTTTAATTTGTCTTTTATTTTTTATTTTTAAATTCAAGTTCTAACTTATATTGCAGAGAAATTTAAAGGTAAATTTTGCAAATCCAATTTTTATATTACATATATGGATGGGCTATCTTATTTTAAAACAAAGCCTAAGTGAACAATGATAAGATTAATTAAAGAATATAAATAAAAAAAATAAAATGTCAATTATAAAAGTATGAATTAATGAAATTTTTAGTTTGACATTTTAATTTTATTTTATTTTTTGTTTTAGTACCAATCATATGTTTGTTATTAGTTTGGTCTTGTACTTTAAATAAGTTAATAAATTTGATCCTTATCATAAAAATCAACACTGTTATATTAGAAAATATCAACATGTATAATTTTGTTCTATAATTGGTTTATTTACTTATATTATACCCTTTTAATAAGCTATTTAATTCAACAAAATATCAATTTATACATTTTTGATTTCAAAGATTTTAATAATGTTAAAATTTTGTTCAAATGTTATTTGGACTTTTGTGAGAATAATTTTGATTCTTAAATTGTGTAAAAATTTGATAATAAACTTTAAGAAATTTAATAATGAAATTTTAACGGTAGATGTAAACTGAATTACCAATAACTAAATAAGAAAATATTAACCGAGAAACAAAATGAAAATATTACATTTAACCATCAAACGTATTGTGGTTGTTGCCTTAAAGTCTCACTATTCCTTTACAAATGGTGTCCCATAATACATCATAAGTTATTTAGCTGCAGTAATGCCTCTCCTTTCACAAGATATCCTATCGTTTTAATATAATTTTACTATATTAATTTTACTATTACGAAATGTGTAACCCTTTAAAAGTATAAAATGAAGACATTTAAGTTTATATGACTATTTATCTTGGTTGTTAACGTAAAGATTATAGACAAATATTTTCAAATATTTCATGGACTAATATAAAAATATAGGTCTAACTTTTGAAAATTTTTATAGCTTCACTTCTTTTTAATTCTTGTTAATATGTTAATCTTTTTTATTAGAAATTTATTTCATTGACCAAATTATACAATATAAAACCAACCTTAGTAGTTTATATTGTTGTAAAAGTTATTGGACTAAAATAATCGATATTAAAATCAACCTTAAATCAAGTGCCACTAAGAATATTTAACGAAATATTATATTTAGAGAAATTAGCTAGAATACTATTATAAATATTAGATTCACTATTTTAGATGGATTAGTATTTCATATAAATTTTATGGTTAATATCACATCAAATTCAACCATTTATACCTAGGCTTTATAATTTAGGGAAAAAAATCATTTTGCTTGGTATATACTAAGGGTTTACAAAGTTTTAAAATAGTCAAAATTAAAATTAAATTAAAGTATAACATATATCCTTCAAACATGCAATGACAAAATTCATTTAACATAGAAACTAATTGGTGGTGGATATTGTTTACAATAAAAAAGATTTCTTAAATTTTTTTACTACCTAATTAGAGATTAAATTATTAGTCATTAAATTCTTTTAAAAAAAGAAAGTAACTAATTTCGATCTCTAATTAATTTTTTTAATTTGTAATTAATATTTTCTATTTAGTGATCGATGTATTTATTTTAAGGATATTGTTAACTGCTCTTTATTTTTTTCCTTTTTTAAAATTATTTTCATTTGAACCTTAATAAAGAAAAAACTTAAAATAATTAATCTCTCATTTATTCAGTGTACGTCTCTTTTCTATTTGAATTTATTACAAATATTATTTAGTAAGAAATATAGTATAAATAAGAACAAAAGTAAGAGAAATTAAAAAGTTTCCACAAATGATAAAAATATCCCTACATTAGGATAACACTAATTTATGTGCAAGAAACCCAAAAAAAAAAAGTTAAAAGGTATTCCAAGGGATTAGTACCATTAGTGATGGTTAAAAAGTTATAATAAAAGAATAAAAACAAAGATAGGACAACAAAAGGTTATTAGAAAACTCCAAGAACACAACTCTATCTTTCACAAATGTTAAACTATTCCCGAAAAAAGTGGAAAATGACATAAGAATGATTCAGAAATAAACCAATAACTATAGGAAACATCTGACGAACAATTTGGGAACCTTCTCAAAAAAATTTAAAAAAATTTCTGAAATTCTCCTATAAGATTGGAAAGGAAAAAAATTATGAAGCAGAAGTTGGGATATGGGCCCTACTCCTTGAGCACAAAAATGAACACGTGGAAAATAATATGATGACTCCCTATATGAGTTATCACTTTATTAATGTCATATAAGACAAAAATATGAAATAGGAGAGATAAAATTAACTATGGTGAAAGTAAATTAATCTTGATTAATTAAAATTAACCTTGCTTAGAATAAATTAATCAGGACTAGTGAAAAATTCAGAATAATTAGCATTAAACTAATCCTGAAAGGATAATTCTCTATATTTGGATTTATTTTAGAAAATAAAAATTACATGCAAATATACCAAAGTTCTCTTTAGTGGGAAATTCATTTCCAAACTATCCTTAAGTGGTTGAATAGTATCTTAGCCCTTGGAGGGATCATTTCCTTCATATTACACCTCCTAAACACTTAGAGAAATTCTTTAAACTTTCTCTAAACTCAAACTATTACCAAAATCCAAAAATTCACACTAGGCTTAAAGTTTCATCTTGGAGGTTTAAGTTAAATCAAAACAAACCTATCGAGCCCTTCCACCATCACTAAGAGATCTTGTGTGGACCATCAAGGAGGAGAAAGATCAGCCTTAAAGAGACATCAAAACCATCATAAAAGTCTTCAACAAGTAGGATATTTAGTACAAGTTTTTTTAAGCTTTCAATTTTGTAATTATGGTTTAATCTTATTCTTTTTGGTAGATCTCTCTCTAAGGTTTATGGATCCCTTTTGATTGAGTTTAAAGAAGCTCAAAACTGCCTTTGATAGCTAAAAATGAGCATTATTAAGTTTTAGTGATTTTTGGAAATTAAAGGAAAGTTTTTATGAATTAAAGTGCTTCTAACAACCTTTGGAGCAATTTAATCATTAAAATTTCTTAAAATTGATTTTTGATGCTTTGGGGAAGATTTAAGAGTTTTTGAGAAAATTTTTAAAGTCCTCAAAATTAAGGATTGATAGATCTTGGAGTAGATCTAGTAGATCGACACTTGTTTGCCTTGAAAAATGCTTTCTTTAAGATCTTTATGTTCAAAGTTCGAAATTTGTTTATGTTTCTTCTTAAAAGCTTTCATCAAAGTTGGAATTTGATAAAAGTCTAGATCTGGACTCATGTTAAAATTCTTAAAAAAACCAAGAAATTTTATGTAATAAAATCTATAAAGTTAACTTGGACTTAGAAACTATTAAGATTAAAGGTGGAATTTTCGACTAAAGGTTGAACAAATCACTTAAGACCTTCCATGACCATGACAAAAGCTATGGAGTGAGGATAAATCATGGTAAACCTAAGGACAAAGGATGCACAAATAACCAAAATCCATAACACAAAGGCCAAGAGAACACAAATGGAGGAAAATAAACTTTGTTTTGGCTAGTTAGAATTTTCATGTACTTAAGGAAACATGAGTTTAAAATTTTGATTAATGTATAAAGAGTATCCTAGTCAAATATCAAAAAGGAATTATAAATTTGGAATATATTTGCACATAGTGGAGTGACCATTCGACCATATTAGTTAAAATTGGTGAAAACATGTTAAAACATTCCTAGAACTTAAGGATAAACCTAAATATGTTTAAGGTTGTTTTAGTAATTAATTATGGAGTATAGGGAGGAGAGGGAGAATTTTCCTACTCTAACAAAGTAAGGAGGAAAAGCACTAAAAGTTTTTAAGGGTTGTATAAACCAATAGCCTAAGTCTTATCTAGTGTAAAGCAGCTTTTAGGAGAAGAAAAATTGAATCATAACACCTTAGGACTAAGGTATGTGAATTTGGCCACCCAGGTAATAAATAGGCAAAGTTGTCTAGTTTGTATGTTTAAAGATAACAAAATAAGACATAAGTCGAAAACTTTAATTTCATGAGAAAAAAGGTAAGCAAATAGGTTCATAAATGGATCAAACGTAATTAGCCAAGTTATTAGACAAAATTATAAAACATATAACACTTAAACTTGAATTAAGTTATGTATAAGATATTTAATTTAAGAAACATAAAGAGTAACAACTAATAAGGTCATTCGGCCAAGGAGAGAATAAATCCTATATGCCATAATCTTACATTAAAAGAATATTAAGAACTTAATCATTGAGAAAAGGAAAGACTGAGAGATACATTAGAAGGATGAGTGGACTAAGATCCTATTAGAAATTTATCATAAATCTTAGGAATAATGCAAGATAGACAAGCTATTGGAGGAGCTTTACACACTATCCAAGAAAGTAGCATCAAGCTTAATTAAGATTTTCTTGATTAAAAGATTAGTTTCTATTTAGCAGAATTATGCCAATTGTTGTATTCTCTTATGAGTACACAAAGATGAATGTAAATTGTAAGGATAACACTCTTGATTGTTTTGAGAGAAATGTATTACATGATATTCATATTGTTGTTGATGATATCAAAGTAGTTCAAAAATAGAGATTAATTGTGCATGGAATATTGGTTAGGTTATTTGAGCCTGCATGTTATTTAGAAGCTTTTAAGAAGGAACCTAATTAACTAACGGATCACTAAAGAAAGAAATTATGTGAAAAGTTAATACTACTCTTAATGTGTCTTGTGCACATTTTGAAGGCGAAAGGTCCTTCTAAGGTGGAAAGAAAAGAGCTCTCCAAAAGTTCTTCCATTATGAAGCATCAGGTCTTTAATGTTTGTGATGGTGATGACCATGAATGAATATGCTCATACCCTAATAATAGAACTTAGAGTAGCAGAGCTGGTGAGAAGATATTGTTTGACCAAGTAGTATTATATGCGTGTGTCTTAGATTATCACTAAGAGAGTGATAAACAAAAGAAAAAAAATTACATTAAGGCATAGATTAAATGATAGTCAAAAATTATATCTGTGATGTGATCCCAAAAGGCTATGAAACTTATGTAATTTAGACTATGTAACTTGTATCTTCATTAGAAACTAGTTCTTCTTTATGTAAAGATATATGCTTCAGCTAAAGTTTTCTAAAATTTTTTTTTAAAAAAAAACTTGTTTGCATGACATGTTTTCTAATAAACTGAAATGGCTAGGATGAAAGAGATGTCACTAACCATAGGGTAGAATCTTACTCAAAAATTTAGTTTCTCATCCCCTTTCCTACAATTTTCTTCTTAGACGCTCCAAATGTTGTTCGTGACCGCAGTGGCCTTTTTGAAGCTTAGTAACGTTAACTGGACAGCAAACGCCTGCAAACTCATCATCGGCGCTCAAACTAATGTGCGAGTTTATTTTTCTTTAGACCACTTATTTATATCTATCATGATGAGCCCAAATTTCTCAAGTATAAAGTTTGTCATTCCTCTTGAAGCCTTCCACCCTAATAGGGTGTTTCCATCCCCACTTAACTGCTGGGTACCTCTAGTTGCACCCACCAAAGATTCCTCCTCATCAGAAGTGGAGAGCGACCTACAGACATCATCCCATTACTATTGCACCTCTCATGTGGTGTCGTCACAGGAAAGTTCTCCATTCCCTAGGTTATATATGTTTCGAGCACTTTAAGAGATGGCAGATGGGACCTTTGTTGCCTTTGATGAAATTATATGGTTGGAGCATTATCACCACCATCCCTAAAGTATTTTCATGGTTATTTTAGGAAGAAGTTCAAAGCCATCCCTATAATAAACATTTTGTAAATAGTTGGATGATTGTACTCTAATAAAATAGTATATAACATGTATCATAATATATGTAATGTATGTATATAGTAGTTGTAACTGTACATGTAATTAGGTGTGTAAGGGCACATATATATTTTCTTACTTAATTTATCTACATTAGGCGTGTATAATTATAGGTTTTCATGACTTCTAGCATGGTTTGTATTTTTGATAATTTGTATTTATGCACATTAAAGAAGTATAGAACAGTAAAAATAACATAAATCATTAATGAATTAAATGTGAATGAGGATGTCTATTTATTTATTTTTCGATATGAGAGCTATTTTGACAAGACTTGTATTTTATATCAATATGTTTTTCAAAATTTAGCGTATTTTCACTAATAATAATTTCCTAAAAGATTCCGCATCATGAAATATCAATCTAATAATGAAATTGAGTTTACAATCTCTGCTCCTTCTCTTCTCCCACTCTCTCATTTCTTCTCTATTTTGAAATCTCATCATTTTCTGAAAACCCTAACTATGGGGTGTGGATTCTGTGACCCATCATCATCAACCACCATTAGAGTAAATATCTTTCCTTCCTTTCTTTGCATATTTAGGGAGTTATGTTTTTCTTGAGACAAACATATTTAGTTCCTTTATTCACTCTCATTTTCCTTTGTGTAAAAAGAAGTTATAAGATTCACATCATGTATGTGGAATATTATTGGAATCAATATTATGTTTTTGCCTACGATATATTTTTGGATGGTGTATGTAGCTTAATAATGATAATTTTACAGGCAGATCAAAGGAATTTATGTTCTATTTTGTTCTATGCAATTGCATTTTCTGTATCAAAAAATATAGTAGAAAATTCTCTTTAATTTTAATTTTAATACCTACAAAATTTTTAATTATTTGGGTCCATGCTTTATTTGCTCCCTATAACTAAAATTGATTCCACTTTTAGTTTCCACAATGTATTTATATATTTTATTTCTTAAATTATTTTATTTACTTCCACTATAAGCTCTTAGGAGAGTATTTGATTCCATAAAATATCTATATATTGGGATTCTTCAATGTTTAAGGAAGTTCATATCTTTTAAAAATGATTATTCACACAATATTTAGCAAAAGAATTATTCTCAAGTTAGGAAAAAGTTTCATAATTAGCATTAAAAAATTTAAAAAAGCTTTTCAACGAGAGATGTAAGTGAATTGCGAATAAGTGAGTAAGAAATAATATAAAAAGAAACTAAAAAGGAAATGTTATATTTAGATAACGGGTTTAATGTAGTCATGCCTTTCCAGTATAAATAACATCCTATAGTATTTTCAAACCAATTCATTCAGAGAAAGTTAGGAAGCATCGTGCAAGTTGGAAACGTTAACAAAATTTAAGTAATATGAAGTTTCTTATTATCATTTCTATTTTATCTTTATTTGTTGTTGGATTTGGTGAAGCTCAAGTACTTCAGATATCAAGATTTGGAGGAAAACCAAATACAGATATAACAAAGGTATTATTTTATAGAAATGAGGGAAGAAAACAATTTGTCCATTTATTATTTAATTATATGGGTTAGATAAAAGCTTGGGGTCCTTTTTCTATTTGATTTTTGCTTATTTATAATTTTCAAATTCTGAAGGCTTTTATAAGTGCTTGGACTCAAGCATGTGCATCAACAACTGCCGTAAAAATTGTGATTCCTGCGGGTACATACAATATGGGTGTAATAGATCTTAAAGGTCCTTGTAAAGCTCCTATTGAAATCAAGGTTGATGGAACAATTAAAGCACCTGCAAATCCCGATCTCCTTAAGAACGCTTACCAATGGATCAAGTTTGGATATCTAAACGCTCTTACCATATCAGGTAGGGGGATTTTTGACGGCCAAGGTGCAGTAGCTTGGACACAAAATGATTGTCACAAAAATACTAAATGCAAGATGCATACAATGGTAAGTAAATAAATATTAATGTTGGAATTCAAAAAATTATGTTACCTGACTTGAGCCTTCACAAAACTTTAATCTAATGATTTCATTTTTTTTTTAAATGCCAACAGAATTTTGGTTTTAATTTTCTCAACAATTCTGTTATTCGCGATATTACTACAAAGGACAGCAAAAACTTTCATGTCAACGTTTTAGGATGCAATAATTTCACATTTGATGGGTTCAAAATTAGAGCCCCAGATGAGAGCCCCAACACTGATGGGATCCACATCGGAAGATCATTTGATGTGAAGATTCTTAACTCCGACATTCAAACAGGAGATGATTGTGTCTCATTGGGAGATGGTAGCAAAAAAGTAACTGTCCAAAATGTGAATTGTGGACCTGGCCACGGTATTAGTGTTGGAAGCCTTGGAAAATATCAAAATGAACAGCCTGTATCAGGTCTTCTTGTTAAGAATTGCACAATGAAAAATACCGATAACGGCGTAAGGATCAAGACCTGGCCTAACACCCCTGGACAAATTACTATAACTGATATGCATTTCGAAGATATAGTCATGATTAACGTCCGAAACCCTATCATTATTGACCAAGAATATTGTCCATGGAACCAGTGCTCCAAACAGGTATTCAATTCTTTATCTATTAGTTGCTTATCGTCATAATCTTAAATTTAAGTTTTATTTATCAATTCATACACAAAAGTTGATTATTATTTTTATCCAATTTGAATCTTATTCTTATATTTATTTAATGATACAGAATCCATCAAAAATCAAGATAAGTAAGGTTTCTTTCAAGAACATTCGAGGCACCTCAGCAACTAAAGAAGGGGTGACCCTTCTTTGTAGCAAAGGGGTACCATGCGAACAACTAGAGATGTCTAATATTGATCTCAAATTTAATGGAGCTGCAGCAACGGCTAGATGTCACAATGTTAAGCCCATAGTTAAAGGAAGAGCTCCAATTTGTGTGGCCTAAAATGACAATTTTTTTGTAGCTCATGTCACAATGTCATAATATGTCGTACAATTTTTTATTTTTCAATTGTTTTCTTTTAATTTTGCTATTACAAAATATGTATGCTAAGTCCTTTTGTTTAAGAATTTGTTTATTTTTAATTTTTGATGTAAATACTTTAGAAAAATATATTGTAAAGTTTCATTTATTGATATAAAATGTAGGTGGAACTTGGAAAATTTTATAAGTATTTTTCTTAGTTCTTGGTGACACATGAATCGGTGTTATGAAAATTTTATTGAACTCATAAACTTAAACTATATGGATCCATTCTTAAAAGTTTAGTATTGTAATAGGTGTGTGACAAAGGTAATTGAGGATAAATCAACCATTAAATTGGATACCAATAGGAAGTGTTTAATGAAAATAATCACAAGTAAATTCAACTATTGTTATTATTATTAGATGCATCGTTAAAGGTGGACTATTTTTAATTTTCGGTAAAATGAACTAAAAGACATATATTTTTAGATATATAGTGATGACCTTAAGGATTAAAAATAATATGAAAAAATTTCAACAAAATTCAAACTATCTTGAAAATTTGCATTGCAATATAAAACAATGTCACATCTAGCTTAGACCATTCAAAGAAAACATTTCTTATTCATTATCTGTAATAGTGTTTTAGGTAATATTGTGATATATGTACATGTAATTTGTTTTTAACAAAAAAAAAACTGTATTATATGAACAAAGAATTATTTTTTTATATATTTTTTGTTGTTTCTAGATTTTAATATAGTATTTTAATTTGTCTTTTATTTTTTATTTTTAAATTCAAGTTCTAACTTATATTGCAGAGAAATTTAAAGGTAAATTTTGCAAATCCAATTTTTATATTACATATATGGATGGGCTATCTTATTTTAAAACAAAGCCTAAGTGAACAATGATAAGATTAATTAAAGAATATAAATAAAAAAAATAAAATGTCAATTATAAAAGTATGAATTAATGAAATTTTTAGTTTGACATTTTAATTTTATTTTATTTTTTGTTTTAGTACCAATCATATGTTTGTTATTAGTTTGGTCTTGTACTTTAAATAAGTTAATAAATTTGATCCTTATCATAAAAATCAACACTGTTATATTAGAAAATATCAACATGTATAATTTTGTTCTATAATTGGTTTATTTACTTATATTATACCCTTTTAATAAGCTATTTAATTCAACAAAATATCAATTTATACATTTTTGATTTCAAAGATTTTAATAATGTTAAAATTTTGTTCAAATGTTATTTGGACTTTTGTGAGAATAATTTTGATTCTTAAATTGTGTAAAAATTTGATAATAAACTTTAAAAAATTTAATAATAAAATTTTAACGGTAGATGTAAACTTAATTACCAATAACTAAATAAGAAAATATTAACCGAGAAACAAAATGAAAATATTACATTTAACCATCAAACGTATTGTGGTTGTTGCCTTAAAGTCTCACTATTCCTTTACAAATGGTGTCCCATAATACATCATAAGTTATTTAGCTGCAGTAATGCCTCTCCTTTCACAAGATATCCTATCGTTTTAATATAATTTTACTATATTAATTTTACTATTACGAAATGTGTAACCCTTTAAAAGTATAAAATGAAGACATTTAAGTTTATATGACTATTTATCTTGGTTGTTAACGTAAAGATTATAGACAAATATTTTCAAATATTTCATGGACTAATATAAAAATATAGGTCTAACTTTTGAAAATTTTTATAGCTTCACTTCTTTTTAATTCTTGTTAATATGTTAATCTTTTTTATTAGAAATTTATTTCATTGACCAAATTATACAATATAAAACCAACCTTAGTAGTTTATATTGTTGTAAAAGTTATTGGACTAAAATGATCGATATTAAAATCAACCTTAAATCAAGTGCCACTAAGAATATTTAACGAAATATTATATTTAGAGAAATTAGCTAGAATACTATTATAAATATTAGATTCACTATTTTAGATGGATTAGTATTTTATAATATCCCTACATTAGGATAACACTAATTTATGTGCAAGAAACCCAAAAAAAAAAGTTAAAAGGTATTCCAAGGGATTAGTACCATTAGGGATGGTTAAAAAGTTATAATAAAAGAATAAAAACAAAGATAGGACAAAAAAAGGTTATTAGAAAACTCCAAGAACACAGCTCTATCTTTCACAAATGTTAAACTATTCCCGAAAAAAGTGGAAAATGACATAAGAATGATTCAGAAATAAACCAATAACTATAGGAAACATCTGACGAACAATTTGGGAACCTTCTCAAAAAAATTTTAAAAAATTCTGAAATTCTCCTTTAAGATTGGAAAGGAAAAAAAATATGAAGCAGAAGTTGGGATATGGGCCCTACTCCCTGAGCACAAAAATGAACACGTGGAAAATAATATGATGACTCCCTATATGAGTTATCACTTTATTGATGTCATATAAGACAAAAATATGAAATAGGAGAGATAAAATTAACTATGGTGAAAGTAAATTAATCTTGATTAATTAAAATTAACCTTGCTTAGAATAAATTAATCAGGACTAGTGAAAAATTCAGAATAATTAGCATTAAACTAATCCTGAAAGGATAATTCTCTATACTTGGATTTATTTTAGAAAATAAAAATTACATGCAAATATACCAAAGTTCTCTTTAGTGGGAAATTCATTTACAAACTATCCTTAAGTGGTTGAATAGTATCTTAGCCCTTGGAGGGATCATTTCCTTCATATTACACCTCCTAAACACTTAGAGAAATTCTTTAAACTTTCTCTAAACTCAAACTATTACCAAAATCCAAAAATTCACACTAGGCTTAAAGTTTCATCTTGGAGGTTTAAGTTAAATCAAAACAAACCTATCGAGCCCTTCCACCATCACTAAGAGATCTTGTGTGGACCATCAAGGAGGAGAAAGATCAGCCTTAAAGAGACATCAAGTAGGATATTTAGTACATGTTTTTTTAAGCTTTCAATTTTGTAATTATGGTTTAATCTTATTCTTTTTGGTAGATCTCTCTCTAAGATTTATGGATCCCTTTTGATTGAGTTTAAAGAAGCTCAAAACTGCCTTTGATAGCTAAAAATGAGCATTATTAAGTTTTAGTGATTTTTGGAAATTAAAGGAAAGTTTTTATGAATTAAAGTGCTTCTAACAACCTTTGGAGCAATTTAATCATTAAAATTTCTTAAAATTGATTTTTGATGCTTTGGGGAAGATTTAAGAGTTTTTGAGAAAATTTTTAAAGTCCTCAAAATAAAGGATTGATAGATCTTGGAGTAGATCTAGTAGATCGACACTTGTTTGCCTTGAAAAATGCTTTCTTTAAGATCTTTATGTTCAAAGTTGGAAATTTTTTTATGTTTCTTCTTAAAAGCTTTAATCAAAGTTGGACTTTGATAAAAGTCTAGATCTGGACTCATGTTAAAATTCTTAAAAAAACCAAGAAATTTTATGTAATAAAATCTATAAAGTTAACTTGGACTTAGAAACTATTAAGAGTAAAGGTGGAATTTTCGACTAAAGGTTGAACAAATCACTTAAGACCTTCCATGACCATGACAAAGGCTATGGAGTGAGGATAAATCATGGTAAACCTAAGGACAAAGGATGCACAAATAACCAAAATCCATAACACAAAGGCCAAGAGAACACAAATGGAGGAAAATAAACTTTGTTTTGGCTAGTTAGAATTTTCATGTACTTAAGGAAACATGAGTTTAAAATTTTGATTAATGTATAAAGAGTATCCTAGTCAAATATCAAAAAGGAATTATAAATTTGGAATATATTTGCACATAGTGGAGTGACCATTCGACCATATTAGTTAAAATTGGTGAAAACATGTTAAAACATTCCTAGAACTTAAGGATAAACCTAAATATGTTTAAGGTCGTTTTAGTAACTAATTATGGAGTATAAGGAGGAGAGGGAGAATTTTCCTACTCTAACAAAGTAAGGAGGAAAAGCACTAAAAGTTTTTAAGGGTTGTATAAACTAATAGCCTAAGTCTTATCTAGTGTAAAGCAGCTTTTAGGAGAAGAAAAATTGAATCATAACACCTTAGGACTAAGGTATGTGAATTTGGCCACCCAGGTAATAAATAGGCAAAGTTGTCTAGTTTTTATGTTTAAAGATAACAAAATAAGACAAAAGTCGAAAACTTTAATTTCATGAGCAAAAAGGTAAGCAAATAGGTTCATAAATGGATCAAACGTAATTAGCCAAGTTATTAGACAAAATTATAAAACATATAACACTTAAACTTGAATTAAGTTGTGTATAAGATATTTAATTTAAGAAACATAAAGAGTAACAACTAATAAGGTCATTCGGCCAAGGAGAGAATGAATCCTATATGCCATAATCTTACATTAAAAGAATATTAAGAACTTAATCCTTGAGAAAAGGAAAGACTGAGAGATACATTAGAAGGATGAGTGGACTAAGATCCTATTAGAAATTTATCATAAATCTTAGGAATAATGCAAGATAGACAAGCTATTGGAGGAGCTTTACACACTATCCAAGAAAGTAGCATCAAGCTTAATTAAGATTTTCTTGATTAAAAGATTAGTTTCTATTTAGCAGAATTATGCCAATTGTTGTATTCTCTTATGAGTACACAAAGATGAATGTAAATTGTAAGGATAACACTCTTGATTGTTTTGAGAGAAATGTATTACATGATATTCATATTGTTGTTGATGATATCAAAGTAGTTCAAAAATAGAGATTAATTGTGCATGGAATATTGGTTAGGTTATTTGAGCCTGCATGTTATTTAGAAGCTTTTAAGAAGGAACCTAATTAACTAACGGATCACTAAAGAAAGAAATTATGTGAAAAGTTAATACTACTCTTAATGTGTCTTGTGCACATTTTGAAGGCGAAAGGTCCTTCTAAGGTGGAAAGAAAAGAGCTCTCCAAAAGTTCTTCCATTATGAAGCATCAGGTCTTTAATGTTTGTGATGGTGATGACCATGAATGAATATGCTCATATCCTAATAATAGAACTTAGAGTAGCAGAGCTGGTGAGAAGATATTGTTTGACCAAGTAGTATTATATACGTGTGTCTTAGACTATCACTAAGAGAGTGATAAACAAAAGAAAAAAAATTACATTAAGGCATAGATGAAATGATAGTCAAAAATTATATCTGTGATGTGATCCCAAAAGGCTATGAAACTTATGTAATTTAGACTATGTAACTTGTATCTTCATTAGAAACTAGTTCTTCTTTATGTAAAGAAATATGCTTCAGCTAAAGTTTTCCAAAATTTTTTTTAAAAAAAAAAAACTAGTTTACAATCTCTGCTCCTTCTCTTCTCCCTCTCTCTCATTTCTTCGCTATTTTGAAATCTCATCATTTTCTGAAAACCCTAACTATGGGGTGTGGATTCTGTGACCCGTCATCATCAACCACCATTAGAGTAAATATCTTTCCTTCCTTTCTTTCCGTATTTAGGGAGTTATGTTTTTCTTGAGACAAACATATTTAGTTCCTTTATTCACTCTGTAAACACCCAATTATGTCTGAGGCCCCCAATTAGCAAAATTAATAAAAAAAAACATAGAAATAAAAACAGAAAATAGAATAAACAGACAAACAGAGAAACAGACAATAAAAAAAATCAGAAAGCGAAATGAAAAAAAAACAGAAAAAGCAAGAAATAGAAAAATTAAGAGAATACCAAAAAGTAATAAAAAAACTAATTTTCCCAAAAAAAAGAAGAGAGAGAAAAAGGAAAGAATTTAAATTTGGAAATAAAAATGTGAAATTAAAACAAAATAAAGACATAAATATTTTGAAAATTAGAATAATAATAAACCAAAATCTGAAAATTCATAAAATACCAAAACAGAAATTAAAATTGAATAAAATTTGAAACAAAAATTTTTTACGAAAAGAGAAAAAAATGAATGAAAAAAAAAAAAATATATATATATATATATAAATAGAAAAAAACGGATTTTAGAAAAAGAAACAGAATTAAAAACAGACTTTTAACAGAAATCAAGAAAAGGGGAAAAGGGGAGAAAAAAAGTTTGGCATGCATGCATATGGGGGCAGGAGATTTGTTTTGGCGGGATGGAGCGAACCTTCGGGGAGGACTCTCTGCTCTCACGTCTGGGTCCAGAGAAATTGAACCCCTTGAGGAAGGAATAAAGATTGAGTAGAGAGAGCTGAGCAAGGAAAGGAGGAAGGGATCTTCTTCTCTGCATGTCACAACCCTGGTCTTGGAAGCCGTGGAACAACCAAGAATGAGTATTGGTGCAATTAGGAGAACCTCAAAGAGGAGAAAGGTTTTTGGCCCTAAGCAGCAAAGGAGGGGGATGACCAGTATAAAAAAGAGGGTCACATACATAAAAGGGAGGAGGTCCTGAGTGGAGTTGGGCTTCTCTCGGCTCTCGGTCTTGGAGAGGTTAGAACGCTGCTCAAGTTGTCTCCATTCGTGCACAACTCCTGCAAATGATTTCAGAGTAAGCCAGAGGGAAAGGAAGTTCAAGGTGATACAAGAATAAGCACAGCATCGTTTCGACCCAAGGTTAGTTACTTTCTTTACACCAAAAGATTAAGAAAGAAATTTCCATTGAATATGTGTGCCTGAGATGCAGTATAAGATTCAGTTCATGAAAGGAATGGAGGAGTTATAATGGGTAAAAGATTGGCTAATTCCTAATAGCAATATGTACGTTTACCCATGCATTTTATAATTCCTAATCAAGTATAAGTTGAAGCATTTTTCGCAGCAACATACATGTGTTCGCTTATGCATTTTTGGGGTTTTGATTTGAGCGCGAGAATATGTTAAGGATGTAGCTTCATAATGTTGTAGCAATGAACTTATCCAAGCTTTATAGCTCATAATTAGTAGCTAATTTGGCAAGTTAAAGGTACCCATGGTAATTGACTTTACGTAGAAATTGGAGTCAAGAAATATGTTAAACAATCAAGATCATGTTAGAAAGTAAATCTGCCTTCTTGATAGTGCGTTAAAGTCGCATATTTGAAAGGTCCCAGGGAGTTATCCCGTTTGATCTGCGTCAAGTCAGGGAGAAATTAGTTCTGTATATGGTGCGTGGCCTCGATAAATGAGAAGCAATAATAGGCTTGATTAATGACCAGCCTTGTCCAATACCAACGCATGCAGAGTTTCCTCTATAATGTACTAACCCATAATCTATAGCATGCAAATGACAGCCAATAAGGCAAGCTAGGTGCAACCATAGCTGTGATTTCACTAGTAATTGTCATTTCTGAAGTTCAACGTGTATGATGTGTGAAATTCGGTCCAAATTGAGCCCACTGGTGTCGTCTCAATATGCATATCCATTAGCCTTTCTACCCATGACGATGCATCACCCCAAGTCCTCACTAGGCACACACTAACCCTCCAGAATGGTGTTGTGAGAATGCACATGCCTAAGGCCAAACTTTGCTACCCCTCCATGGGAAGATACTGTGCCAAAGGATCCACGTCTGTAGGAGTAAAGTTAATGGAAGTCGACACCCCACACCCAGCAAACCATCTTTTGCATGATGATTAACTGAAGGTGGCAAGTTACTGCAAGAAAGGTGCATGCAGTGCATGCATATTTCAGCCACAGGGGTCCAATAAACCTCATGCAAGCCATTGCTTTAAACCCACGTTGGGGCCCGCTTGTAATTTAGGCTGAAAATAAAGGAAATAGTATAGATATCTGTGTAGCTAAAGTGATACAAATCACAAGGAATGGGACAGCTCAGCGGGTTGAGCACTTTGCTTATTACCTCTACTACCCAAGTTCGAACCCCAGAGGAAGCAATTCTCCATTTTGAAATGCCCAGGCCACAAACCACTATAGTCTTTCCACAAAATGTAATTTACTATTTTACCCTAAAAAGAAAATCAATAAAAAATTTTAAAAATCCAGAAAATTAATAAATAAAATTCCAGAAACCCGTAAAAATCCCAAAATTCAAAGAAATTCATAAAAAATTAAGAAAATTTATAAAATTCTTAAAATTACATAAAATTCATAAAAATAAATAAAATTACAGAAAATTCAAAATTTCCAGAAAAATAATAAAAAAATTTGAAAATTTCAGAAAATTAATAAAAAATTCAAAATTTCCAAAAAAAATTCAAAATTCCAGAAAAATAATAAAAATTCAAAATCTTTAGAAATTATTAAAAAATTCATAATTTCCAGAAATTAATAAAAAATTCAAAATTTCCAAAAATTAATAAAAAATTCAAAATTTTCATAAATTAATAAAAAATTCAAAAATTCCAGAAATTAATAAAAATTCAAAATCTTCAGAAATTATTAAAAAATTCAAAATTTCCAGAAATTAATAAAAAATTCAAAATTTCTAGAAACTAATAAAAATTTCAAAAGTTCCAGAAATTAAGAAAATAATAAAAAATTCCAGAATTTAAAAAAAATATTCAAAATTCCTAAATAATTCATAAAAATTCTATAATTCCTAAATAAAATCAAGATTATCAAGTATTTTCATAAAATTCCTTAATTGGTAAATTCCCCCAAAATTTCTAATACTTGTGTCGTGCTCATTTTATTCATCATTCTTCAAAAATAAAAATCTTGTTTTGCGATTCTTAATCTCACGCGACGAGCTCTAAGCACGAACTGGTAGCTTTTTCTGCTGTTCGTTGTTTAGAGATTCGTATGGGTCCAAGTGCAGCCGTAGTTGTCTTGGACCCTGTGCATATGTGGATGAGGATTGCCTCCCTAAAAATAGTTTTCAAAAATAGTCAGGCTATTTTTACTTTCAAAGTAGCTCCGAAGGTCAAGCTTTCGAGCACACTTCAAACACTCTTTCAAATACTTTTGAAAGTCAAGCCTTCAAAACATAACCAGAACTACGTAAGCCTTGAGTTTCCCATTGCACCGGGGAATACGTAGGAGCAGGATCAAGTCCTGTCAGGCTAACCACCATCAAATATTTATTTCCACTCTAATAAAAGGGATCAAATCATTTTTCGAATAATCATACACTCAGTTTAAGGGTACTGTTCTTCGGAACAGGCGAGTGGGGTGCCTAATACCTTCCTCACTCGTAACCGACTCCCGAACCTAAATCTCTTCCTTGAGTCAAGGTTTTTCCAAATCTTTTCCCTTAAATAAAAATTTGGTGGCGACTCCACATCATCAAAATCAACTATTTTTAAAATTTTAGCGAGTCCGTCGTCTCGTCGGAATTACGGTTGCGACAGATGGCGACTCCACTGGGGAAACTTAGAGAGTCAAGCCCAACAATTTGAGTGTTTTAATATTGATCCCTTTCTTGTTTATCCGCACGATTACTTTCTTGTATTTTGGCACGATTTATTTATCTGTTTATTTATTTGCTACCTGTTTGTCTATTCGTTGTATAACCTTAGGGTAGACAAATAATAAATTGCAATATATATCTGTACATTTCCCCAATTGCAGGTATCCCAAATTTATGTGCCCTCATACCTTGCGTATGCATTTATCATGAGTGGGGCCCTACACCCGGGTCTGAGTGCTACCTAGGACAGAGGGATCTAGTGGTGTCACTTTGGGGCTTACGTCCTGTTTGACTATCACGAAAATCTTAGCTAGAGTGCGTCCTATATGTAATGCCCTACAACTGGTAGCTTTTTCTGCTGTTGTGGCAAGCATTGCAGACTGGAACTTGGCTCTAGTGACCTCAACACCCCAGGATTACAAACCACCTTTGAGAGGTTCATATAAAAGGCCATAGATCCCTAGGGCAGGTAACCCACATAAGAAGCAAAGAGGGCACACACCCCTTCATAATATGGTTCATATACGCACGGACAATTATCATCCAAAATGGAAGCTGAAGATTGGGGAAATACAGAAATCAAGAAAGAAAAGTCAAACAAAAAGAAAAGAAATATCAAAACAAATAAAAAAAAACAAACAAGGAAAATCAAGGAAAACTAGAAATTCCTAGGAAAAATTAGAAAATAATTTCTAAAAATACTAAAAATATCAAAAGTTCAAAAGGAGAGAATGGAAAATTTCGAAAACCTAAAGAATGCTTTTTGGAAAATTTTAACAAACCCTTTTCAAACACCATCAAAGGTTTTTTAGCAAAATACCAAAAATACAAAACTCCTAAAAACAAATTTGTTAAAAATCAATAAATAAAACAACTCTCATTTATTTTCAAATAAGTCAAACTTCAAATCTCTTAAAATTATTTGCACATAGCATTGATTCATTCATTCATTCATAGATCTAAAAAAAAATAGATTTCTAAAATCATTCTACACATTCACACTCATTGTGCATCAACATCTTTATCATTCACGTTTTGCTGCATTCAAATTATTTCACAAAATTTAATTTTTAACTTCACCAGAAAATTGGAGAAACACAGCCTCCTCGACATCCTTATAGAACTTGAGCACAATCAAGAATCATGGATGAGCTGGAGAGACAAAATGAGGAGCTAAGAAATAAGGTCAAATCATTGAAGGAACAGATGGCCAAGCTAATAGAGGCCATCCAGCAGTCTAAACAGAAAGAGGCGACGGAACCCTTGCCAAGAGAACCAACCAACCCAACACACCCTCCTGGCTTCACTCCACCATTAAACATACCTTCGCAAACAGAAGGGGTTCACAATGGGTTTCCTCATGGGTATGCACCCTCATACAACCAAACACAAACCCAAACACAAGCCCAAATACAAACCCAAACACACAACCTACCCTCTAACACCACAAGCATCCCCTATGCCATTCCAAACACCACCTCACAAGCCTACCAAGCAGCCGTTGGGGGAACGCACCCTATGTTCACCCAAGGGCCTCGCCCTGTATACATACCGTCTTCTCACCATCACCACATGTCAGAGGAAAACCCAAACCATCCTTCAAGTGAAGATACAGAAAAATGGAAAGGTCTAGAGGACAGGATCCAGGAAATTGAGGGAAACGCTTATGAAGCCAAAGATGCATCTGATCTATGCTTGGTACCAAACGTGGTCATCCCTCCCAAATTCAAGGTTCCTGAATTCGAGAAATACCAAGGAACCAATTGTCCAAAGAAACATCTGACTATGTACTGTAGGAAGATGTCTGCATGTACCTTCGATGAGAAGCTTTCTTATCCATTTTTTTCAAGACAACTTAACAGGGGCAGCTGCAACCTGGTACACTCAGCTAGAGCGGACACACATCCGTTCATGGAGGGATCTGGTTGAGGCTTTCCTCAAACAATATCAGTACAATGCCGAGATGGCTCCCGATCGAACCCAACTCCAGAATATGGCCAAGAAGGGGGATGAGACCTTCAAGCAGTATGCTCAAAGATGGAGGGAGCTAGCTGCTCAAGTGCAACCTCCACTATCTGAAAAAGAGCTGGTCAGCACGTTCGTAGACACACTCCAAGATCCTTTCTATGACAAGATGATTGGCAGTGTGACTTCTAGCTTCTCTGATGTCATCATCATCGGAGAAAGGATCGAGGGTGGCATGCGTCGAGGAAAAATCATGCACAACGCCACAAGGACAGTTGACGCCTCTACAGAAAAAAGGAGGACAGGTGAAGCTTACAATGTGGCTTCCAATCAAGGCCAATACATTCCTCAAATGGCACAGTATGCTCCAACTGGCTTCCGACCACCACCGTATACACCATACACACCTTACACACCATATCCCTACATCGCTACCACCTACCAAACACCATACCCTCCTACTTACAATTACGCGACACAAGTCCGGCCACCAACACCATACACGGCCCAAACACAAGCCATAAGCCAGAATCCTAATCAAAGCCAGAAAAAGGAGAAGAAACTTGTCCAATTCGATCCTATCCTCCTACACTGAGCTCCTACCTCGGCTGATCCAAAACTCGTTGGTTGCGCCTTATCCTTCGAAACCTCGAGAGCCACCATATCCTAAATGGTACGATGCTAACGCCAGATGCGATTACCATGCAGGATTTATTGGTCATTCTACTGAGGATTGCCTAGCGTTGAAGCGAAAGGTACAAAGCCTGATTGATGCAAAATGGCTGGATTTTGGGAGGCTTGCTCCTAATACAGAAAACAATTTGTTGCCAAATCACGAGAGCCCGTCAACCAGCTGAAAGAGACGGGAGCAGCACAACAGGGTGCCTTGTACAAATTGAGGATATTCATCCAGAAATTGTCGTACTTTTCAAAGTTAATCTTTTGTTAATAAACAGCAATGAATAAATACAAAGTTACATTTTTCATATCACTTGAACACGTGCTTTACATTTTAGTTTTACATCTAAAAATTTACCATTCTTTTTATCTCTTCAACCCACTTCTTATTCCTATACCCAAACAATAAAATACCAATTGGTGAGGATGCTAGTGCTGTAATGAGTAATCTTGAACGTCGGATTAATCAAGCTCAAAGAAAAAAGCCCAATGAGGAAGCAGAATAACAACCAGGGATTCTAGATCCCTATTCAAAGTGTCTTGTCAAATAAAACATCCCGCTGGAATCAAGTCTAAATCCAGGCAAAATTTAGGGATGCAAAATAAGATCCGCTGAATTGGAAGCCAAGATGACCCTGGCAAGGTCGATGTCAAAATTCAAAATTCAAGGAAAAGAAGAGGACCTGCTGGATTAAAGTAAAAATAATAATCCAGGCAAAATTAAGGTCAAAACATGAAATTCAAGAAGAAGAGAAACCTGCTGGATTAAAAGCTAAAAGAATCCAGGCAAAAGTAGGGTTAAAGTTCAAAATAATGATTGACAAAGTCATGATTAGAAAAAGGTCTTGCCGGTTTACAACAACAATTCAGGCAAAAATCAGGATCTTATACAAGCCCGCTAGGTCGAGAACCTTAAAAAAAAAATGACATAGGCAAAATTAGGGTGCACAATCAAAAGCCCGCTGGGTCAACAATCTTCTAAAGAAGACCTAGGCAAAATTTAGGGCACAGTCAAGCAAAAGGCCCGCTAGGTCGAAAAACCCGTAAGGGTGACCTAGGCAAAAGTTAGGGCGCAATCAAGCAGAAGGCCCGCTAGGTCGACAGTCTCCAAAAACGACCTAGGCAAAATTAGGGCGCACAATCAAAAGCCCGCTGGGTCAACAATCTTCTAAAGAAGACCTAGGCAAAAGTTAGGGCACAGTCAAGCAAAAGGCCCGCTAGGTCGAAAAACCCGTAAGGGTGACCTAGGCAAAAGTTAGGGCGCAATCAGGCAGAAGGCCCGCTAGGTCGACAGTCTCCAAAAACGACCTAGGAAAAATTAGGGCGCACAATCAAAAGCCCGCTGGGTCAACAATCTTCTAAAGAAGACCTAGGCAAAAGTTAGGGCACAGTCAAGCAAAAGGCCCGCTAGGTCGAAAAACCCGTAAGGGTGACCTAGGCAAAAGTTAGGGCGCAATCAAGCAGAAGGCCCGCTAGGTCGACAGTCTCCAAAGAGACCTAGGCAAAAGTCAGGGCACAATCAAACAGAAGCCCGCTAGGTCGACAACCCTCCAAAGAGACCTAGGCAAAAGTTAGGGTACCAAAATCAAGAGCCCGCTAGGTTGAAAACCCGTAAGGGCGACCTAGGCAAAAGTTAGGGCAATACAAAAGACCTGCTGGGTTAAAAGCTCAAAGGAACAACCCAGGAAAAATTAAGGTCAATCCAAGATTTCCAAGACAACATGACATTTCTGCACCTCATATCTTCCTAAAACTGGGGCAAAATTTTGCCATTTCTCAAGTTTGGCTAATTAGACAATCAAGATTATGAAAAGCAGCATTGGCATTTTTCATCAAAAGGCGTCATTCGGGCAATCGTACCCACCCCTTTCATCATCCTTCTCCTTTCAAGTACACCACTTCAAAATATACAACCTCAAAATTCTCTCCTTCTTTTGACAATCCAGCATCACTTTGCACACCTCAAAATGCACGTGCCACAAGGAAACATGAAAAATGTAAAAAGAATTACAAGGGGATTAATTTTGAAAATTCATGACAAGTCGGATGAATCCTGGACCGTTGCAACATGATAGGATTGTTTCCCAAAGATTCGTCTTCCTACCAGCCATGATGCCACCAAGAAGGAGTGTGTCTTATTCAATACTGCTGACCATTGTTGGGTCTCGAAGATCCTGGAAAAGAAAGTTCCAAAGTTGATCAAGAAGCCAAGAGGTTGACCAAAACACCGAACTTAAGTCAATCCAGCTCGTCTTGATTTTTTATCCTTGTCACACCAACTAGGGGGTTGTCGAGGAAGGATGTGTCAAAAAATCAAGAGAAACAAAAATTTTACACCATTCCATGGTTTGCATAGCATTTGTTTCATCAAGTAAATATTTCAAGCATCAAAATAAGAGCCACATCATGGCATGCATTCATCCCACAACATCCATTTCATCCAAATTATTTCAAGCATAAAAAAGGTTTTGCATCCTTTGTATTCAAGCATCACAAACATCGCAATAAACATTGTCATTTAAGCATTTCATAACTAATTTTTCAAAAACTAATTAAAACCTGCGTAAAACTGCCTGAATCGATCATAATTAAAATACTTCCAAACTGGGGCAAACGCTTGCCCACACAAAAAAGGGGGGTCAATTTGAGGTCATCCTCAAATTATGAATCAACTCAAACTGGGGCAAATACTTGCCCACACAAAAATACAGTTTGAGATCAAAATCAAGTTCAAACTGGGGCAAACGCTTGCCCACAAAAGCTCTAATTTGAGGCCATCCTCAAACTCTGAACCAAGAACAAAACTAGGGCAAGCATTTGCCTAGAAAGTTCAAGATGAGGTAATCCTCAATTCCTCAAAATCAAGTTCAAACTGGGGCAAACGTTTACCCGCATAAATTCAATTTGAGGTCATCCTCAAATTCTGAATCAAGATTAAGTTGGGATGAACACTTGCCCAAAACAAATTCAAATTGAAGCAATCCTTAATTCTTCAAACTCTAGAAAATTTCAAAACTGGGGCAAACGATTGCCTAGAAGAATCCAAGTTGAGGTAATCCTCAATCCCTCAACCCCAATCAAGTTCAATAGGGAAAAGTTGTCCAGAAAAATTCAAGTCAAGCTCATTGAAACCTTCCAAACTGGGGCAAAACGTTGGCCCAAAATCCTTTCAAATCAAGACATCTCTCAGTTATCAAGAAATTTCCAAACTGGCGCAAAATGGTTGCCCAAGTCTCTTTAAGGAAATAACTATCAAGCGCAAGGTAGAATGCTTCATTCATTCCTGCTCGCTGGCCTATGTTGTCAGGCCATAGCATTGTATCCTTACATTCCTGCTTTTAGGCCTATGTTGTCAGGCCGCTGTAGTTTAGATTTATTGCTTTTAGGCCTATGTTGTCAGGCCGTTGTAGCTTAGATTTACTGCTTTTAGGCCTATGTTGTCAGGCCGCCATGTAGCTTAGATTTACTGCTTTTAGGCTGACACGCTCGTCGTAAACGCGCAAAAATAATTTCTAGATTTCCCCGAAACTATTGGTATAGTATAAGGTGCAACCTAGGTCATCTCACAAAGACCATTTCAAATTCTTAAGCAAATAAGGAGAAAATTAGAACAAGGGGATTTTGTAAAGATTTGATATTGAGTTCTAAACACAAAATACAGAATGAAATTAATTTACTTAACAATTATCAACTCAAGGAATTCAGAGGCTATTTTCTTAACTAATCATTGATCACTAAAATCATGCATTGTGTTTATCAACCTAGGATCATCTGGAACCCCTAGAATGATCCTTGAATTCTCTACTGAGAAACCTCTCAGAATTTAATTGATTACGATCAACAAGATTTAGTAACCACTTAATCTTTTATCTAAACCAATTTCACAATCAGAATTCAGTTGAAGTAAGTAATAAAATGAAAACCTTCAATTCAATTACTTAATTTCTACTCTTCAAACTTTTGGAAAATGATTTACCAATTATAAATCAATTATACATTAATCAAAATACGTCAACCTATCAAACTTTGATTAAAAGAATAAAATTGAAGAATATAGTAAAGTAGAGTAGAAATCACTCAATAAGCATGTAAATAAAGATCAAGACCTCAAAGTTAAAATGAAAATAGCTTGAATCCTTGAATTGAAACTACAAACCTAGCCTTCCATGAAGGAGGCAAACTAACAACAAAGAAAGAGGCAAACTAACAACAAATAAATCCTAAGCCTTCCATGTAGGAGGCAACTAACAACAAATAAATCCTAAGCCTTCCTTGTAGGAGGCAAACTAACAAGAAAGGAAACATAAGCCTTCCATGAAGGAGGCAAAACTAACAAGAAAGAAAGAAAGAGAGAAAGAAAGAAAGAAAATGGTATTGGAGTTAATCTCCAAAATGGTGTGTGTCTCCTCTTGCAAACCCTTCTATTTATAGAGGATTTTTGAGGCATCATCTTCAGAAATTCACCAACTAGGATATTACTTTTCTACCCTTTTATTGCTTTCACATGGGCTTTGTTGAAATTGCAAAACACTTTTGAATTTTTGCCACCAATGAGCACAACAATTTTGACTTTCTTGCACCGCAATTTCGGATGTTCACATGTCCGAATTAGAGCTTGACTTCTGAACAAAAGTTGTAGCCCTGGATCTTAGCTGTCCAACAAAGTTGATTTCATCTCAATATGACTTCTATATCTCAAGATATGGCCGGATCTTTGCACACTGTTCAAATTCCACGTCAGCAACACTATCTCATCTTTTGAGATAATTTCGGAGTCCTAAACATCCCATTTAGAGTCTGCTCTTGCTTTGTAACTATGGACACTTCTTTAAGCTTTCATTCAAGACAGATTTCATGATTTTTGGATGTCTACAACTCCTATTATGCTCAAAATACTATAATAGTGTCATTTTAATCGGGTAAGCAAAGAAATTCAATTAAACTTCATATGAACCCAAACTCATAAAATATGACAAAGATCACTTAATTGAACATATAAGAAGTCTTAATGAGATAAAAGTGAGAGATAATTATTTATGAAATCTATGCTTATCAAATTCCCCCACACTTATCTTTTGCACGTCTCGGGCAAACTTAAGTTAAGGATTGGTGACTATTTTTTTTTTTTTTTGAAAGAACATCAAATTTTTGAGTTAATTTCTCAAGAATTCACAAAATTTCATGAAGCATCCTTTCATCACATTTTTGAAATTACTTAGAAAGGCAACTTTAATTTGAAAAACATAGATTGAGAAAGATAAAACCTCACATGATATACTCTGAATCTCTCAAGTGTTTGATTTGGTAAGTGTTTCTCTCAAATTCAATCCATGAAAGATGAACTATCATAGGCTTGCATATCTTCTACTTCTCTACTACTATGTACACATGCAATGCACAAATCAAGAGGTCTTTATTTTGGTTCTAACGGGATTAGAAAGATGAAATGATATATTGAAGAGATACAATGTTAGACCAAGGAAAATGGTGAGGATTGAGAATTGATTGTAAGTGCAAGTGTGAGAAACAGATATCACTTCTTCATTTTTTTTTTCAATATAATAGTTTATTTATTAATTTATTGCTTCAGCTTTTTTTTTTCAACCATGATATTGATGAACACAACAATAATCTCCCCCACACTTATTGAAACACTTATGGTATGATAAATCCAGTATTCCTCACCTTCTATGGTCAGACAAAGTTGTTCTTTTTTTTTTTTTTGATTTGTGGTGAGCTAAAAAGAAGAAAAGGCTAATCGGCTCAAAGGGTTGATCAAAGGATAAAATTATATGGTTTGGTTATTTGGCCAAGTGGTTTGTTCAAGAAAAACAGTGCCTCAATCATTTTTGTACAATTCATGTGAAAATGTAGCTTCAAAAAGAATCAATGCAAGTTCTGAAGTAACATATTCCATGGATGAAAATCACACAAGAAAGAAAATAATAATAAGGCTCAAAATCTCACAGGTAATATATTTATCAAATCTAATCTATCCAGTTCAAATATGTGTTGCCAAACTAATTAATCTCGAAATGTAAATCATTTTGCTTCAAATATTTTATGAAATCTAAAGAACAACAAACTTCCACATTCAAATTTTTTTTTTTATAAGATGCGTATCAAGAGTCAAGTGTAACTCCTTACTCAGCCATCTTACTCAAAGCAAGTTTATGAATCTAACCTAATTTTTTTTTTGGGTTTTTTTTTTTAATTTTTTTTTAGATATCGGACCATCCTCCCCCCAACCTATCCAAGACATTGTCCCCAATGTCTTAGATGGAATTTCATATAACAGGAAAAGAAATGTAAGAAAACCATCAAAGTAAGGAAAAGTTATAACCGAAGAGTGGTATCTGGTTCTCTTTTATCTCTGCCATCCTGATTTGGTTGGTTCACCAGCTGCATTGCTTGACTGAGCTCAGATGTAGGATTTTGCAAAATCTCAAGTAGCTGTTCAACAGTTGAAGCAGATACTATGATGTTGCGCATGGATTGTGGCATGAACTCCTGCTCTGCTGCATGATCTAAAAAGGATATCAAACCATTATAAAAGCCATTAATATTCAATAAGCCCAAAGGTTTTTTATGAAAATTCCGATAGGCCCAAAATATAATGGTAAAAATTTCTTCCATTGTTCCAAGACCACCAGGTAATGCAATAAATGCATTAGAATTAACCAACATGTGTCTCATTCGGTCATGCATGGTTGCAACCTTCAATTCAGTACCCAGGGTGAAGTAGGAGGTGCTCCCATTTTTTAAGCCAACACCTAAGATGTTACACCCCTTTGTGAGTGCAGATCCTGCAACACATCCTTTTAAACCCTGAATCCCTCCCCCATAAACAAGATTGATTTTTCTTGCAGCTAATGCCTTACCAAGGGTATAAGCTGCATGTTGAAATTCTCCATCCTTTCCAAGGTTAGACCCACCAAAAACACAGATAGTATTGATCCTATCCATATACGGTGTTTCTGTCTTTTTTTTTGAAAAAATATGTCATAGAGGTGGATAATTTATAGGGACTCAATATCAGACAAGGAGATCGCTTGAATAGTGCGGGATCAGGATTCGGTAGCAAAAGTTTGAATTTTTGTTGCAAAAGTTTGAATTTTTTGTTCAAGGAAAAGGTGAATGTCAGAGGGGAAAGACTTTAAGTAGGGGTGAAAATTTCAAAAAAAATGGTGGCCCAATAAATTGAAAAGACAATGTAAATGACAAACATACACGCATGAGAATGAACAGTAGTTGTGATTGTGGCTCACATCTGCCTCTGGTTTTACGTCCAGTAACGGCTGAAACGCCTTCTAAGAGTCGAGGATGTGCTTCCCATTCAGTTTTCTTGTAAACTGACAACAGGGTCTTTTAAAGTCAGATTCCCAAGACTATAACGTGCTTTTTCCTTACGGAACAGTTCAAACAAATCAAGAAGGACTCCTTGTACATGCCCATTAGGATGCGTCTCAAGAGTCTGAATGATATTATCCAATGACTCCTTACTCAGTCCATCCTTTATGAATTGAATTTTGTCCTCTCGATTTCTTGAAACCATTCCAGGGTTCTTGCATCTTGTGTTACAGGTCCATCTTGCACACCTGTAGCAAACTCCAATTCTTTTTGCCCTTCTCTTCTTTGCATAGGAACTTCTTCCCACACCTGGCATGTTTTTAACAAATGATTCTTGAAATTCACCTGCTAAACGTACCTTAGCTTCAATGATCCAACGGACATCTTCTGGAAGGCCTAAAAGTGTTAATGCTCTCAATCGTTCAAGTCTGCAATTGTAAATGTCTTTAAGAAAATTTCTGGGGAGAGTAGGGAACAAAATTTTGATCCTGGTGAGAGCTTTCTCCATTTTTTTCTTAAAACACTCAAGTTATTATTTCTGCAAGCTCAATGTGGTGTAATAGTTGGGATGATTTAAGAGGTGAAGAAGGAAGTTAAGAGATTAGTTGAAACTTATAAGCGAGGAATGTGAGAGAGGGAGAGGGAGAAAGAGAGAGAGAGAGAGAGAGAAAGAGAGAAAGAGAGAGAGAGAGAGAGAAAGAGAAAGAGAGACTTCTCTTGAATTTATTGCGGGTATATGGCATTGTGCAAATGCACTTCTTCTACCGTGTGCTTTTGAAAACCTTCGAAAAATGGTTTAAGACGATGTCCATTTACCTTGAAGATTTTTTCAGTTACCTCATTTTTTAATTCCACTGCACCATAAGGAAAAACATTAGTAACTACAAATGGTCCTAACCATCTAGAGCGTAGCTTACCAGGCATAAGCTTTAGCCGAGAATTGAAAAGGAGAACTTTTTGTCCAACGAAAAACTCCTTTCTTGCCAAATTTTTGTCATGAAGAGCTTTGACCTTTTCTTTGTAAATTTTGGAGTTTTCGTATGCTTCCAATCGAATTTCTTCAAGTTCCTGCAATTGAAGCTTCCTATGGATTCCTGCTTGGTCTAGATCCATGTTGCATTTCTTTACTGCCCAAAATGCTCTATGCTCTAATTCAACTGGAAGATGACATGCTTTACCAAAGACAATCCTGTAGGGAGACATGCCAATGGGTGACTTGTAGGCTGTCCTATATGCCCATAACGCATCAACAAGGCGCAAGCTCCAATCCTTCCTGTTAGGCTGAACTGTTTTCTCTAAGATTTTCTTGATCTCTCGATTAGAAACTTCAGCTTGACCATTTGTTTGAGGATGATATGGGGTGGAGACTTTATGTATGACTCCATATTTGCGGAGTAGGGCTTCCATTGTGCGGTTGCAAAAATGAGTACCTTGGTCACTAATTAGAGCTCTAGGAATGTCAAACCTGCTAAAATGTTAGACCTGATAAAATCTGCAACAACTCGAGCATCATCAGTACGAGTGGCTTTTGCCTCCACCCATTTTGAAACATAATCAACAGCTAGCAGAATGTAAACAAAGCCAAAAGAGACAGGGAATGGACCCATAAAGTCTATACCCCAAACATCAAATACCTCACAAAAGAGAAGTGGTTGTTGGGGCATCTCATTTCTGCGCGAAATACTCCCTATTCTTTGGCACTGCTCACAAGTTATGCATAATCTATGTGCATCACGAAATATTGTAGGCCAATAAAAGCCTGAGTCTAGTACTTTTCTAGCTGTCCGTTGTGGCCCAAAGTGTCCACCACAAGCTAGGGAATGGCAAAAGGTAAGTACAGACTGAACTTCATGATCTGGAACACATCTTCTAATGATTTGATCACTACATGTCTTCCAAAGGTATGGTTCATCCCATATGTAGTGTTTGGCATTACTTTTCAACTTGGCAATTTGCGATTTGGTGAAGTGTTTGGGTATTTCTTTAGCAACCAGATAGTTTACCAAATCTGCATACCAAGGATCTTTCCCGTGCAAATGATAGAGATGCTCTTCTGGGAATGAATCTGCAATTGAAGTTTCTTCACAAGGTTGCTGGATCCGACTTAAATGATCTGCTACAAGGTTCTCTGCACCACTCTTGTCTTTAATCTCTAAATCAAATTCTTGTAACAGAAGCATCCAACGAATCAGTCTTGGCTTAGCATCTGTCTTCTTCAGCAAGTATTTCAAAGCTGCATGGTCAGAGAAGACAATAACTTTAGATCCAAGCAAATAGGAGCGAAATTTATCTAATGCAAACACAATTGCCAAAAGCTCCTTCTCAGTAGTTGTGTAATTGGATTGGGTTGCATCAAGTGTGCGAGAGGCATATGCAATGACATGAGATCTCTTGCTAACTCTTTGAGACAGTACAGCACCAAGGGCATAATTAGATGCATCATACATTAATTCAAATGGAAGCGTCCAATTAGGTGGTTGAATGATAGGAGTGGTTGTCAACCGCTTCTTTAGTTCATCAAATGAATCCTTGCATGCTTGATCAAACACAAATTTGGTATCTTTTTGTAGTAGTTTAGAAAGAGGTTGTGCAATCTTGCTAAAATCCTTGATGAATCTTCTGTAAAAACCTGCATGACCAAGTAAAGAACGTACTTCTCGCACAGAAGTGGGGTAAGGTAGAGAAGTAATAATGTCTATCTTGGCCTTATCAACCTCTAAACCTTTGCTAGATACCAAGTGTCCTAAGATTATACCTTCTGTTACCATGAAATGACATTTTTCAAAATTCAAAACCAGGTTAGTCTCAATGCATCTGTCCAAAACTTTAGAGAGGCTTTCTAAGCATGCATCAAAAGAAGAACCATATACAGTGAAGTCATCCATAAACACTTCCATGCAACTTTCTAAGAGATCAGAGAAAATGCTTACCATGCATCTTTGAAAGGTTCCAGGGGCGTTGCATAGACCAAAGGGCATCCTTCGATAGGCAAAAGTACCAAAAGGACAAGTGAAGGTGGTCTTATGCTGGTCTTCTGGGGCTATATGTATTTGAAAATAACCTGAAAAACCATCCAGAAAGCAATAGTGAGATTTTCCTGCTAATCTTTCCAAAATTTGGTCTATGAAGGGCAAAGGGAAGTGATCCTTGCGAGTAGCTTGGTTAAGCTTCCTATAATCTATGCACACTCTCCAACTGTTTTGTATTCTGGTAGGGATTAGTTCATCATTGTGATTTTTGACTACAGTCATGCCAGTCTTCTTAGGAACTACTTGCACCGGGCTTACCCAATCACTGTCTGAGATGGGATAGATGATACCAGCTGCCAAAAGCTTACCTACTTCCTTCTTTACCATATCTAGGATGGTTGGATTCAAACACCTTTGTGGTTGTCTAACAGGTCTGGTGTTTTCCTCCAGCAGTATCCTATGCATACAAGTAGATGGGCTAATACCTGGAATATCAGCCAAAGTCCATCCAATTGCTTGTTTATGGTTTTTTAAGGTTTGCAGTAACCTTTCTTCCTGTTGTGGTAGAAGGTTCTTTGCTACAATGACAGGAAGCTTCTCATTTTCCCCCAAATAAGCATACTTTAGATGTTTAGGCAAAGGCTTCAACTCTAAAGGAGGTGGTTGTATTATGGAAGGAAGAGATCTATCTGAGATTGAAATGTCTGCAACACTTGCATCTAACATGTCATCTTTCAACGAAGGTTGGTCTGCAGCATTAATCCTGGAACACACAATACATGAATCAAATTCATCACATGTGCAAGTAAAATTATCTAAGTAATCTAAATCAAAATCAAAAAATTTAAAAAGTAGATTGTCAATAGAATAATCATCCGCAAGAAGGTCTATGGCATCAAGTTGAAAGAGTGAATGATTCTCTATGGGATGCTTCATGGCTTCAAATATGTTGAATTGGATGATATCGTCTCCAAATTCCATAGAGAGAGTCCCCGTATGCACATCTATCTTTGTTTTTGCAGTTTTGAGGAAAGGTCTCCCTAGGATCAAGGTTGCTCTATTGATGGATGACTCATCTTCCATATCCAAAATGTAGAAGTCAGCTGGAAAGATCAGCTTATTCACTTGAACTAGCACATCTTCAAGTACTCCGGCTGGATGTACTGTACTTCTGTTGGCTAATTGAATCACCACACCAGTTGGCTTCAGTTCTCCCAGATTCAAAGATTTATAAACTGATGAGGGCATAACATTAATGGAAGCACCTAGATCCAGCAATGCATCACCAAATGTAGAGTTTCCTATTGTGCAAGGAATGGTGAAAGTTCCTGGATCTTTACATTTCTGAGGGAGGCTGGGTTGAATTAAGGCAGAAACATTGCGTCCCACACTGATCTTCTCATCCCCTTTGAGTCTTCTCTTATGCGTGCACAGGTCCTTTAGAAATTTGGCATATTTGGGAATTTGCTTGATAGCATCTAGAAGTGGTATGTTGACTTCCACTTTCCTAAAAGTATCTAGAAGCTCCTTATCCAATTCTGCATGAACATTGGGCTTGGATTGGACCATTCTATTTGGAAAAGGTAAAGATACCTTCTGATCAGCACAATTTGGGGTTTTTGTCTCATCAGATGCTTCAAGTGCAGATCGTTTATGGCAAGCTTCTTTTTGTTGATCATTCGATGTCTTATCGAAGGCTGGTGTACTTTTTTCATCAGACTTTCCCTCTGATTCAGATGGCTCATCAGAGATATCTCCAGGTGTAGAGATAAATGCTTCTTTTTGGTGTGGATTAGTCTGATTGAAGCTTTGTTGCTTTAAAATTGTAGGGTCTGTCTGCACTTTCTTCCCACTTCTCAAGGTCATGGCATTCACACTTTTGGGATTTATGACAGATTGAGAAGGTAGTTGACCAGAACCTTGAGATTTCAATTGGTTGACTGTGGTAGCTAACTGCCCAATTTGAGTTTGTAAATCCTGAAGGGTAGAACTTACATTTTGTTGAAACTGAAGATTGTTGGTTGCTAATTGCTTCATCAAATCATCAAGAGAGGGTTCAGAAGCATTAGAGGGTACAGATTGCTGCATATGCTGTTGTTGTTGTCTGAAAGGCGGTGGTTGGTATTTATTTTGGGAGTCAGATGTTTGAATCCTTTGTTGTTGTGGAGGACCATATCTCAAGTTAGGATGGTTTCTCCAACTAGGATTGTTTGTTCCAGAAGGTGGTTCAAACTTCTGTTGCTGATAATGTTGAGGAGGCCTGTATTGTTGTCCTGTGCCAAAAATACCATTTACTGCAGCCTCAGGTGTCTCACTTTCTTGCAATGTTGGGCATGCATCAGTAGGATGATCTGCAGAAGTGCAGATGCCACATGTTTTGGTTTTGTCAACAACATTAAGTTGCTGTTGTTGTCCGATGGCCAACTGTCTTACGATGGAGGTTAGTTCTTCAATTCTGTTCTCCAATCGTGTATGGTCTGTCTTGGTGGTCATTTTATAGACTCCTTTAGACAAGGAATTAGTTCGAGAATTGAATTGCTGAGAATTTTCTGCCATGTTGGCAATCAAATCTCGAGCTGCTGTAGGAGTTTTGTCCATAAGTGCTCCACCACTAGCTGCATCAACCATGCTTCTGTCCATTGGCATGAGTCCTTCATAGAAATACTGAATCAGTAATTGATCACTGATTTGATGGTGTGGACAAGTGGCGCATAGTTTCTTGAATCTCTCCCAATACTCATAGAGAGTTTCTTGGGAGTTCTGTCTGATGCCGCAAATCTCTTTTCTGATAGCTGCTGTTCTGGATGCAGGGAAGAATTTCTCCAAGAATAATCTTTTCATATCATTCCAGCTTGTAACAGATGTTGGATGTAGATAGTACAACCAGTCCTTAGCTCCATCATTTAAGGAGAAAGGAAATGCCTTCAACTTGATATGATCTTCTGGAATTCCTTGTGGCCGCATTGTGGAACACACAATGTGAAATTCCTTCAAATGTTTATGAGGGTCCTCACCTGCAAGGCCATGAAACTTAGGTAGCAAATGTATTAGTCCAGACTTCAGTTCAAATGGTGCATCAACATCAGGGTATTGAATACACAACGGTTGATAAGCAACATCAGGTGCAGGTAATTCTTTTAGGGTTCTATCAGCCATGTTCTTAGCAAAATATTTAAAACTATCAAAATTTAAAGATGAAAAATCACTACTGTTACTTTCTTGGTTATTACTGGATGAATGCCTTCTATGTGCTCTTTTCAAATGGTGGAATGTTCTATCAATCTCAGGATCATATGCATATAAATTTTCAGGATTGGATCGGGTCATACACAAAAAGGTGAATTCATACAGAAAATCCAAGAATATATACCTAAAGTAAAAAAAAAATTGTTCGAAAGATTACAACTTTTATACAAACTCCTAAATGAGCCTAGGAAATTAAAATGGTTCCCGGCAACGGCGCCAAATTTTGACACGCTCGTCGTAAACGCGCAAAAATAATTTCTAGATTTCCCCGAAACTATTGGTATAGTATAAGGTGCAACCTAGGTCATCTCACAAAGACCATTTCAAATTCTTAAGCAAATAAGGAGAAAATTAGAACAAGGGGATTTTGTAAAGATTTGATATTGAGTTCTAAACACAAAATACAGAATGAAATTAATTTACTTAACAATTATCAACTCAAGGAATTCAGAGGCTATTTTCTTAACTAATCATTGATCACTAAAATCATGCATTGTGTTTATCAACCTAGGATCATCTGGAACCCCTAGAATGATCCTTGAATTCTCTACTGAGAAACCTCTCAGAATTTAATTGATTACGATCAACAAGATTTAGTAACCACTTAATCTTTTATCTAAACCAATTTCACAATCAGAATTCAGTTGAAGTAAGTAATAAAATGAAAACCTTCAATTCAATTACTTAATTTCTACTCTTCAAACTTTTGGAAAATGATTTACCAATTAAAAACCAATTATAAATCAATTATACATTAATCAAAATACGTCAACCGATCAAACTTTGATTAAAAGAATAAAATTGAAGAATATAGTAAAGTAGAGTAGAAATCACTCAATAAGCATGTAAATAAAGATCAAGACCTCAAAGTTAAAATGAAAATAGCTTGAATCCTTGAATTGAAACTACAAACCTAGCCTTCCATGAAGGAGGAAAACTAACAACAAAGAAAGAGGCAAACTAACAACAAATAAATCCTAAGCCTTCCATGTAGGAGGCAACTAACAACAAATAAATCCTAAGCCTTCCTTGTAGGAGGCCAACTAACAAGAAAGGAAACATAAGCCTTCCATGAAGGAGGCAAAACTAACAAGAAAGAAAGAAAGAGAGAAAGAAAGAGAGAAAGAAAGAAAGAAAATGGTATTGGAGTTAATCTCCAAAATGGTGTGTGTCTCCTCTTGCAAACCCTTCTATTTATAGAGGATTTTTGAGGCATCATCTTCAGAAATTCACCAACTAGGATATTACTTTTCTACCCTTTTATTGCTTTCACATGGGCTTTGTTGAAATTGCAAAACACTTTTGAATTTTTGCCACCAATGAGCACAACAATTTTGACTTTCTTGCACCGCAATTTCGGATGTTCACATGTCCGAATTAGAGCTTGACTTCTGAACAAAAGTTGTAGCCCTGGATCTTAGCTGTCCAACAAAGTTGATTTCATCTCAATATGACTTCTATATCGCAAGATATGGCCGGATCTTTGCACACTGTTCAAATTCCACGTCAGCAACACTATCTCATCTTTTGAGATAATTTCGGAGTCCTAAACATCCCATTTAGAGTCTTCTCTTGCTTTGTAACTATGGACATTTCTTTAAGCTTTCATTCAAGACAGATTTCATGATTTTTGGATGTCTACAACTCCTATTATGCTCAAAATACTATAATAGTGTCATTTTAATCGGGTAAGCAAAGAAATTCAATTAAACTTCATATGAACCCAAACTCATAAAATATGACAAAGCTCACTTAATTGAACATATAAGAAGTCTTAATGAGATAAAAGTGAGAGATAATTATTTATGAAATCTATGCTTATCATAGGCCTATGTTGTCAGGCTGCCGTAGTCTAGATTTACTGCTTTTAGGCCTATGTTGTCAAGCCGCTGTAGCTTAGATTTACTGCTTTTAGGCCTATGTTGTCAGGCCGCCATGTAGCTTAGATTAACTGCTTTTAGGCCTATGTTGTCAGGCCGCCGTAGTTTAGATTTACTGCTTTTAGGCCTATGTTGTCAGGCCGCCGTAGTTTATATTTATTGCTTTTAGGCCTATGTTGTCAGGCCGCTGTAGCTTAGATTTACTGCTTTTAGGCCTATGTTGTCAGGCCGCCATGTAGCTTAGATTTACTGCTTTTAGGCCTATGTTGTCAGGCCGCCGTAGTTTAGATTTATTGCTTTTAAGCCTATGTTGTCAGGCCGCTGTAGCTTAGATTGACTGCTTTTAGGCCTATGTTGTCAGGCCGCCATGTAGCTTAGATTAACTGCTTTTAGGCCTATATTGTCAGGCCGCCGTAGTTTAGATTTACTGCTTTTAGGCCTATGTTGTCAGGCCGCCGTAGTTTAGATTTATTGCTTTTAGGCCTATGTTGTCAGGCCGCTGTAGCTTAGATTTATTCTTTTTAGGCCTATGTTGTCAGGTCGCCATGTAGCTTAGATTTACTGCTTTTAGGCCTATGTTGTCAGGCTGCCATGTAGCTTAGATTAACTGCTTTTAGGCCTATGTTGTCAGGCCGCCGTAGTTTAGATTTACTGCTTTTAGGCCTATGTTGTCAGGCCGCCGTAGTTTAGATTTATTGCTTTTAGGCCTATGTTATCAGGCCGCTGTAGCTTAGATTTACTGCTTTTAGGCCTATGTTGTCAGGCCGCCGTAGTTTAGATTTATTGCTTTTAGGCCTATGTTGTCAGGCCGCCATGTAGCTTAGATTTACTTCTTTTAGGCCTATGTTGTCAGGCTGCCGTAGTTTAGATTTATTGCTTTTAGGCCTATGTTGTCAGGCCGTTGTAGCTTAGATTTACTGCTTTTAGGCCTATGTTGTCAGGCCGCTGTAGCTTAGATTTACTGCTTTTAGGCCTATGTTGTCAGGCCACCTTCAAGTTTAGATTTACTTTTAGGCCTATGTTGTCAGGCCGTTGTAGCTTAGATTTACTGCTTTCAGGCCTATGTTGTTAGGCCACCATCTAGTTTAGATTTACCGCTTTCAGGCCTATGTTGTCAGGCCACCACCTAGTTTAGATTTACTGTTTTCAGGCCTATGTTGTCATGCCACCTTCTAGTTTAGATTTACTGTTTTTAGGCCTATGTTGTCAGGCTGCCATCAACTTTTATTTTTTTATTTTTTTTTTATTTTTTTCATGGCCTATGTTGTCAGGCCTCATCAAACTTTATTTCTCCTGGCAACAGCAGGATTTCATCTGCATTTTCCCGGCAACAGCGGGACCTCATTTGCATTCTCCTGTCAACAACAGGACTTCAAACATGTTTATTTTTCTGTCACCTGTCAAGCAGGTTTGCATTTATCCTGGTAACAGCAGGATTTCATCATTTGCATCTTCCCGGCAACAGCGGGATCTCATTTGCATTCTTCTGTCAACAACAGGACTTCAAGCATGTTTAATTTTCATTAACCTGTCAAGTAGGTTTGCATTCATCTTGGCAACAATAGGATTTCATTTGCATTCTTCCCGTTAACAACGGGGTTCCCCTCAAGTTTAAATTTCTGCATCATGGCCTATAGTGTCAGGCCACCATCAAGTTCAATTTCTGCAACATAGCCTATGTTGTCAGGCCTTATCAAGTTTACATTTCTGCATCATGGCCTATGGTTTCAGGCCACCATCAAGTTTACATTTCTGCATCATGGCCTATAGTGTCAGGCCATCGTCAAGTTCAATTTCTGCATCATGGCCTATGTTGTCAGGCCTCATCGAGTTTAATTTTCTACATCACGGCCTATAGTGTCAGGCCACCATCAAGTTTCCCTTTCTGCACATTCAAGTATCCAGCACGTTTAGGTTTCCTTTTTCCATCACGCTCAAGTTTTTCTTTTCTGCATATTCAAGCTTTCTTTTCTGCATATTCAAGTTTTCTTTTCTGCACTTCGGCCTATAGTGTCAGGCCACCTTGTACATATCTTACATTTTAGTTCTTGCATGCTCTCCCGCCTCAAACAGGCCCCTCTCACTTCACCTCGCTCGCTCATCAGCAGCGTTCATAGTCTAATTAGGCTATGCAATCAAGCCTTGTATATTTAAACTCTATCGACTTAGCACATCAAGCTGGCAAGGTCACTTAAAAACCACCATCTATGAGGTTCACTTTAAGCTCAAGGCTTCTAGTGCTTCTCAGATTTTTTCGAAAAAGCCCGCCTCGGACATAAAGTGTTCACGTCTTTACTCATTTCCTATCCCGATAATTTAGAGAATTAATTCTCATATTATCTTATTGAAAATGAGTAAAGAGGGGCAAACTGTAAACACCCAATTATGTCTGAGGCCCCCAATTAGCAAAATTAATAAAAAAAACATAAAAATAAAAACAGAAAACAGAATAAACAGACAAACAGACAAACAGAGACACAGACAATAAAAAAAATCAGAAAGCGAAATGAAAAAAAAACAGAAAAAGCAAGAAATAGAAAAATTAAGAGAATACCAAAAAGTAAAAAAAAAAACTAATTTTCCCAAAAAAAAGAAGAGAGAGAAAAAGGAAAGAATTTAAATTTGGAAATAAAAATGTGAAATTAAAACAAAATAAAGACATAAATATTTTGAAAATTAGAATAATAATAAACCAAAATCTGAAAATTCATAAAATACCAAAACAGAAATTAAAATTGAATAAAATTTGAAACAAAAATTTTTTACGAAAAGAGAAAAAAATGAATGAAAAAAAAAAAATATATATATATATATATATATATAAAATAGAAAAAAACGGATTTTAGAAAAATAAACAGAATTAAAAACAGACTTTTAACAGAAATCAAGAAAAGGGGAAAAGGGGAGAAAAAAAGTTTGGCATGCATGCATATGGGGGCAGGAGATTTGTTTTGGCGGGATGGAGCGAACCTTCAAGGAGGACTCTCTGCTCTCACGTCTGGGTCCAGAGAAATTGAACCCCTTGAGGAAGGAATAAAGATTGAGTAGAGAGAGCTGAGCAAGGAAAGGAGGAAGGGATCTTCTTCTCTGCATGTCACAACCCTGTTCTTGGAAGCCGAGGAACAACCAAGAATGAGTATTGGTGCAATTGGGAGAACCTCAAAGAGGAGAAAGGTTTTTGGCCCTGAGCAGCAAAGGAGGGGGATGACCAGTATAAAAAAGAGGGTCACATACATAAAAGGGAGGAGGTCCTGAGTGGAGTTGGGCTTCTCTCGGCTCTCGTTCTTGGAGAGGTTAGAACGCTGCTCAAGTTGTCTCCATTCGTGCACAACTCCTGCAAATGATTTCAGAGTAAGCCAGAGGGAAAGGAAGTTCAAGGTGATACAAGAATAAGCACAGCATCGTTCCGACCCAAGGTTAGTTACTTTCTTTACACCAAAATATCAAGAAAGAAATTTCAATTGAATATGTGTGCCTGAGATGCAGTATAAGATTCAGTTCATGAAAGGAATGGAGGAGTTATAATGGGTAAAAGATTGGCTAATTCCCAATAGCAATATGTACGTTTACCCATGCATTTTATAATTCCTAATCAAGTATAAGTTGAAGCATTTTTCGCAGCAACATACATGTGTTCGCTTATGCATTTTTGGGGTTTTGATTTGAGCGCGAGAATATGTTAAGGATGTAGCTTCATAATGTTGTAGCAATGAACTTATCCAAGCTTTATAGCTCATAATTAGTAGCTAATTTGGCAAGTTAAAGGTACCCATGGTAATTGACTTTACGTAGAAATTGGAGTCAAGAAATATGTTAAACAATCAAGATCATGTTAGAAAGTAAATCTGCCTTCTTGATAGTGCGTTAAAGTCGCATATTTGAAAGGTCCCAGGGAGTTATCCCGTTTGATCTGCGTCAAGTCAGGGAGAAATTAGTTCTGTATATGGTGCGTGGCCTCGATAAATGAGAAGCAATAATAGGCTTGATTAATGACCAGCCTTGTCCAATACCAACGCATGCAGAGTTTCCTCTATAATGTACTAACCCATAATCTATAGCATGCAAATGACAGCCAATAAGGCAAGCTAGGTGCAACCATAGCTGTGATTTCACTAGTAATTGTCATTTCTGAAGTTCAACGTGTATGATGTGTGAAATTCGGTCCAAATTGAGCCCACTGGTGTCGTCTCAATATGCATATCCATTAGCCTTTCTACCCATGACGATGCATCACCCCAATTCCTCACTAGGCACACACTAACCCTCCAGAATGGTGTTGTGAGAATGCACATGCCTAAGGCCAAACTTTGCTACCCCTCCATGGGAAGATACTGTGCCAAATGATCCACGTCTGTAGGAGTAAAGTTAATGGAAGTCGGCACCCCACACCCAACAAACCATCTTTTGCATGATGATTAACTGAAGGTGGCAAGTTACTGCAAGAAAGGTGCATGCAGTGCATGCATATTTCAGCCACAGGGGTTAAATAAACCTCATGCAAGCCATTGCTTTAAACCCACGTTGGGGCCCGCTTGTAATTTAGGCTGAAAATAAAGGAAATAGTATAGATATCTGTGTAGCTAAAGTGATACAAATCACAAGGCATGGGACAGCTCAGCGGGTTGAGCACTTTGCTTATTACCTCTACTACCCCAAGTTCGAACCCCAGAGGAAGCAATTCTCCATTTTGAAATGCCCAAGCCACAAACCACTATAGTCTTTCCACAAAATGTAATTTACTATTTTACCCTAAAAAGAAAATCAATAAAAAATTTTAAAAATCCAGAAAATTAATAAATAAAATTCCAGAAACCCGTAAAAATCCCAAAATTCAAAGAAATTCATAAAAAATTAAGAAAATTTATAAAATTCTTAAAATTACATAAAATTCATAAAAATAAATAAAATTACAGAAAATTCAAAATTTCCAGAAAAATAATAAAAAATTCAGAAAATTAATAAAAAATTCAAAATCTTTAGAAATTATTAAAAAATTCATAATTTCCAGAAATTAATAAAAAATTCAAAATTTCCAGAAACTAATAAAAAATTCAAAATTTTCAGAAATTAATAAAAAATTCAAAAACTCCAGAAATTAATAAAAATTCAAAATCTTCATAAATTATTAAAAAATTCAAAATTTCCAGAAATTAATAAAAAATTCAAAATTTCTAGAAACTAATAAAAATTTCAAAAGTTCCAGAAATTAAGAAAATAATAAAAAATTCCAGAATTTAAAAAAAAATTCAAAATTCCTAAATAATTCATAAAAATTCTATAATTCCTAAATAAAATCAAGATTATCAAGTATTTTCATAAAATTCCTTAATTGGTAAATTCCCCCAAAATTTCTAATACTTGTGTCGTGCTCATTTTATTCATCATTCTTCAAAAATAAAAATCTTGTTTTGCGATTCTTAATCTCACGCGACGAGCTCTAAGCACGAACTGGTAGCTTTTTCTGCTGTTCGTTGTTTAGAGATTCGTATGGGTCCAAGTGCAGCCGTAGTTGTCTTGGACCCTGTGCATATGTGGATGAGGATTGCCCCCCTAAAAATAGTTTTCAAAAATAGTCAGGCTATTTTTACTTTCAAAGTAGCTCCGAAGGTCAAGCTTTCGAGCACACTTCAAACACTCTTTCAAATACTTTTGAAAGTCAAGCCTTCAAAACATAACCAGAACTACGTAAGCCTTGAGTTTCCCATTGCACCGGGGAATACGTAGGAGCAGGATCAAGTCCTGTCAGGCTAACCACCATCAAATATTTATTTCCACTCTAATAAAAGGGATCAAATCATTTTTCAAATAATCATACACTCAGTTTAAGGGTACTGTTCTTCGGAACAGGCGAGTGGGGTGCCTAATACCTTCCCCACTCGTAACCGACTCCCGAACCTAAATCTCTTCCTTGAGTCAAGGTTTTTCCAAATCTTTTCCCTTAAATAAAAATTTGGTGGCGACTCCACATCATCAAAATCAACTATTTTTAAAATTTTAGCGAGTCCGTCGTCTCGTCGGAATTACGGTTGCGACACACTCTCATTTTCCTTTGTGTAAAAAGAAGTTCTAAGATTCACATCATGTATGTGGAATATTATTGGAATCAATATTATGTTTTTTCCTATGATATATTTTTGGATGGTGTATGTAGCTTAATAATGATAATTTTACAGGCAGATCAAAGGAATTTATCTTCTATTTTGTTCTATGCAATTGCATTTTCTGTATCAAAAAATATAGTAGAAAATTCTCTTTAATTTTAATTTTAATACCTACAAAATTTTTAATTATTTGGGTCCCATGCTTTATTTGCTCCCTATAACTAAAATTGATCCCACTTTTAGTTTCCACAATTATTTATATATTTTATTTCTTGAATTATTTTATTTACTTCCACTATAAGCTCTTAGGAGAGTATTTGATTCCATAAAATATCTATATATTGGGATTCTTCAATGTTTAAGGAAGTTCATATCTTTTAAAAATGATTATTCACACAATATTTAGCAAAAGAATTATTCTCAAGTTAGGAAAAAGTTTCATAATTAGCATTAAAAAATTTAAAAAAGCTTTTCAACGAGAGATGTAAGTGAATTGCGAATAAGTGAGTAAGAAATAATATACAAAGAAACTAAAAAGGAAATGTTATATTTAGATAACGGTTTTAATGTAGTTGTGGTCTTAAAGTCATGCCTTTCCAGTATAAATAACATCCTATAGTATTTTCAAACCAATTCATTTAGAGAAAGTTAGGAAGCATCGTGCAAGTTGGAAACGTTAACAAAATTTAAGTAATATGAAGTTTCTTATTATCATTTCTATTTTATCTTTATTTGTTGTTGGATTTGGTGAAGCTCAAGTACTTCAGATATCAAGATTTGGAGGAAAACCAAATACAGATATAACAAAGGTATTATTTTATAGAAATGAGGGAAGAAAACAATTTGTCCATTTATTATTTAATTATATGGGTTAGATAAAAGCTTGGGGTGTTTTTTCTATTTGATTTTTGCTTATTTATAATTTTCAAATTCTGAAGGCTTTTATAAGTGCTTGGACTCAAGCATGTGCATCAACAACTGCCGTAAAAATTGTGATTCCTGCGGGTACATACAATATGGGTGTAATAGATCTTAAAGGTCCTTGTAAAGCTCCTATTGAAATCAAGGTTGATGGAACAATTAAAGCACCTGCAAATCCCGATCTCCTTAAGAACGCTTACCAATGGATCAAGTTTGGATATCTAAACGCTCTTACCATATCAGGTAGGGGGATTTTTGACGGCCAAGGTGCAGTAGCTTGGACACAAAATGATTGTCACAAAAATACTAAATGCAAGATGCATACAATGGTAAGTAAATAAATATTAATGTTGGAATTCAAAAAATTATGTTACCTGACTTGAGCCTTCACAAAACTTTAATCTAATGATTTCATTTTTTTTTTAAATGCCAACAGAATTTTGGTTTTAATTTTCTCAACAATTCTGTTATTCGCGATATTACTACAAAGGACAGCAAAAACTTTCATGTCAACGTTTTAGGATGCAATAATTTCACATTTGATGGGTTCAAAATTAGAGCCCCAGATGAGAGCCCCAACACTGATGGGATCCACATCGGAAGATCATTTGATGTGAAGATTCTTAACTCCGACATTCAAACAGGAGATGATTGTGTCTCATTGGGAGATGGTAGCAAAAAAGTAACTGTCCAAAATGTGAATTGTGGACCTGGCCACGGTATTAGTGTTGGAAGCCTTGGAAAATATCAAAATGAACAGCCTGTATCAGGTCTTCTTGTTAAGAATTGCACAATGAAAAATACCGATAACGGCGTAAGGATCAAGACCTGGCCTAACACCCCTGGACAAATTACTATAACTGATATGCATTTCGAAGATATAGTCATGATTAACGTCCGAAACCCTATCATTATTGACCAAGAATATTGTCCATGGAACCAGTGCTCCAAACAGGTATTCAATTCTTTATCTATTAGTTGCTTATCGTCATAATCTTAAATTTAAGTTTAATTTATCAATTCATACACAAAAGTTGATTATTATTTTTATCCAATTTGAATCTTATTCTTATATTTATTTAATGATACAGAATCCATCAAAAATCAAGATAAGTAAGGTTTCTTTCAAGAACATTCGAGGCACCTCAGCAACTAAAGAAGGGGTGACCCTTCTTTGTAGCAAAGGGGTACCATGCGAACAGCTAGAGATGTCTAATATTGATCTCAAATTTAATGGAGCTGCAGCAACGGCTAGATGTCACAATGTTAAGCCCATAGTTAAAGGAAGAGCTCCAATTTGTGTGGCCTAAAATGACAATTTTTTTTAGCTCATGTCACAATGTCATAATATGTCGTACAATTTTTTATTTTTCAATTTTTTTCTTTTAATTTTGCTATTACAAAATATGTATGCTAAGTCCTTTTGTTTAAGAATTTGTTTATTTTATTTTTTGATGTAAATACTTTAGAAAAATATATTGTAAAGTTTCATTTATTGATATAAAATGTAGGTGGAACTTGGAAAATTTTATAAGTATTTTTCTTAGTTCTTGGTGACACATGAATCGGTGTTATGAAAATTTTATTGAACTCATAAACTTAAACTATATGGATCCATTCTTAAAAGTTTAGTATTGTAATAGGTGTGTGACAAAGGTAATTGAGGATAAATCAACCATTAAATTGGATACCAATAGGAAGTGTTTAATGAAAATAATCACAAGTAAATTCAACTATTGTTATTATTATTAGATGCATCGTTAAAGGTGGACTATTTTTAATTTTCGGTAAAATGAACTAAAAGACATATATTTTTAGATATATAGTGATGACCTTAAGGATTAAAAATAATATGAAAAAATTTCAACAAAATTCAAACTATCTTGAAAATTTGCATTGCAATATAAAACAATGTCACATCTAGCTTAGACCATTCAAAGAAAACATTTCTTATTCATTATCTGTAATAGTGTTTTAGGTAATATTGTGATATATGTACATGTAATTTTTTTTTTAACAAAAAAAAACTGTATTATATGACCAAAGAATTATTTTTTTATATATTTTTTGTTGTTTCTAGATTTTAATATAGTATTTTAATTTGTCTTTTATTTTTTATTTTTAAATTCAAGTTCTAACTTATATTGCAGAGAAATTTAAAGGTAAATTTTGCATATCCAATTTTTATATTACATATATGGATGGGCTATCTTATTTTAAAACAAAGCCTAAGTGAACAATGATAAGATTAATTAAAGAATATAAATAAAAAAAATAAAATGTCAATTATAAAAGTATGAATTAATGAAATTTTTAGTTTGACATTTTAATTTTATTTTATTTTTTGTTTCAGTACCAATCATATGTTTGTTATTAGTTTGGTCTTGTACTTGAAATAAGTTAATAAATTTGATCCTTATCATAAAAATCAACACTGTTATATTAGAAAATATCAACATGTATAATTTTGTTCTATAATTGGTTTATTTACTTATATTATACCCTTTTAATAAGCTATTTAATTCAACAAAATATCAATTTATACATTTTTGATTTCAAAGATTTTAATAATGTTAAAATTTTGTTCAAATGTTATTTGGACTTTTGTGAGAATAATCTTGATTCTTAAATTATGTAAAAATTTGATAATAAACTTTAAAAAATTTAATAATGAAATTTTTACGGTAGATGTAAACTGAATTAGCAATAACTAAATAAGAAAATATTAACCCAGAAACAAAATACCCAGAAACAAAATGAAAATATTACATTTAACCATCAAACGTATTGTGGTTGTTGCCTTAAAGTCTCACTATTCCTTTACAAATGGTGTCCCATAATACATCATAAGTTATTTAGCTGCAGTAATGCCTCTCCTTTCACAAGATATCCTATAATTTTACTATTACGAAATGTGTAACCCTTTAAAAGTATAAAAGGAAGACATTTAAGTTTATCTTGGTTGTTAACGTAAAGATTATAGACAAATATTTTCAAATATTTCATGGACTAATATAAAAATATAAGTCTAACTTTTGAAAATTTTTATAGCTTCACTTCTTCTTAATTCTTGTTAATATGTTAATCTTTTTTATTAGAAATTTATTTCATTGACCAAATTATACAATATAAAACCAACCTTAGTAGTTTATATTGTTGTAAAAGTTATTGGACTAAAATGATCGATATTAAAATCAACCTTAAATCAAGTGCCACTAAGAATATTTAACGAAATATTATATTTAGAGAAATTAGCTAGAATACTATTATAAATATTAGATTCACTATTTTAGATGGATTAGTATTTCATATAAATTTTATGGTTAATATCACATCAAATTCAACCATTTATACCTAGGCTTTATAATTTAGGGAAAAAAATCATTTTGCTTGGTATATACTAAGGGTTTACAAAGTTTTAAAATAGTCAAAATTAAAATTAAATTAAAGTATAACATATATCCTACCAACATGCAATGACAAAATTCATTTAACATAGAAACTAATTGGTGGTGGATATTGTTTACAATAAAAAAAGATTTCTTAAATTTTTTTACTACCTAATTAGAGATTAAATTATTAGTCATTAAATTCTTTTAAAAAAAGAAAGTAACTAATTTCGATCTCTAATTAATTTATTTAATTTATAATTAATATTTTCTATTTAGTGATCGATGTATTTATTTTAAGGATATTGTTAACTGCTCTTTATTTTTTTCCTTTTTTAAAATTATTTTCATTTGAACCTTAATAAAGAAAAAACTTAAAATAATTAATCTCTCATTTATTCGGTGTACGTCTCTTTTCTATTTGAATTTATTACAAATATTACTTAGTAAGAAATAGAGTATAAATAAGAACAAAAGTAAGAGAAATTAAAAAGTTTCCACAAATGATAAAAATATCCCTACATTAGGATAACACTAATTTATGTGCAAGAAACCGAAAAAAAAAAGTTAAAAGGTATTCCAAGGGATTAGTACCATTTGTGATGGTTAAAAAGTTATAATAAAAGAATAAAAACAAAGATAGGACAAAAAAAGGTTATAAGAAAACTCCAAGAACACAGCTCTATCTTTCACAAATGTTAAACTATTCCCGAAAAAAGTGGAAAATGACATAAGAATGATTCAGAAATAAACCAATAACTATAGGAAACATCTGACGAACAATTTGGGAACCTTCTCAAAAAAATTTTAAAAAATTTCTGAAATTCTCCTATAAGACTGGAAAGGAAAAAAAATATGAAACAGAAGTTGGGATATGGGCCCTACTCCTTGAGCACAAAAATGAACACGTGGAAAATAATATGATGACTCCCTATATGAGTTATCACTTTATTAATGTCATATAAGAAAAAAATATGAAATAGGAGAGATAAAATTAACTATGGTGAAAGTAAATTAATCTTGATTAATTAAAATTAACCTTGCTTAGAATATATTAATCAAGACTAGTGAAAAATTTAGAATAATTAGCATTAAACTAATCCTGAAAGGATAATTCTCTATATTTGGATAGTATCTTAGCCCTTGGAGGGATCATTTCCTTCATATTACACCTCCTAAACACTTAGAGAAATTCTTTAAACTTTCTCTAAACTCAAACTATTACCAAAATCCAAAAATTCACACTAGGCTTAAAAGTTTCATCTTGGAGGTTTAAGTTAAATCAAAACAAACCTATCGAGCCCTTCCACCATCACTAAGAGATCTTGTGTGGACCATCAAGGAGGAGAAAGATCAGCCTTAAAGAGACATCAAAACCATCATAAAAGTCTTCAACAAGTAGGATATTTAGTACATGTTTTTTTAAGCTTTCAATTTTGTAATTATGGTTTAATCTTATTCTTTTTGGTAGATCTCTCTCTAAGGTTTATGGATCCCTTTTGATTGATTTTAAAGAAGCTCAAAACTGCCTTTGATAGCTAAAAATGAGCATTATTAAGTTTTAGTGATTTTTGGAAATTAAAGGAAAGTTTTTATGAATTAAAGTGCTTCTAACAACCTTTGGAGCAATTTAATCATTAAAATTTCTTAAAATTGATTTTTGATGCTTCGGGGAAGATTTAAGAGTTTTTGAGAAAATTTTTAAAGTCCTCAAAATAAAGGATTGATAGATCTTGGAGTAGATCTAGTAGATCTACACTTGTTTGCCTTGAAAAATGCTTTCTTTAAGATCTTTATGTTCAAAGTTGGAAATTTTTTTATGTTTCTTCTTAAAAGCTTTAATCAAAGTTGGACTTTGATAAAAGTCTAGATCTGGACTCATGTTAAAATTCTTAAAAAAAACAAGAAATTTTATGTAATAAAATCTATAAAGGTAACTTGGACTTAGAAACTATTAAGAGTAAAGGTGGAATTTTCGAATAAAGGTTGAACAAATCACTTAAGACCTTCCATGACCATGACAAAAGCTATGGAGTGAGGATAAATCATGGTAAACCTAAGGACAAAGGATGCACAAATAACCAAAATCCATAACACAAAGGCCAAGAGAACACAAATGGAGGAAAATAAACTTTGTTTTGGCTAGTTAGAATTTTCATGTACTTAAGGAAACATGAGTTTAAAATTTTGATTAATGTATAAAGAGTATCCTAGTCAAATATCAAAAAGGAATTATAAATTTGGAATATATTTGCACAAAGTGGAGTGACCATTCGACCATATTAGTTAAAATTGGTGAAAACATGTTAAAACATTCCTAGAACTTAAGGATAAACCTAAATATGTTTAAGGTCGTTTTAGTAATTAATTATGGAGTATAAGGAGGAGAGGGAGAATTTTCCTACTCTAACAAAGTAAGGAGGAAAAGCACTAAAAGTTTTTAAAGGTTGTATAAACTAATAACCTAAGTCTTATCTAGTGTAAAGCAGCTTTTAGGAGAAGAAAAATTGAATCATAACACCTTAGGACTAAGGTATGTGAATTTGGCCGCCCAGGTAATAAATAGGAAAAGTTGTCTAGTTTGTATGTTTAAAGATAACAAAATAAGACATAAGTCGAAAACTTTAATTTCATGAGCAAAAAGGTAAGCAAATAGGTTCATAAATGGATCAAACGTAATTAGCCAAGTTATTAGACAAAATTATAAAACATATAACTCTTAAACTTGAATTAAGTTGTGTATAAGATATTTAATTTAAGAAACATAAAGAGTAACAACTAATAAGGTCATTCGGCCAAGGAGAGAATAAATCCTATATGCCATAATCCTACATTAAAAGAATATTAAGAACTTAATCCTTGAGAAAAGGAAAGACTGAAAGATACATTAGAAGGATGAGTGGACTAAGATCCTATTAGAAATTTATCATAAATCTTAGGAATAATGCAAGATAGACAAGCTATTGGAGGAGCTTTACACACTATCCAAGAAAGTAGCATCAAGCTTAATTAAGATTTTCTTGATTAAAAGATTAGTTTCTATTTAGCAGAATTATGCCAATTGTTGTATTCTCTTATGAGTACACAAAGATGAATGTAAATTGTAAGGATAACACTCTTGATTGTTTTGAGAGAAATGTATTACATGATATTCATATTGTTGTTGATGATATCAAAGTAGTTCAAAAATAGAGATTAATTGTGCATGGAATATTGGTTAGGTTATTTGAGCCTGCATGTTATTTAGAAGCTTTTAAGAAGGAACCTAATTAACTAACGGATCACTAAAGAAAGAAATTATGTGAAAAGTTAATACTACTCTTAATGTGTCTTGTGCACATTTTGAAGGCGAAAGGTCCTTCTAAGGTGGAAAGAAAAGAGCTCTCCAAAAGTTCTTCCATTATAAAGCATCAGGTCTTTAATGTTTGTGATGGTGATGACCATGAATGAATATGCTCATATCCTAATAATAGAACTTAGAGTAGCTGACACGCTCGTCGTAAACGCGCAAAAATAATTTCTAGATTTCCCCCAAACTATTGGTATAGTATAAGGTGCAACCTAGGTCATCTCACAAAGACCATTTCAAATTCTTAAGCAAATAAGGAGAAAATTAGAACAAGGGGATTTTGTAAAGATTTGATATTGAGTTCTAAACACAAAATACAGAATGAAATTAATTTACTTAACAATTATCAACTCAAGGAATTCAGAGGCTATTTTCTTAACTAATCATTGATCACTAAAACCATGCATTGTGTTTATCAACCTAGGATCATCTGGAACCCCTAGAATGATCCTTGAATTCTCTACTGAGAAACCTCTCAGAATTTAATTGATTATGATCAACAAGATTTAGTAACCACTTAATCTTTTATCTAAACCAATTTCAAAATCAGAATTCAGTTGAAGTAAGTAATAAAATGAAAACCTTCAATTAAATTACTTAATTTCTACTCTTCAAACTTTTGGAAAATGATTTACCAATCAAAAACCAATTATAAATCAATTATGCATTAATCAAAATACGTCAACCGATCAAACTTTGATTAAAGAATAAAATTGAAGAATATAGTGAAGCAGAGTAGAAACCACTTAATATGCATGTAAATAAAGATCAAGACCTCAAAGTTAAAATGAAAATAGCTTGAATCCTTGAATTGAAACTACAAACCTAGCCTTCCATGAAGGAGGAAAACTAACTACAAAGAAAGAGGCAAACTAACAACAAATAAATCCTAAGCCTTCCATGTAGGAGGCAACTAACAACAAATAAATCCTAAGCCTTCCATGTAGGAGGCAACTAACAATAAAGAAAACATAAGCCTTCCATGTAGGAGGCAAACTAACAAGAAAGAAAACATAAGCCTTCCATGAAGGAGGCAAAACTAACAAGAAAGAAAGAAAGAGAGAAAGAAAGAAAGAAAATGGTATTGGAGTTAATCTCCAAAATGGTGTGTGTCTCCTCTTGCAAACCCTTCTATTTATAGAGGATTTTTGAGGCATCATCTTCAGAAAGTCACCAACTAGGATATTACTTTTCTACCCTTTTCTTTCTTTCACATGGGCTTTGTTGAAATTGCAAAACACTTTTGAATTTTTGCCACCAATGAGCACAACAATTTTGACTTTCTTGCACCGCAATTTCGGATGTTCACATGTCCGAATTAGAGCTTGACTTCTGAACAAAAGTTGTATCCCTGGATCTTAGCTATCCAACAAAGTTGATTTCATCTCAATATAACTTCTATATCTCAAGATATAGCCGGATCTTTGCACACTGTTCAAATTCCATGTCAGCAACACTATCTCATCTTTTGAGATAATTTCAGAGTCCTAAACATCCCATTTAGAATCTGCTCTTGCTTTGTAAATATGGACACTTCTTTAAGCTTTCATTCAAGACAGATTTCATGATCTTTGGATGTCTACAACTCCTATTATGCTCAAAATACTATAATAGTGTCATTTTAATCGGGTAAGCAAAGAAATTCAATTAAACTTCATATGAACCCAAACTCATAAAATATGACAAAGATCACTTAATTGAACATATAAGAAGTTTTAACGAGATAAAAGTGAGAGATAATTATTTATGAAATCTATGCTTATCAAATTCCCCCACACTTATCTTTTGCACGTCTCGGGCAAACTTAAGTTAAGGATTGGTGACTATTCATTTTTTTTTTTTTTGAAAGAACATCAAAGTTTTGAGTTGATTTCTCAAGAATTCACAAAATTTCATGAAGCATTATTTCATCACATTTTTGAAATTACTTAGAAAGGCAACTTTAATTTGAAAAACATAGATTGAGAAAGATAAAACCTCACATGATATACTCTGAATCTCTCAAGTGTTTGATTTGGTAAGTGTTTCTCTCAAATTCAATCCATGAAAGATGAACTATCATAGGCTTACATATCTTCTACTTCTCTACTACTATGTACACATGAAATGCACAAATCAAGAGGTCTTTCTTTTGGTTCTAACGGGATTAGAAAAATGAAATGATATATTGAAGAGATACAATGTTAGACCAAGGAAAATGGTGAGGATTGAGAATTGATTGTAAGTGCAAGTGTGAGAAACAGATATCACTTCTTCATTTTTTTTTATTATTATTTTTTTTTTCAATATAATAGTTTATATATTAATTTATTGCTTCAGTTTTTTTTTTCAACCATGATATTGATGAACACAACCATAATCTCCCCCACACTTATTGAAACACTTATGGTATGATAAATCCAGTATTCCTCACCTTCTATGGTCAGACAGAGTTGTTTTTTTTTTTTTTTTTGATTTGTGGTGAGCTAAAAAGAAGAAAAGGCTAATCGGCTCAAAGGGCTGATCAAAGGATAAAATTATATGGTTTGGTTATTTGGCCAAGTGGTTTGTTCAAGAAAAACAGTGCCTCAATCATTTTTGTACAAATCATGTGAAAATGTAGCTTCAAAAAGAATCAATGCAAGTTCTGAAGTAACATATTCCATGGATGAAGAACACACAAGAAAGAAAATAATAATAAGGCTCAAAATCTCACAGGTAATATATTTATCAAATCTAATCTATCCAGTTCAAATATGTGTTGCCAAACTAATTAATCTCGAAATGTAAATCATTTTACTTCAATTATTTTATGAAATCTAAAGAAAAACATACTTCCACATTCAAATTTTTTTATTTTATTTATTTATTTTTTTTAAATCATAAGATGCATATCAAGAGTCAAGTGTAACTCCTTACTCAGCCATCTTACTCAAAGCAAGTTTATGAATCTAACCTAATTTTTTTTTTTTTTTTGGGTTTTTGTTTTTTTTTTTTTTTAATTTTAGATATCGGACCATCTTCCCCCCAACCTATCCAAGACATTGTCCCCAATGTCTTAGATGGAATTTCATATAACAGGAAAAGAAATGTAAGAAAACCATCAAAGTAAGGAAAAGTTATAACCGAAGAGTGGTATCTGGTTCTCTTTTATCTCTGCCATCCTTATTTGGTTGGTTCACCAGCTGCATTGCTTGACTGAGCTCAGATGTAGGATTTTGCAAAATCTCAAGTAGCTGTTCAACAGTTGAAGCAGATACTATGATGTTGCGCATGGATTGTGGCATGAACTCCTGCTCTACTGCATGATCTAAAAAGGATATCAAACCATTATAAAAGCCATTAATATTCAATAAGCCCAAAGGTTTTTTATGAAAATTCCGATAGGCCCAAAATATAATGGTAAAAATTTCTTCCATTGTTCCAAGACCACCAGGTAATGCAATAAATGCATTAGAATTAACCAACATGTGTCTCATACGGTCATGCATGGTTGCAACCTTCAATTCAGTACCCAGGGTGAAGTAGGAGGTGCTCCCATTTTTTAAGCCAACACCTAAGACGTTACACCCCTTTGTGAGTGCAGATCCTGCAACACATCCTTTTAAACCCTGAATCCCTCCCCCATAAACAAGATTGATTTTTCTTGCAGCTAATGCCTTACCAAGGGTATAAGCTGCATGTTGAAATTCTCCATCCTTTCCAAGGTTAGACCCACCAAAAACACAGATAGTATTGATCTTATCCATATACGGTGTTTCTATCTTTTTTGAAAAAATATGTCATAGAGGTTGATAATTTATAGGGACTCAATATCAGACAAGGAGATCGCTTGAATAGTGCGGGATCAGGATTTGGTAGCAAAAGTTTGAATTTTTGTTGCAAAAGTTTGAATTTTTGTTGCAAAAGTTTGAATTTTTGGTTCAAGGAAAAGGTGAATGTTAGAGGGGAAAGACTTTAAGCAGGGGTGAAAATTTCAAAAAAAAAAAATGGTGGCCCAATAAATTGAAAAGACAATGTAAATGACAAACATACACGCATGAGAATGAACAGTAGTTGTGATTGTGGCTCACATCTGCCTCTGGTTTTACGTCCAGTAACGGCTGAAACGCCTTCTAAGAGTCGAGGATGTGCTTCCCATTCAGTTTTCTTGTAAACTGACAACAGGGTCTTTTAAAGTCAGATTCCCAAGACTATAACGTGTTTTTTCCTTACGGAACAGTTCAAACAAATCAAGAAGGACTCCTTGTACAAGCCCACTAGGATGCGTCTCAAGAGTCTGAATGATATCATCCAATGACTCCTTACTCAGTCCATCCTTTATGAATTGAATTTTGTCCTCTCGATTTCTTGAAACCATTCCAGGGTTCTTGCATCTTGTGTTAGAGGTCCATCTTGCACACCTGTAGCAAACTCCAATTCTTTTTGCCCTTCTCTTCTTTGCATAGGAACTTCTTCCCGTACCTGGCATGTTTTTAACAAATGATTCTTGAAATTCACCTCCGAATCGTACCGTAGCTTCAATGATCCAACGGACATCTTCTGGAAGGCCTAAGAGTGTTAATGCTCTCAATCGTTCAAGTCTGCAATTGTAAATGTCTTTAAGAAAATTTCTGGGGAGAGTAGGGAACAAAATTTTGATCCTGGTGAGAGCTTTCTCCATTTTTTTTTTAAAACACTCAAGTTATTATTCCTGCAAGCTCAATGTGGTGTAATAGTTGGGATGATTTAAGAGGTGAAGAAGGAAGTTGAGAGATTAGTTGAAACTTATAAGCGAGGAATGTGAGAGAGGGAGAGGGAGAAAGAGAGAGAGAAAGAGAAAGAGAGAAAGAGAGAGAGAGAGGGAGAGAGAGAGACTTCTCTTGAATTTATTGCAGGTATGTGGCATTGTGTAAATGCCCTTCTTCTACCGTGTGCTATTGAAAACCTTCGAAAAATGGTTTAAGATGATGTCCATTCACCTTGAAGATTTTTTCAGTTACCTCATTTTTTATTTCCACTGCACCATAAGGAAAAACATTAGTAACTACAAATGGTCCTAACCATCTAGAGCGTAGCTTACCAGGCATAAGCTTTAGCCGAGAATTGAAAAGGAGAACTTTTTGTCCAACGAAAAACTCCTTTCTTGCCAACTTTTTGTCATGAAAAGCTTTGACCTTTTCTTTGTAAATTTTGGAGTTTTCGTATGCTTCCAATCGAATTTCTTCAAGTTCCTGCAATTGAAGCTTCCTATGGATTCCTGCTTGGTCTAGATCCATGTTGCATTTCTTTACTACCCAAAATGCTCTATGCTCTAATTCAACTGGAAGATGACATGCTTTTTCAAAGACAATCCTGTAGGGAGACATGCCAATGGGTGACTTGTAGGCTGTCCTATATGCCCATAACGCATCAACAAGGCGCAAGCTCCAATCCTTCCTGTTAGGCTGAACTGTTTTCTCTAAGATTTTCTTGATCTCTCGATTAGAAACTTCAGCTTGACCATTTGTTTGAGGATGATATGGGGTGGAGACTTTATGTATGACTCCATATTTGCGGAGTAGGGCTTCAATTGTGCGGCTGCAAAAATGAGTACCTTGGTCACTAATTAGAGCTCTAGGAATGCCAAACCTGCTAAAAATGTTAGACCTGATAAAATCTGCAACAACTCGAGCATCATCAGTACGGGTGGCTTTTGCCTCCACCCATTTTGAAACATAATCAACAGCTAGCAGAATGTAAACAAAGCCAAAAGAGACAGGGAATGGACCCATAAAGTCTATACCCCATACATCAAATACCTCACAAAAGAGAAGTGGTTGTTGGGACATCTCATTTCTGCGCGAAATACTCCCTATTCTTTGGCACTGCTCACAAGTTATGCATAATTTATGTGCATCACGAAATATTGTAGGCCAATAAAAGCCTGAGTCTAGTACTTTTCTAGCTGTCCGTTGTGGCCCAAAGTGTCCACCACAAGCTAGGGAATGGCAAAAGGTAAGTACAGACTGAACTTCATGATCTGGAACACACCTTCTAATGATTTGATCACTGCATGTCTTCCAAAGGTATGGTTCATCCCATATGTAGTGTTTGGCATCACTTTTCAACTTGGCAAGTTGTGATTTTGTGAAGTGTTTGGGTATTTCTTTAGCAACTAGATAGTTTACCAAATCTGCATACCAAGGATCCTTCCCGTGCAAATGATAGAGATGCTCTTCTGGGAATGAATCTGCAATTGAAGTTTCTTCACAAGGTTGCTGGATCCGACTTAAATGATCTGCTACAAGGTTCTCTGCACCACTCTTGTCTTTAATCTCTAAATCAAATTCTTGCAACAGAAGCATCCAACGAATCAGTCTTGGCTTAGCATCTGTCTTCTTCAGCAAGTATTTCAAAGCTGCATGGTCAGAGAAGACAATAACTTTAGATCCAAGCAAATAGGAGTGAAATTTATCTAATGCAAACACAATTGCCAAAAGCTCCTTCTCAGTAGTTGTGTAATTTGATTGGGTTGCATCAAGTGTGCGAGAGGCATATGCAATGACATGAGATCTCTTGCTAACTCTTTGAGACAGTACAGCACCAAGGGCATAATTAGATGCATCACACATTAATTCAAATGGAAGCGTCCAATTAGGTGGTTGAATGATGGGAGTGGTTGTCAACCGCTTCTTTAGTTCATCAAATGAATCCTTGCATGCTTGATCAATGACACGCTCGTCGCAAACGCGCAAAAATAATTTCCAGATTTCCCCCAAACTATTTGTATAGTATAAGGTGCAACCTAGGTCATCTCCCAAAGACCATTTCAGATTCTTAAGCAAATAAGGAGAAAATTAGAACAAGGGGGTTTTTGTAAAGATGTGATATCAAATGCTAAATACAAAATACAGAATGAAATTAATTTCACTTAACAATTATCAACTCAAGGAATTCAGAGGCTATTTTCATAACTAATCATTGATCACTAAAATCATGCATTGTGTTTATCAACCTAGGATCATCTGGAACCCCTAGAATGATCCTTGAATTCTCTACTGAGAAACCTCTCAGAATTTAATTGATTACGATCAACAAGATTTAGTAACCACTTAATCTTTTATCTAAACCAATTTCACAATCAGAATTCAGTTGAAGTAAGTAATAAAATGAAAACCTTCAATTCAATTACTTAATTTCTACTCTTCAAACTTTTGGAAAATGATTTACCAATCAAAAACCAATTATAAATCAATTATACATTAATCAAAATACGTCAACCGATCAAACTTTGATTAAAAGAATAAATGAAGAATATAGTGAAGTAGAGTAGAAACCACTTAATAAGCATGTAAATAAAGATCAAGACCTCAAAGTTAAAATGAAAATAGCTTGAATCCTTGAATTGAAACTACAAACCTAGCCTTCCATGAAGGAGGAAAACTAACAACAAAGAAAGAGGCAAACTAACAACAAATAAATCCTAAGCCTTCCATGTAGGAGGCAACTAACAACAAATAAACCCTAAGCCTTCCATGTAGGAGGCAACTAACAATAAAGAAAAACTAAGCCTTCCATGTAGGAGGCAAACTAACAAGAAAGAAAACATAAGCCTTCCATGAAGGAGGCAAAACTAACAACAAAGAAAGAAAGAAAGAAAGAAAGAAAATGGTATTGGAGTTAATCTCCAAGTGGTGTGTGTCTCCTCTTGCAAACCCTTCTATTTATAGAGGATTTTTGAGGCATCATCTTCAGAAAGTCACCAACTAGGATATTACTTTTCTACCCTTTTCTTGCTTTCACATGGGCTTTGTTGAAATTGCAAAACACTTTTGAATTTTTGCCACCAATGAGCACAACAATTTTGACTTTCTTGCACCGCAATTTTGGATGTTCACATGTCCGAATTAGAGCTTGACTTCTGAACAAAAGTTGTAGCCCCGGATCTTAGCTGTCCAACAAAGTTGATTTCATCTCAATATGGCTTCTATATCTCAAGATATGGCCGGATCTTTGCACACTGTTCGAATTCCACGTCAGCAACACTATCTCATCTTTTGAGATAATTTCGGAGTCCTAAACATCCCATTTAGAGTCTGCTCTTGCTTTGTAACTATGGACACTTCTTTAAGCTTTCATTCAAGACAGATTTCATGATTTTTGGATGTCTACAACTCCTATTATGCTCAAAATACTATAATAGTGTCATTTTAATCGGGTAAGCAAAGAAATTCAATTAAACTTCATATGAACCCAAACTCATAAAATATGACAAAGATCACTTAATTGAACATATAAGAAGTCTTAATGAGATAAAAGTGAGAGATAATTATTTATGAAATCTATGCTTATCAAATTCCCCCACACTTATCTTTTGCACGTCTCGGGCAAACTTAAGTTAAGGATTGGTGACTATTTTTTTTTTTTTTTTTTTGAAAGAACATCAAAGTTTTGAGTTGATTTCTTAAGAATTCACAAAATTTCATGAAGCATCCTTTCATCACATTTTTGAAATTACTTAGAAAGGCAACTTTAATTTGAAAAACATAGATTGAGAAAGATAAAACCTCACATGATATACTCTGAATCTCTCAAGTGTTTGATTTGGTAAGTGTTTCTCTCAAATTCAATCCATGAAAGATGAACTATCATAGGCTTGCATATCTTCTACTTCTCTACTACTATGTACACATGCAATGCACAAATCAAGAGGTCTTTATTTTGGTTCTAACGGGATTAGAAAGGTGAAATGATATATTGAAGAGATACAATGTTAGACCAAGGAAAATGGTGAGGATTGAGAATTGATTGTAAGTGCAAGTGTGAGAAACAGATATCACTTCATTTTTTTTTCAATATAATAGTTTATTTATTAATTTATTGCTTCAGTTTTTTTTTTCAACCATGATATTGATGAACACAACAATAATCTCCCCCACACTTATTGAAACACTTATGGTATGATAAATCCAGTATTCCTCATCTTCTATGGTCAGACAAAGTTGTTTTTTTTTTTTTTGATTTGTGGTGAGCTAAAAAGAAGAAAAGGCTAATCGGCTCAAAGGGCTGATCAAAGGATAAAATCATATGGTTTGATTATTTGGCCAAGTGGTTTGTTCAAGAAAAACAGTGCCTCAATCATTTTTGTACAATTCATGTGAAAATGTAGCTTCAAAAAGAATTAATGCAAGTTCTGAAGTAACATATTCCATGGATGAAAATCACACAAGAAAGAAAATAATAATAAGGCTCAAAATCTAACAGGTAATATATTTATCAAATCTAATCTATCCAGTTCAAATATGTGTTGCCAAACTAATTAATCTCGAAATGTAAATCATTTTGCTTCAATTATTTTATGAAATCTAAAGAAAAACATACTTCCACATTCAAATTTTTTTTTTAAATCATAAGATGCGTATCAAGAGTCAAGTGTAACTCCTTACTCAGCCATCTTACTCAAAGCAAGTTTATGAATCTAACCTAATTTTTTTTGTTTTTTTTTTTTTTTGGGTTTTTGGCTTTTTTTTTTTTTTAATTTTAGATATCGGACCATCTTCCCCCCAACCTATCCAAGACATTGTCCCCAATGTCTTAGATGGAATTTCATATAACAGGAAAAGAAATGTAAGAAAACCATCAAAGTAAGGAAAAGTTATAACCGAAGAGTGGTATCTGGTTCTCTTTTATCTCTGCCATCCTTATTTGGTTGGTTCACCAGCTGCATTGCTTGACTGAGCTCAGATGTAGGATTTTGCAAAATCTCAAGTAGCTGTTCAACAGTTGAAGCAGATACTATGATGTTGTGCATGGATTGTGGCATGAACTCCTGCTCTACTGCATGATCTAAAAAGGATATCAAACCATTATAAAAGCCATTAATATTCAATAAGCCCAAAGGTTTTTTATGAAAATTCCGATAGGCCCAAAATATAATGGTAAAAATTTCTTCCATTGTTCCAAGACCACCAGGTAATGCAATAAATGCATTAGAATTAACTAACATGTGTCTCATACGGTCATGCATGGTTGCAACCTTCAATTCAGTACCCAGGGTGAAGTAGGAGGTGCTCCCATTTTTTAAGCCAACACCTAAGACGTTACACCCCTTTGTGAGTGCAGATCCTGCAACACATCCTTTTAAACCCTGAATCCCTCCCCCATAAACAAGATTGATTTTTCTTGCAGCTAATGCCTTACCAAGGGTATAAGCTGCATGTTGAAATTCTCCATCCTTTCCAAGGTTAGACCCACCAAAAACACAGATAGTATTGATCTTATCCATATACGGTGTTTCTATCTTTTTTGAAAAAATATGTCATAGAGGTTGATAATTTATAGGGACTCAATATCAGACAAGGAGATCGCTTGAATAGTGCGGGATCAGGATTTGGTAGCAAAAGTTTGAATTTTTGTTGCAAAAGTTTGAATTTTTGTTGCAAAAGTTTGAATTTTTGGTTCAAGGAAAAAGTGAATGTCAGAGGGGAAAGACTTTAAGCAGGGGTGAAAATTTAAAAAAAAAATGGTGGCCCAATAAATTGAAAAGACAATGTAAATGACAAACATACACGCATGAGAATGAACAGTAGTTGTGATTGTGGCTCACATCTTCCTCTGGTTTTACGTCCAGTAACGGCTGAAACGCCTTCTAAGAGTCGAGGATGTGCTTCCCATTCAGTTTTCTTGTAAACTGACAACAGGGTCTTTTAAAGTCAGATTCCCAAGACTATAACGTGCTTTTTCCTTACGGAACAGTTCAAACAAATCAAGAAGGACTCCTTGTACATGCCCACTAGGATGCGTCTCAAGAGTCTGAATGATATCATCCAATGACTCCTTACTCAGTCCATCCTTTATGAATTGAATTTTGTCCTCTCGATTTCTTGAAACCATTCCAGGGTTCTTGCATCTTGTGTTACAGGTCCATCTTGCACACCTGTAGCAAACTCCAATTCTTTTTTCCCTTCTCTTCTTTGCATAGGAACTTCTTCCCATACCTGGCATATTTTTAACAAATGATTCTTGAAATTCACCTGCTAAACGTACCTTAGCTTCAATGATCCAACGGACATCTTCTGGAAGGCCTAAGAGTGTTAATGCTCTCAATCGTTCAAGTCTGCAATTGTAAATTTCTTTAAGAAAATTTCTGGGGAGAGTAGGGAACAAAATTTTGATCCTGGTGAGAGCTTTCTCCATTTTTTTCTTAAAACACTCAAGTTATTATTCCTGCAAGCTCAATGTGGTGTAATAGTTGGGATGATTTAAGAGGTGCAGAAGGAAGTTGAGAGATTAGTTGAAACTTATAAGCGAGGAATGTGAGAGAGGGAGAGGGAGAAAGAGAGAGAGAGAAAGAGAGAAAGAGAGAGAGAGAGGGAGAGAGAGAGACTTCTCTTGAATTTATTGCAGGTATGTGGCATTGTGCAAATGCACTACTTCTACCGTGTCCTTTTGAAAACTTTCGAAAAATGGTTTAAGACGATGTCTATTCACCTTGAAGATTTTTTCAGTTACCTCATTTTTTATTTCCACTGCACCATAAGGAAAAACATTAGTAACTACAAATGGTCCTAACCATCTAGAGCGTAGCTTACCAGGCATAAGCTTTAGCCGAGAATTGAAAAGGAGAACTTTTTGTCCAACGGAAAACTCCTTTCTTGCCAACTTTTTGTCATGAAGAGCTTTGACCTTTTCTTTGTAAATTTTGGAGTTTTCGTATGCTTCTAATCGAATTTCTTCAAGTTCCTGCAATTGAAGCTTCCTATGGATTCCTGCTTGCTCTAGATCCATGTTGCATTTCTTTACTGCCCAAAATGCTCTATGCTCTAATTCAACTGGAAGATGACATGCTTTACCAAAGACAATCCTGTAGGGAGACATGCCAATGGGTGACTTGTAAGCTGTCCTATATGCCCATAATGCATCAACAAGGCGCAAGCTCCAATCCTTCCTGTTAGGCTGAACTGTTTTCTCTAAGATTTTCTTGATCTCTCGATTAGAAACTTCAGCTTGACCATTTGTTTGAGGATGATATGGGGTGGAGACTTTATGCATGACGCCATATTTGCGGAGTAGGGCTTCCATTGTGCGGTTGCAAAAATGAGTACCTTGGTCACTAATTAGAGCTCTAGGAATGCCAAACCTGCTAAAAATGTTAGACCTGATAAAATCTGCAACAACTCGAGCATCATCAGTACGGGTGGCTTTTGCCTCCACCCATTTTGAAACATAATCAACAACTAGCAGAATGTAAACAAAGCCAAAAGAGACAGGGAATGGACCCATAAAGTCTATACCCCAAACATCAAATACCTCACAAAAGAGAAGTGGTTGTTGGGGCATCTCATTTCTGCGCGAAATACTCCCTATTCTTTGGCACTGCTCACCAGTTGTGCATAATTTATGTGCATCACGAAATATTGTAGGCCAATAAAAGCCAGAGTCTAGTACTTTTCTAGCTGTCCGTTGTGGCCCAAAGTGTCCACCACAAGCTAGGGAATGGCAAAAGGTAAGTACAGACTGAACTTCATGATCTGGAACACACCTTCTAATGATTTGATCACTGCATGTCTTCCAAAGGTATGGTTCATCCCATATGTAGTGTTTGGCATCACTTTTCAACTTGGCAAGTTGCGATTTGGTGAAGTGTTTGGGTATTTCTTTCGCAACCAGATAGTTTACCAAATCTGCATACCAAGGATCCTTCCCGTGCAAATGATAGAGATGCTCTTCTGGGAATGAATCTGCAATTGAAGTTTCTTCACAAGGTTGCTGGATCCGACTTAAATGATCTGCTACAAGGTTCTCTGCACCACTCTTGTCTTTAATCTCTAAATCAAATTCTTGCAACAGAAGCATCCAACGAATCAGTCTTGGCTTAGCATCTGTCTTCTTCAGCAAGTATTTCAAAGCTGCATGGTCAGAGAAGACAATAACTTTAGATCCAAGCAAATAGGAGCGAAATTTATCTAATGCAAACACAATTGCCAAAAGCTCCTTCTCAGTAGTTGTGTAATTTGATTGGGTTGCATCAAGTGTGCGAGAGGCATATGCAATGACATGAGATCTCTTGCTAACTCTTTGAGACAGTACAGCACCAAGGGCATAATTAGATGCATCACACATTAATTCAAATGGAAGCGTCCAATTAGGTGGTTGAATGATGGGAGTGGTTGTCAACCGCTTCTTTAGTTCATCAAATGAATCCTTGCATGCTTGATCAAACACAAATTTGGTATCTTTTTGTAGTAGTTTAGAAAGAGGTTGTGAAATCTTGCTAAAATCCTTGATGAATCTTCTGTAAAAACCTGCATGACCAAGTAAAGAACGTACTTCTCGCACAGAAGTGGGGTAAGGTAGAGAAGTAATAATGTCTATCTTGGCCTTATCAACCTCTAAACCTTTGCTAGATACCAAGTGTCCTAAGACTATACCTTCTGTTACCATGAAATGACATTTTTCAAAATTCAAAACCAGGTTAGTCTCAATGCATCTGTCCAAAACTTTAGAAAGGCTTTCTAAGCATGCATCAAAAGAAGAACCATATACAGTGAAGTCATCCATAAACACTTCCATGCAACTTTCTAAGAGATCAGAGAAAATGCTTACCATGCATCTTTGAAAGGTTCCAGGGGCGTTGCATAGACCAAAGGGCATCCTTCGATAGGCAAAAGTACCAAAAGGACAAGTGAAGGTGGCCTTATGCTGGTCTTCTGGGGCTATATGTATGAACATGCATCTAGAAGTGGTATGTTGACTTCCACTTTCCTAAAAGTATCTAGAAGCTCCTTATCCAATTCTGCATGAACATTGGGCTTGGATTGGACCATTCTATTTGGAAAAGGTAAAGATATCTTCTGATCAGCACAATTTGGGATTTTTGTCTCATCAGATGCTTCGAGTGCAGATCGTTTATGGCAAGCTTCTTTTTGTTGATCATTCGATGTCTTATCGAAGGCTGGTGTACTTTTTTCATCAGACTTTACCTCTGATTCAGATGGCTCATCAGAGATATCTCCAGGTGTATAGATCAATGCTTCTTTTTGGTGTGGATTAGTCTGATTGAAGCTTTGTTGCTTTAAAATTGTAGGGTCTGTCTGCACTTTCTTCCCACTTCTCAAGGTCATGGCATTCACACTTTTGGGATTTGCGACAGATTGAGAAGGTAGTTGACCAGAACCTTGAGATTTCAATTGGTTGACTGTGGTAGCTAACTGCCCAATTTGAGTTTGTAAATCCTGAACGGTAGAACTTACATTTTGTTGAAACTGAAGATTGTTGGTTGCTAATTGCTTCATCAAATCATCAAGAGAGGGTTCAGAAGCATTAGAGGGTACAGATTGCTGCATATGCTGTTGTTGTTGTCTGAAAGGCGATGGTTGGTATTTATTTTAGGAGTCAGATGTTTAAATCCTTTGTTGTTGTGGAGGACCATATCTCAAGTTAGGATGGTTTCTCCAACTAGGATTGTATGTTCCAGAAGGTGGTTCAAACTTCTGTTGCTGATAATGTTGAGGAGGCCTGTATTGTTGTCCTGTGCCAAAAATACCATTTACTGCAGCCTCAGGTGTCTCACTTTCTTGCAATGTTGGGCATGCATCAGTAGGATGATCTGTAGAAGTACAGATGCCACATGTTTTGGTTTTGTCAACAACATTAAGTTGCTGTTGTTGTCCGATGGCCAACTGTCTTACGATGGAGGTTAGTTCTTCAATTTTGTTCTCCAATCGTGTATGGTCTGTCTTGGTGGTCATTTCATGGACTCCTTAGACAAGGAATTAGTTCGAGAATTGAATTGCTGAGAATTTTCTGCCATGTTGGCAATCAAATCTCGAGCTGCTGTAGGAGTTTTGTCCATAAGTGCTCCACCACTAGCTGCATCAACCATGCTTCTGTCCATTGGCATGAGTCCTTCATAGAAATACTGAATCAGTAATTGATCACTGATTTGATGGAGTGGACAAGTGGCGCATAGTTTCTTGAATCTCTCCCAATACTCATAGAGAGTTTCTTGGGAGTTCTGCCTAATGCCGCAAATCTCTTTTCTGATAGCTGCTGTTCTGGATGCAGGGAAGAATTTCTCCAGAAATAATCTCTTCATATCATTCCAGCTTGTAAATGATGTTGGATGTAGATAGTACAACCAGTCCTTAGCTCCATCATTTAAGGAGAAAAGGAATGCCTTCAACTTGATATGATCTTCTGGAATTCCTTGTGGTCGCATTGTGGAACACACAATGTGAAATTCCTTCAAATGTTTATGAGGGTCCTCACCTGCAAGGCCATGAAACTTAGGTAGCAAATGTATTAGTCCAGACTTCAGTTCAAATGGTGCATCAACATCAGGGTATTGAATACACAACGGTTGATAAGCAACATCAGGTGCAGCTAATTCTTTTAAGGTTCTGTCAGCCATGTTCTTAGCAAAATATTTAAAACTATCAAAATTTAAAGATGAAAAATCACTACTGTTACTTTCTTGGTTATTACTGGATGAATGCCTTCTATGTGCTCTTTTCAAATGGTGGAATGTTCTATCAATCTCAGGATCATATGCATATAAATTTTCAGGGTTGGATCGGGTCATACACAAAAAGGTGAATTCATACAGAAAATCCAAGAATGATATACCTAAAGTAAAAACAATTGTTAGAAAGATTAAAATTTTTATACAAACTCCTAAATGAGCCTAGGATATTAAAATGGTCCCCGGCAATGGCGCCAAATTTTGACACGCTCGTCGTAAACGCGCAAAAATAATTTCTAGATTTCCCCCAAACTATTGGTATAGTATAAGGTGCAACCTAGGTCATCTCACAAAGACCATTTCAAATTCTTAAGCAAATAAGGAGAAAATTAGAACAAGGGGATTTTGTAAAGATTTGATATTGAGTTCTAAACACAAAATACAGAATGAAATTAATTTACTTAACAATTATCAACTCAAGGAATTCAGAGGCTATTTTCTTAACTAATCATTGATCACTAAAACCATGCATTGTGTTTATCAACCTAGGATCATCTGGAACCCCTAGAATGATCCTTGAATTCTCTACTGAGAAACCTCTCAGAATTTAATTGATTATGATCAACAAGATTTAGTAACCACTTAATCTTTTATCTAAACCAATTTCAAAATCAGAATTCAGTTGAAGTAAGTAATAAAATGAAAACCTTCAATTAAATTACTTAATTTCTACTCTTCAAACTTTTGGAAAATGATTTACCAATTATAAATCAATTATGCATTAATCAAAATACGTCAACCGATCAAACTTTGATTAAAGAATAAAATTGAAGAATATAGTGAAGCAGAGTAGAAACCACTTAATATGCATGTAAATAAAGATCAAGACCTCAAAGTTAAAATGAAAATAGCTTGAATCCTTGAATTGAAACTACAAACCTAGCCTTCCATGAAAGAGGCAAACCAACTACAAAGAAAGAGGCAAACTAACAACAAATAAATCCTAAGCCTTCCATGTAGGAGGCAACTAACAATAAAGAAAACATAAGCCTTCCATGTAGGAGGCAAACTAACAAGAAAGAAAACATAAGCTTTCCATGAAGGAGGCAAAACTAACAAGAAAGAAAGAAAGAGAGAAAGAAAGAAAGAAAATGGTATTGGAGTTAATCTCCAAAATGGTGTGTGTCTCCTCTTGCAAACCCTTCTATTTATAGAGGATTTTTGAGGCATCATCTTCAGAAAGTCACCAACTAGGATATTACTTTTCTACCCTTTTCTTGCTTTCACATGGGCTTTTTTGAAATTGCAAAACACTTTTGAATTTTTGCCACCAATGAGCACAACAATTTTGACTTTCTTGAACCGCAATTTCGGATGTTCACATGTCCGAATTAGAGCTTGACTTCTAAACAAAAGTTGTAGCCCTGGATCTTAGTTGTCCAACAAAGTTGATTTCATCTCAATATGACTTCTATATCTCAAGATATAGCCGGATCTTTGCACACTGTTCAAATTCCACGTCAGCAACACTATCTCATCTTTTGAGATAATTTCGGAGTCCTAAACATCCAATTTAGAATCTGCTCTTGCTTTGTAAATATGGACACTTCTTTAAGCTTTCATTCAAGACAGATTTCATGATTTTTGGATGTCTACAACTCCTATTATGCTCAAAATACTATAATAGTGTCATTTTAATCGGGTAAGCAAAGAAATTCAATTAAACTTCATATGAACCCAAACTCATAAAATATGACAAAGATCACTTAATTGAACATATAAGAAGTTTTAATGAGATAGAAGTGAGAGATAATTATTTATGAAATCTATGCTTATCAGTAGCAGAGCTGGTGAGAAGATATTGTTTGACCAAGTAGTATTATATGCGTGTGTCTTAGATTATCACTAAGAGAGTGATAAACAAAAGAAAAAAAATTACATTAAGGCATAGCTGAAATGATAGTCAAAAATTATATTTGTGATGTGATCCCAAAAGGCTATGAAACTTATGTAATTTAGACTATGTAACTTGTATCTTCATTAGAAACTAGTTCTTCTTTATGTAAAGAAATCTGCTTCAGCTATAGTTTTCCAAAAATTTTTTTAAAAAAAAAAAATTGTTTGCATGACTTGTTTTCTAATAAACTGAAATGTCTAGGATGAAAGAGATGTCACTAACCATAGGGTAGAATCTTACTCAAAAATTTAGTTTCTCACCCCTTTTCCTACAATTTTCTTCTTAGACGCTCCAAATGTTGTTCGTGACCGCAGTGGCCATTTTGAAGCTTAGTAACGTTAACTGGACAGCAAACGCCTGCAAACTCATCATCGGCGCTCAAACTAATGTGCGAGTTTATTTTTCTTTAGACCACTTATTTATATCTATCATGATGAGCCCAAATTTCTCAAGTATAAAGTTTGTCATTCCTCTTGAAGCCTTCCACCCTAATAGGGTGTTTCCATCCCCACTTAACTGCTGGGCACCTCTAGTTGCACCCACCAAAGATTCCTCCTCATCAGAAGTGGAGAGCGACCTACAGACATCATCCCATTACTATTGCACCTCTCATGTGGTCTTGTCACAGGAAAGTTCTCCATTCCGTAGGTTATATATGTTTCGAGCACTTTAAGAGATGGAAGATGGGACCTTTGTTGCCTTTGATGAAATTATATGGTTGGAGCATTATCACCACCATCCCTAAAGTATTTGCATGGTTATTTTAGGAAGAAGTTCAAAGTCATCCCTATAATAAACATTTTGTAAATAGTTGGATGATTGTACTCTAATAAAATGGTATATAACATGTATCATAATATATGTAATGTATGTATATAGTAGTTGTAACTGTACATGTAATTAGGTGTGTAAGGGCACAAATATATTTTCTTACTTAATTTATCTACATTAGGCGTGTATAATTATAGGTTTTCATGACTTCTAGCATGGTTTGTATTTTTGATAATTTGTATTTATGCACATTAAAGAAGTATAGAACAGTAAAAGTAACATAAATCATTAATGAATTAAACGTGAATGAGGATGTCTATTTATTTATTTTTCGATATGAGAGCTATTTTGACAAGACTTGTATTTTATATCAATATGTTTTTCAAAAAAAATTACCGTATTTTCACTAATAATAATTTCCTAAAAGATTCCGTATCATGAAATATCAATCTAATAATGAAATTGAGTTTACAATCTCTGCTCCTTCTCTTCTCCCACTCTCTCATTTCTTCTCTATTTTGAAATCTCATCATTTTCTGAAAACCCTAACAATGGGGTGTGGATTCTGTGACCCGTCATCATCAACCACCATTAGAGTAAATATCTTTCCTTCCTTTCTATCCGTATTTAGGGAGTTATGTTTTTCTTGAGACAAACATATTTAGTTCCTTTATTCACTCTCATTTTCCTTTGTGTAAAAAGAAGTTCTAAGATTCACATCATGTATGTGGAATATTATTGGAATCAATATTATGTTTTTTCCTACAATATATTTTTGGATGGTGTATGTAGCTTAATAATGATAATTTTACAGGCAGATCAAAGGAATTTATCTTCTATTTTGTTCTATGCAATTGCATTTTCTGTATCAAAAAATATAGTAGAAAATTCTCTCTAATTTTAATATTAATACCTACAAAATTTTTAATTATTTGGGTCCTATGCTTTATTTGCTCCCTATAACTAAAATTGATCCCACTTTTAGTTTCCACAATGTATTTATATATTTTATTTCTTGAATTATTTTATTTACTTCCACTATAAGCTCTTAGGAGAGTATTTGATTCCATAAAATATCTATATATTGGGATTCTTCAATGTTTAAGGAAGTTCATATCTTTTAAAAATGATTATTCACACAATATTTAGCAAAAGAATTATTCTCAAGTTAGGAAAAAGTTTCATAATTAGCATTAAAAAATTTAAAAAAGCTTTTCAACGAGAGATGTAAGTGAATTGCGAATAAGTGAGTAAGAAATAATATACAAAGAAACTAAAAAGGAAATGTTATATTTAGATAACGGTTTTAATGTAGTTGTGGTCTTAAAGTCATGCCTTTCCAGTATAAATAACATCCTATAGTATTTTCAAACCAATTCATTCAGAGAAAGTTAGGAAGCATCGTGCAAGTTGGAAACGTTAACAAAATTTAAGTAATATGAAGTTTCTTATTATCATTTCTATTTTATCTTTATTTGTTGTTGGATTTGGTGAAGCTCAAGTACTTCAGATATCAAGATTTGGAGGAAAACCAAATACAGATATAACAAAGGTATTATTTTATAGAAATGAGGGAAGAAAACAATTTGTCCATTTATTATTTAATTATATGGGTTAGATAAAAGCTTGGGGTCCTTTTTCTATTTGATTTTTGCTTATTTATAATTTTCAAATTCTGAAGGCTTTTATAAGTGCTTGGACTCAAGCATGTGCATCAACAACTGCCGTAAAAATTGTGATTCCTGCGGGTACATACAATATGGGTGTAATAGATCTTAAAGGTCCTTGTAAAGCTCCTATTGAAATCAAGGTTGATGGAACAATTAAAGCACCTGCAAATCCCGATCTCCTTAAGAACGCTTACCAATGGATCAAGTTTGGATATCTAAACGCTCTTACCATATCAGGTAGGGGGATTTTTGACGGCCAAGGTGCAGTAGCTTGGACACAAAATGATTGTCACAAAAATACTAAATGCAAGATGCATACAATGGTAAGTAAATAAATATTAATGTTGGAATTCAAAAAATTATGTTACCTGACTTGAGCCTTCAAAAAACTTTAATCTAATGATTTCATTTTTTTTTAAATGCCAACAGAATTTTGGTTTTAATTTTCTCAACAATTCTGTTATTCGCGATATTACTACAAAGGACAGCAAAAACTTTCATGTCAACGTTTTAGGATGCAATAATTTCACATTTGATGGGTTCAAAATTAGAGCCCCAGATGAGAGCCCTAACACTGATGGGATCCACATCGGAAGATCATTTGATGTGAAGATTCTTAACTCCGACATTCAAACAGGAGATGATTGTGTCTCATTGGGAGATGGTAGCAAAAAAGTAACTGTCCAAAATGTGAATTGTGGACCTGGCCACGGTATTAGTGTTGGAAGCCTTGGAAAATATCAAAATGAACAGCCTGTATCAGGTCTTCTTGTTAAGAATTGCACAATGAAAAATACCGATAACGGCGTAAGGATCAAGACCTGGCCTAACACCCCTGGACAAATTACTATAACCGATATGCATTTCGAAGATATAGTCATGATTAACGTCCGAAACCCTATCATTATTGACCAAGAATATTGTCCATGGAACCAGTGCTCCAAACAGGTATTCAATTCTTTCTCTATTAGTTGCTTATCGTCATAATCTTAAATTTAAGTTTTATTTATCAATTCATACACAAAAGTTGATTATTATTTTTATCCAATTTGAATCTTATTCTTATATTTATTTAATGATACAGAATCCATCAAAAATCAAGATAAGTAAGGTTTCTTTCAAGAACATTCGAGGCACCTCAGCAACTAAAGAAGGGGTGACCCTTCTTTGTAGCAAAGGGGTACCATGCGAACAGCTAGAGATGTCTAATATTGATCTCAAATTTAATGGAGCTGCAGCAACGGCTAGATGTCACAATGTTAAGCCCATAGTTAAAGGAAGAGCTCCAATTTGTGTGGCCTAAAATGACAATTTTTTTTAGCTCATGTCACAATGTCATAATATGTCGTACAATTTTTTATTTTTCAATTTTTTTCTTTTAATTTTGCTATTACAAAATATGTATGCTAAGTCCTTTTGTTTAAGAATTTGTTTATTTTATTTTTTGATGTAAATACTTTAGAAAAATATATTGTAAAGTTTCATTTATTGATATAAAATGTAGGTGGAACTTGGAAAATTTTATAAGTATTTTTCTCAGTTCTTGGTGACACATGAATCATCGGTGTTATGAAAATTTTATTGAACTCATAAACTTAAACTATATGGATCCATTCTTAAAAGTTTAGTATTGTAATAGGTGTGTGACAAAGGTAATTGTGGATAAATCAACCATTAAATTGGATACCAATAGGAAGTGTTTAATGAAAATAATCACAAGTAAATTCAACTATTGTTATTATTATTAGATGCATCGTTAAAGGTGGACTATTTTTAATTTTCGGTAAAATGAACTAAAAGACATATATTTTTAGATATATAGTGATGACCTTAAGGATTAAAAATAATATGAAAAAATTTCAACAAAATTCAAACTATCTTGAAAATTTGCATTGCAATATAAAACAATGTCACATCTAGCTTAGACCATTCAAAGAAAACATTTCTTATTCATTATCTGTAATAGTGTTTTAGGTAATATTGTGATATATGTACATGTAATTTTTTTTTTAACAAAAAAAAACTGTATTATATAACCAAAGAATTATTTTTTTATATATTTTTTGTTGTTTCTAGATTTTAGTATAGTATTTTAATTTGTCTTTTATTTTTTATTTTTAAATTCAAGTTCTAACTTATATTGCAGAGAAATTTAAAGATAAATTTTGCATATCCAATTTTTATATTACATATATGGATGGGCTATCTTATTTTAAAACAAAGCCTAAGTGAACAATGATAAGATTAATTAAAGAATATAAATAAAAAAAATAAAATGTCAATTATAAAAGTATGAATTAAGGAAATTTTTAGTTTGACATTTTTATTTTATTTTATTTTTTGTTTTAGTACCAATCATATGTTTGTTATTAGTTTGGTCTTGTACATGAAATAAGTTAATAAATTTGATCCTTATCATAAAAATCAACGCTGTTATATTAGAAAATATCAACATGTATAATTTTATTCTATAATTGGTTTATTTACTTATATTATACCCTTTTAATAAGCTATTTAATTCAACAAAATATCAATTTATACATTTTTTATTTCAAAGATTTTAATAATGTTAAAATTTTGTTCAAATGTTATTTGGACTTTTGTGAGAATAATCTTGATTCTTAAATTGTGTAAAAATTTGATAATAAACTTTAAAAAATTTAATAATGAAATTTTAACGGTAGATGTAAACTGAATTACCAATAACTAAATAAGAAAATATTAACCCAGAAACAAAATGAAAATATTACATTTAACCATCAAACGTATTGTGGTTGTTGCCTTAAAGTCTCACTATTCCTTTACAAATGGTGTCCCATAATACATCATAAGTTATTTAGCTGCAATAATGCCTCTCCTTTCACAAGATATCCTATCGTTTTAATATAATTTTACTATATTAATTTTACTATTACGAAATGTGTAACCCTTTAAAAGTATAAAATGAAGACATTTAAGTTTATATGACTATTTATCTTGGTTGTTAACGTAAAGATTATAGACAAATATTTTCAAATATTTCATGGACTAATATAAAAATATAGATCTAACTTTTGAAAATTTTTATAGCTTCACTTCTTCTTAATTCTTGTTAATATGTTAATCTTTTTTATTAGAAATTTATTTCATTGACCAAATTATACAATATAAAACCAACCTTAGTAGTTTATATTGTTGTAAAAGTTATTGGACTAAAATGATCGATATTAAAATCAACCTTAAATCAAGTGCCACTAAGAATATTTAACGAAATATTATATTTAGAGAAATTAGCTAGAATACTATTATAAATATTAGATTCACTATTTTAGATGGATTAGTATTTCATATAAATTTTATGGTTAATATCACATCAAATTCAACCATTTATACCTAGGCTTTATAATTTAGGGAAAAAAATCCTTTTCCTTGGTATATACTAAGGGTTTACAAAGTTTTAAAATAGTCAAAATTAAAATTAAATTAAAGTATAACATATATCCTTCAAACATGCAATGACAAAATTCATTTAACATAGAAACTAATTGGTGGTGGATATTGTTTACAATAAAAAAGATTTCTTAAATTTTTTTACTACCTAATTAGAGATTAAATTATTAGTCATTAAATTCTTTTAAAAAAGAAAGTAACTAATTTCGATCTCTAATTAATTTATTTAATTTATAATTAATATTTTCTATTTAGTGATCGATGTATTTATTTTAAGGATATTGTTAACTGCTCTTTATTTTTTTCCTTTTTTAAAATTATTTTCATTTGAACCTTAATAAAGAAAAAACTTAAAATAATTAATCTCTCATTTATTCGGTGTACGTCTCTTTTCAATTTGAATTTATTACAAATATTATTTAGTAAGAAATAGAGTATAAATAAGAACAAAAGTAAGAGAAATTAAAAAGTTTCCACAAATGATAAAAATATCCCTACATTAGAATAACACTAATTTATGTGCAAGAAACCCAAAAAAAAAGTTAAAAGGTATTCCAAGGGATTAGTACCATTAGTGATGGTTAAAAAGTTATAATAAAAGAATAAAAACATAGGACAAAAAAAGGTTATTAGAAAACTCCAAGAACACAGCTCTATCTTTCACAAATGTTAAACTATTCCCGAAAAGTGGAAAATCACATAAGAATGATTCAGAAATAAACCAATAACTATAGGAAACATCTGACGAACAATTTGGGAACCTTCTCAAAAAAATTTTAAAAAATTTCTAAAATTCTCCTATAAGACTGGAAAGGAAAAAAAATATGAAGCAGAAGTTGGGATGTGGGCCCTACTCCTTGAGCACAAAAATGAACACGTGGAAAATAATATGATGACTCCCTATATGAGTTATCACTTTATTAATGTCATATAAGACAAAAATATGAAATAGGAGAGATAAAATTAACTATGGTGAAAGTAAATTAATCTTGATTAATTAAAATTAACCTTTAGAATAAATTAATCAAGACTAGTGAAAAATTCAGAATAATTAGCATTAAACTAATCCTGAAAGGATAATTCTCTATATTTGGATTTAATTTTAGAAAATAAAAATTACATACAAATATACCAAAGTTCTCTTTAGTGGGAAATTCATTTCCAAACTATCCTTAAGTGGTTGAATAGTATCTTAGCCCTTGGAGGGATCATTTCCTTCATATTACACCTCCTAAACACTTAGACAAATTCTTTAAACTTTCTCTAAACTCAAACTATTACCAAAATCCAAAAATTCACACTAGGCTTAAAGTTTCATCTTGGAGGTTTAAGTTAAATCAAGACAAACCTATCGAGCCCTTCCACCATCACTAAGAGATCTTGTGTGGACCATCAAGGAGGAGAAAGATCAGCCTTAAAGAGACATCAAAACCATCATAAAAGTCTTCAACAAGTAGGATATTTAGTACATGTTTTTTTAAGCTTTCAATTTTGTAATTATGGTTTAATCTTATTCTTTTTGGTAGATCTCTCTCTAAGGTTTATGGATCCCTTTTGATTGATTTTAAAGAAGCTCAAAACTGCCTTTGATAGCTAAAAATGAGCATTATTAAGTTTTAGTGATTTTTGGAAATTAAAGGAAAGTTTTTATGAATTAAAGTGCTTCTAACAACCTTTGGAGAAATTTAATCATTAAAATTTCTTAAAATTGATTTTTGATGCTTTGGGGAAGATTTAAGAGATTTTGAGAAAATTTTTAAAGTCCTCAAAATAAAGGATTGATAGATCTTGGAGTAGATCTAGTAGATCTACACTTGTTTGCCTTGAAAAATGCTTTCTTTAAGATCTTTATGTTCAAAGTTGGAAATTTGTTTATGTTTCTTCTTAAAAGCTTTAATCAAAGTTGGACTTTGATAAAAGTCTAGATCTGGACTCATGTTAAAATTCTTAAAAAAACCAAGAAATTTTATGTAATAAAATCTATAAAGTTAACTTGGACTTAGAAACTATTAAGAGTAGAGGTGGAATTTTCGACTAAAGGTTGAACAAATCACTTAAGACCTTCCATGACCATGACAAAAGCTATGGAGTGAGGATAAATCATGGTAAACCTAAGGACAAAGGATGTACAAATAACCAAAATCCATAACACAAAGGCCAAGAGAACACAAGTGGAGGCAAATAAACTTTGTTTTGGCTAGTTAGAATTTTCATGTACTTAAGGAAACATGAGTTTAAAATTTTGATTAATGTATAAAGAGTATCCTAGTCAAATATCAAAAAGGAATTATAAATTTGGAATATATTTGCACATAGTGTAGTGACCATTCGACCATATTAGTTAAAATTGGTGAAAACATGTTAAAACATTCCTAGAACTTAAGGATAAACCTAAATATGTTTAAGGTCGTTTTAGTAATTAATTATGGAGTATAAGGAGGAGAGGGAGAATTTTCCTACTCTAACAAAGTAAGGAGGAAAAGCACTAAAAGTTTTTAAGGGTTGTATAAACTAATAGCCTAAGTCTTATCTAGTGTAAAGCAGCTTTTAGGAGAAGAAAAATTGAATCATAACACCTTAGGACTAAGGTATGTGAATTTGGCCACCCAGGTAATAAATAGGCAAAGTTGTCTAGTTTGTATGTTTAAAGATAATAAAATAAGACATAAGTCGAAAACTTTAATTTCATGAGCAAAAAGGTAAGCAAATAGGTTCATAAATGGATCAAACGTAATTAGCCAAGTTATTAGACAAAATTATAAAACATATAACACTTAAACTTGAATTAAGTTGTGTATAAGATATTTAATTTAAGAAACATAAAGAGTAACAACTAATAAGGTCATTCGGCCAAGGAAAGAATAAATCCTATATGCCATAATCTTACATTAAAAGAATATTAAGAACTTAATCCTTGAGAAAAGGAAAGACTGAGAGATACATTAGAAGGATGAGTGGACTAAGATCCTATTAGAAATTTATCATAAATCTTAGGAATAATGCAAGATAGACAAGCTATTGGAGGAGCTTTACACACTATCCAAGAAAGTAGCATCAAGCTTAATTAAGATTTTCTTGATTAAAAGATTAGTTTCTATTTAGCAGAATTATGCCAATTGTTGTATTCTCTTATGAGTACACAAAGATGAATGTAAATTGTAAGGATAACACTCTTGATTGTTTTGAGAGAAATGTATTACATGATATTCATATTGTTGTTGATGATATCAAAGTAGTTCAAAAATAGAGATTAATTGTGCATGGAATATTGGTTAGGTTATTTGAGCCTGCATGTTATTTAGAAGCTTTTAAGAAGGAACCTAATTAACTAACGGATCACTAAAGAAAGAAATTATGTGAAAAGTTAATACTACTCTTAATGTGTCTTGTGCACATTTTGAAGGCGAAAGGTCCTTCTAAGGTGGAAAGAAAAGAGCTCTCCAAAAGTTCTTCCATTATGAAGCATCAGGTCTTTAATGTTTGTGATGGTGATGACCATGAATGAATATGCTCATATCCTAATAATAGAACTTAGAGTAGCAGAGCTGGTGAGAAGATATTGTTTGACCAAGTAGTATTATATGCGTGTGTCTTAGATTATCACTAAGAGAGTGATAAACAAAAGAAAAAAAATTACATTAAGGCATAGCTGAAATGATAGTCAAAAATTATATTTGTGATGTGATCCCAAAAGGCTATGAAACTTATGTAATTTAGACTATGTAACTTGTATCTTCATTAGAAACTAGTTCTTCTTTATGTAAAGAAATCTGCTTCAGCTATAGTTTTCCAAAAATTTTTTTAAAAAAAAAAAACTTGTTTGCATGACTTGTTTTCTAATAAACTGAAATGTCTAGGATGAAAGAGATGTCACTAACCATAGGGTAGAATCTTACTCAAAAATTTAGTTTCTCACCCTTTTTCCTACAATTTTCTTCTTAGACGCTCCAAATGTTGTTCGTGACCGCAGTGGCCATTTTGAAGCTTAGTAACGTTAACTGGACAGCAAACGCCTGCAAACTCATCATCGGCGCTCAAACTAATGTACGAGTTTATTTTTCTTTAGACCACTTATTTATATCTATCATGATGAGCCCAAATTTCTCAAGTATAAAGTTTGTCATTCCTCTTGAAGCCTTCCACCCTAATAGGGTGTTTCCATCCCCACTTAACTGCTGGGCACCTCTAGTTGCACCCACCAAAGATTCCTCCTCATCAGAAGTGGAGAGAGACCTACAGACATCATCCCATTACTATTGCACCTCTCATGTGGTCTTGTCACAGGAAAGTTCTCCATTCCGTAGGTTATATATGTTTCAAGCACTTTAAGAGATGGCAGATGGGACCTTTGTTGCCTTTGATGAAATTATATGGTTGGAGCATTATCACCACCATCCCTAAAGTATTTGCATGGTTATTTTAGGAAGAAGTTCAAAGTCATCCCTATAATAAACATTTTGTAAATAGTTGGATGATTGTACTCTAATAAAATAGTATATAACATGTATCATAATATATGTAATGTATGTATATAGTAGTTGTAACTGTACATGTAATTAGGTGTGTAAGGGCACAGATATATTTTCTTACTTAATTTATCTACATTAGGCGTGTATAATTATAGGTTTTCATGACTTCTAGCATGGTTTGTATTTTTGATAATTTGTATTTATGCACATTAAAGAAGTATAGAACAGTAAAAGTAACATAAATCATTAATGAATTAAACGTGAATGAGGATGTCTATTTATTTATTTTTCGATATGAGAGCTATTTTGACAAGACTTGTATTTTATATCAATATGTTTTTCAAAAAAATTTACCGTATTTTCACTAATAATAATTTCCTAAAAGATTCTGCATCATGCAATATCAATCTAATAATGAAATTGAGTTTACAATCTCTGCTCCTTCTCTTCTCCCACTCTCTCATTTCTTCTCTATTTTGAAATCTCATCATTTTCTGAAAACCCTAACTATGGGGTGTGGATTCTTTGACCCGTCATCATCAACCACCATTAGAGTAAATATCTTTCCTTCCTTTCTTTCCGTATTTAGGGAGTTATGTTTTTCTTGAGACAAACATATTTAGTTCCTTTATTCACTCTCATTTTCCTTTGTGTAAAAAGAAGTTCTAAGATTCACATCATGTATGTGGAATATTATTGGAATCAATATTATGTTTTTTCCTACAATATATTTTTGGATGGTGTATGTAGCTTAATAATGATAATTTTACAGGCAGATCAAAGGAATTTATCTTCTATTTTGTTCTATGCAATTGCATTTTCTGTATCAAAAAATATAGTAGAAAATTCTCTTTAATTTTAATTTTAATACCTACAAAATTTTTAATTATTTGGGTCCCATGCTTTATTTGCTCCCTATAACTAAAATTGATCCCACTTTTAGTTTCCACAATGTATTTATATATTTTATTTCTTGAATTATTTTATTTATGTCCACTATAAGCTCTTAGGAGAGTATTTGATTCCATAAAATATCTATATATTGGGATTCTTCAATGTTTAAGGAAGTTCATATCTTTTAAAAATGATTATTCACACAATATTTAGCAAAAGAATTATTCTCAAGTTAGGAAAAAGTTTCATAATTAGCATTAAAAAAATTAAAAAAGCTTTTCAACGAGAGATGTAAGTGAATTGCGAATAAGTGAGTAAGAAATAATATACAAAGAAACTAAAAAGGAAATGTTATATTTAGATAACGGTTTTAATGTAGTTGTGGTCTTAAAGTCATGCCTTTCCAGTATAAATAACATCCTATAGTATTTTCAAACCAATTCATTCAGAGAAAGTTAGGAAGCATCGTGCAAGTTGGAAACGTTAACAAAATTTAAGTAATATGAAGTTTCTTATTATCATTTCTATTTTATCTTTATTTGTTGTTGGATTTGGTGAAGCTCAAGTACTTCAGATATCAAGATTTGGAGGAAAACCAAATACAGATATAACAAAGGTATTATTTTATAGAAATTAGGGAAGAAAACAATTTGTCCATTTATTATTTAATTATATGGGTTAGATAAAAGCTTCGGGTCCTTTTTCTATTTGATTTTTGCTTATTTATAATTTTCAAATTCTGAAGGCTTTTATAAGTGCTTGGACTCAAGCATGTGCATCAACAACTGCCGTAAAAATTGTGATTCCTGCGGGTACATACAATATGGGTGTAATAGATCTTAAAGGTCCTTGTAAAGCTCCTATTGAAATCAAGGTTGATGGAACAATTAAAGCACCTGCAAATCCCGATCTCCTTAAGAACGCTTACCAATGGATCAAGTTTGGATATCTAAACGCTCTTACCATATCAGGTAGGGGGATTTTTGACGGCCAAGGTGCAGTAGCTTGGACACAAAATGATTGTCACAAAAATACTAAATGCAAGATGCATACAATGGTAAGTAAATAAATATTAATGTTGGAATTCAAAAAATTATGTTACCTGACTTGAGCCTTCACAAAACTTTAATCTAATGATTTCATTTTTTTTTAAATGCCAACAGAATTTTGGTTTTAATTTTCTCAACAATTCTGTTATTCGCGATATTACTACAAAGGACAGCAAAAACTTTCATGTCAACGTTTTAGGATGCAATAATTTCACATTTGATGGGTTCAAAATTAGAGCCCCAGATGAGAGCCCCAACACTGATGGGATCCACATCGGAAGATCATTTGATGTGAAGATTCTTAACTCCGACATTCAAACAGGAGATGATTGTGTCTCATTGGGAGATGGTAGCAAAAAAGTAACTGTCCAAAATGTGAATTGTGGACCTGGCCACGGTATTAGTGTTGGAAGCCTTGGAAAATATCAAAATGAACAGCCTGTATCAGGTCTTCTTGTTAAGAATTGCACAATGAAAAATACCGATAACGGCGTAAGGATCAAGACCTGGCCTAACACCCCTGGACAAATTACTATAACCGATATGCATTTCGAAGATATAGTCATGATTAACGTCCGAAACCCTATCATTATTGACCAAGAATATTGTCCATGGAACCAGTGCTCCAAACAGGTATTCAATTCTTTATCTATTAATGTATAATAAAATAATATCATCTTAATTACTTATCGTCGTAATCTTAAATTTAAGTTTTATTTATCAATTCATACACAAAAGTTGATTATATTTTTTATCCAATTTAAATCTTATTCTTATATTTATTTAATGATACAGAATCCATCAAAAATCAAGATAAGTAAGGTTTCTTTCAAGAACATTCGAGGCACCTCAGCAACTAAAGAAGGGGTGACCCTTCTTTGTAGCAAAGGGGTACCATGCGAACAGTTAGAGATGTCTAATATTGATCTCAAATTTAATGGAGCTGCAGCAACGGCTAGATGTCACAATGTTAAGCCCATAGTTAAAGGAAGAGCTCCAATTTGTGTGGTCTAAAATGACAATTTTTTTGTAGCTCATGTCAGAATGTCATAATATGTCGTACAATTTTTTATTTTTCAATTTTTTTCTTTTAATTTTGCTATTACAAAATATGTATGCTAAGTCCTTTTGTTTAAGAATTTGTTTATTTTATTTGTTGATGTAAATACTTTAGAAAAATATATTGTAAAGTTTCATTTATTGATATAAAATGTAGGTGGAACTTGGAAAATTTTATAAGTATTTTTCTTAGTTCTTGGTGACACATTAATCAGTGTTATGAGAATTTTATACAGCTCATAAACTTAAACTATATGGATCCATTCTTAAAAGTTTAGTATTGTAATAGGTGCGTGACAAAGGTAATTGAGAATAAATCCACTATTAAATTGGATACCAATAGGAAGTGTTTAATAAAAATAATCACAAGTAAATTCAACTGTTGTTATTATTATTAGATGCATAGTTAAAGGTGGACTATTTTTTATTTTTGATAAAATGGACTAAAAGACATATTTTTAGAGATATAATGATGACTTTAAGGATTAAAAATAGTATGAAAAAATGTCAACAAAATTCAAACTATCTTGAAAATTTGCATTTCAATATAAATCAGTGTAACATCTAGTTTAGACCATTCAAAGAAAACATTTCTTGTTCATTATCTGTAATAGTGTTTTTCGGTAATTTTATGATATATGTACATGTAATTTATTTTTGTAACAAAACAAATAACTGTATTATATAAACAAAGAATTATTTTTTTTATATATTTTTTGTTGTTGCCAGATTTTAATATTATTTTTTAATTTTTCTTTTATTTTTTATTTTTGAATTCAAGTTCTAACTTATATGGCTGAGAAGTTTAAATGTAAATTTTGCGTATCCAATTTTTATATTACATATATGGATGGGATATCTTATTTTAAAACAAAGCCTAAGTGAACAATGATAAGATTAAATAAAGAATATAAATAAAAAAAATAAAAATGTCAATTATAAAAGCATGAATTAATGAAATTTTTAATTTAACATTTTAATTTTAGTTTTTATTTTGGTACCAATCTTATATTTATTATTAAGTTGGTCTTGTACTTTAAATAAGTTAATAAATTTTATCCTTATCATAAAAATCAACACTTTTAGTTTAGAAAAAATCAACATGTATAATTTTGTTCTATAATTGGTTTATTTACTTATATTATACCCTTTTAATAAGCTATTTAATTCAACATAATATCAATTTATACATTTTTAATTTCAAAGATTTTAATAATGTTGAAATTTTGTTCAAATGTTATTTAGCTGCAGTAACGCCTCTCCTTTCATTAAATATCCTACCATTTTAATATAATTTCACTATATTAATTTTACTATTACCAATTGTGTAACCCTTAAAAATATAAAATAAAGAAATTTATGTTTATATGACTATTTATCTTGGTTGTTAATGTAAAGAATATAGATAAATATTTTTAAATATTTCATGAAATGATGTAAAATTATAGGTCCAAGTTTTGATAATTTTTATCGCTTCATTTCTTCTTAGTTCTTGTTAACATGTTTATCTTTCTTATTAGAAATTTCTTGCATTGACCAAATTATACAATATAAAACCAATCTTAGTAATTTATATTGTTGTAAAAGTTAATGATCGATATTAAAATCAACCTTAAATCAAGTGTCAATAAGAATATTTAACAAAATATTATATCTAGAGAAATTAGCTATAATACTATTATAAATATTAGATGCACTATTTTAGATGTATTAATATTTCATAGAAATTTTATAGTTAATATCACAACAAATTCAACCATTTATATCCAGGCTTTATAATTTAGGAAAAAAGAATTATTTTGTTTGGTGTATACTAAGGGTTCATAATGTTTTAAAATAATTAAAATTAAAATTAAAATAAATTAAAGTATAACATATACCCTTCAATAATGCAATCAAAAAATTTATTTAACATAGAAACTAATTGGTGGTTTATATTGTTTAAAACCAAAAGATTTATTAAAGTTTTTTACTATCTAATTATAGATCAAATTGTTAATCATTAAATTTAAAAAAATAACTAATTTTGATCACTAATTAATTTATTTACTTTGTATTTAACATTTTTTATTTGATGATTGATGTATTCAATTTAAAGATGTTGTCTACTGCTCTTTATTTTGTTTTTCCTTTTTAAATTTATTTTCATTTAAGCCTTTATAAGGAAAAAACTAACATAATGAATCTCTCATTTATTCAATGTTTGCTCCTTTTCTACTTGAATATGTACCATCTTTGTAACATCCATAACTTATTACAATGGACTTTTTATGTTACAAATATCTTCTAGTAAGAAATAGAGTATAAATAAGAAAAAAAGTAAGAGAAATTAAAAAGTTTCAACAAATGATGAAAATGTCCCTACACTAGGATAACACTAATAAATATGCACAAAATCCAAAAAGAAAAAGTTAAAAGACATTCCAAGGTATTAGAATCCATTAATGATGGTTAAAAATTCATAAAAAAAGAATAAAAACAAAGTGAAGATGAAAAAATTATAAAACTCTGAAAATATCCTTAGAAACCTTTATCTTCCATAGGGGTTAAACTATTCCCGTAAAATGAAAAATGGCATAAGGCTGATTCAAAATTGAACCAATAACTATTAAAAACATCTGAGGAACAATTTGGAAACCTTTTGGAAAATTCTTAGAAAATTATGAAAATTCCTCTCGAGCTAATAAGGCAAGAAAATTCAAAGAAGAAGCTGGGATGTGGGTCCCACCCTTGAGCATGAAAATGAACATGTGGAAAATGAGGTGGTGACTTATCATATGAGTCATTGTCGTAACCATTATTACAACAAGACGACGAACTCGCTTAAAAGTTTAGAAAAGGAATTTAATTCATATGAAGTCGCCACTAAATTTTATTTTAAGGGAAAAACATTTGGAAAAAACCCTATCAGAGGAAAAGTTCTAAGTTCGGGAGTCGGTTACGAATAGGAAAGGTGTTAGGCACCCTACTCGCCTGTTCAAAAGAACGGTACCCTTAAACTGAGTGTGTGATTTATTTGAAAACTGTTCGATCCCTATAATTAGAATAAAAATAAGTAGGTTGGTGGAAGATAGCTTGACCGGACTTGATCCTGCTCCTACGTATTCCCTGGTGCAAAGGAAACTCAAGGCTACGTAGTTCTGGTCAAGAGGCTTGATCTCCTGGAAAATAAAAGGATAATCTTAGGTAAAAATTGATTTTTCTAGACAAAATTAGTGAAAACAATGATTTCCTAAAATCACGTGCTTTCAAAATCCAAATTGTCGTCAGCCTTATTTGGAATCTGCATGAATTAAAGTATAGAACAACAGAGAACACCACTTGCCTGTATTAGAATTTGTTGCACAAATTTAGGAAAAATAAAAACAGACATTTTAGACGTTTTTTAATATACTACGATTTTCAGACGGATGTGCTCGCAAAATCCAAACCATCATAAGCCATGTTTGAATTTGTATGAATTAAAACACAAAACAGTACATAATGCTACTTGTCTATATTAGAATTTGTTGCACAAATTTAGGAAAAACAAAAACAAATGTTTTAGACGTTTTTTAATAAACAACGATTTTCAAACAGATGTGCTTGCAAAATTCAAACCGTCATAAGCTGTGTTTGAATTTTCACGAATTAAAACATATAACAGTAGAGAATGCTACTTTCTTGTATTAGAATTTTTTGCACAAATAGGAAAAATAAAAACAGACATTTTAGACGTATTTTAATAAACAACAATTTTCAAACAGATGTGCTTGCAAAATCCAAACTGTCGTAAGTTGTGTTTGAATTTGCATGAATTAAAATACAGAACAGTAGAGAATGCTACTTGCTTGTATTAGAATCTGTTGCACAGATTTAGAAAAAATAAAAACAAAGACAAAGATGAACTCGAAAAACCGAGAAGAAGCAAGAAAATTAAGTGGAATAAAAGCTGGATCTAACCTCCATTGATGTTCCTTGTTCAATTGTCTCTGATCCAGCTTAGGTCATAAGGTCCAGAGGTAAGAATTAAGTTTTTTTTTATAATTTGATTCAAGCATACACTTAACTCTTTAGGTTCAATGACTTAATCATGCATGACTTAAGCTAGACTTAGCATATAGGATGCACGCACATGGTCATCCATTCTTAGGAATTTTTTTCAAAGGAGGACATACAAACACAAACAAATCATAAATAAATACATATACAAGGATCAACACATGAAATATAATACCTAAACAAGGTTAAAAGAATAAGATCTACACAAGAACTTCAAGAACACGAGATTTTGACGCCAAAATTTGAATTCAAATCTCATAATTTTTTGAAAATATTTTTTTGGTAGATCTGAAAAATTAAAACCAATCAATTGAAATATATGGATCATAGGAATCAAACAAAACAAGTTTGACAAAAATCAAACAAGAAATGAGCAAGTTATACACAAATCAAACAAGCTAGTTCATTTGCACACCAAGATAAACATACTTCAGTAATCAGGCGATAAAAATTTTATTTCAGATCCAAATTAGACAAATAATATCATTCCAGAAACTAGAGAGACATATGAAGAGATCGCAATAAAAATCACCGAAATCAGAGATCATTTGACCAATCAAAAATGAAAATGAAAACAGAGATGAAGATGAACTTGAAAATTCGAGAAGAAGCAAGAAAATTAAGCGGTATAAAAGCTGGATCTAACCTCCATTGATGTGCTCTGAATGCCACTTGATATCACCTTGGAAAGTGATGAAGAACTAGTTCAATGGAGACCAAGGAGATGCTGAATTGGATGCGGAAGTAGAGAGTATCTTAGGCGCCACTCCTAGAAAATTCTAAATTCCCTTAATGACTCAAAGTTCCTCTCCCCCTCTCTTTGGTGAAGGACCTTTCCTTATATAGAAGGAGGAGGGATTGAAGAAGTCCTTCTTGTCCAATGTGGGACTTCTTTCCCATGAAGGAGAATTTTCCTTCTTTTTTTTCATTTTTTGGAATTCTTATTTTATTTGGTGTGGGATTTCTTTTTCTCTTTTCTTATTTTTAATATTTTTACTATTTTTTATTTTTTATTTTTAATTATTTTTTATTTTTGTTATTATTATTTATTATTTCTACTCTTTTCCTTTTTCTCTTTTCTTTACCTTTTTCCTTACTTAAAAATTGGCTTGGACATAATTAAGTGTTCACAGTTTTCCCCTCTTCACTTATTTTCTTACCAAATAATATGAGAAATAATTTTTCTAGATTATCATGGTAGGAAATGAGTAAAGACGTGAACAAATTATGTCCGAGATAAAGATAAAAACTAGCATGAGTGTGAGCCTTATTGGCCAGGTTTGAAGATGTCAGGAAGATGTGGGAGTTGAATGATGCTTCAAGAGTACCGGGAAAGTCCCGACTTTTGAATGCCTGCCATGATAAATTGGAGGATGGCAATTCGAATGTGGAAATTTTGAATGAGCTTTGCAAGCCTTGTGTAATGAGCTGAAGGAGTTTAAATATACAAGGCCTGATATGGTAGGCCAAATTGCAGAAATTGAAATGCAGAGTCTGATTAGGCTAACGGAATGGAAAAGAATGGCCTATTAAACCAAGAAAAGTGAACTGTAAAAGACCTGGTAAGACAGGCAAAGCGAAATGAAAAGACCTGTTAAGATAGGAATAGAAAAGAATGGCCTGTTAAGACAAGTAAAGTGAAATGAAAATCATCCGTTAAGACAGGCGAAGCCAACCTGTTAAGATAAGTAAAGTTAAATGGAAAAGAACTGTTAAGGCAGACATAGAAAAGAATGGCATGTTAAGACAGACAAAGAGAAATGGGAAAGACTTGTTAAGATAGGCGGATAGAATTTAAACATACAGGGCCTGGTGTGATAGGGTAAAATGCAAAAATTTAAATGTTCACTGGCCTTGTGTGATAGGCCAAGATGCAGAAAAATAAACGTGATGGGGCCTGATGTGATAAGCCATGATGTAGAAATTTAAACGTGTTGGAGCCTTGTGTGATAGGCCAAGATGCAAAAGAATAAACGTGTTGGGGCCTAATGTGATAAGCCATGATGCCGAAAAATAAACGTGCTAGGGCCTTGTGTGATAGCCCAAGATGCAGAAAAATAAACGTACTAGGGCCTTGTGTGATAGGTCAAGATGAAGAAAAATAAACGTGCTGAGGCCAGATGTGATAGGCCATGATGTAGAAACTTAAACGTGTTAGGGCTTGATGTGATAGGCCATCATGCAGAAATTTCAACGTGTTAGGGCCTTGTGTGATAGGCCAAGATGCAGAAAAATAAATGTGTTGGGGCCTAATGTGATAGGCCATGATGCTGAAGTTTAAACATGTTGGGGCCTTGTGTGATAGGCCAAGATGCAGAAATTTAAACGTGCTGGGGCCTTGTGTGATAAGCCAAGATGGAGAAAATTAAACGTTCTAGGGCCTGATGTGATAGGCCAAGATGCAGAAATTTAAATGTGGTGGGGCCTTATGTGATCGGCCAGGATGCAAAAATTTAAACGTACTGGGGCTTGATGTGATAGCTAGAATGCAGAAATTTAAACGTGTTGGGGTCTGATGTGATAGGCTAGGATGTAAAAATTTAAACATGGTGGGGCCTGATGTGATAGGCCAGGATGCAGAAATTTAAACATGTTGGGACCTTGTTGATAGGCCAAGATGTAGAAAAATAAACGTGTTGGGTCCTAATGTGATAGGCCATGATGCAGAAATTTAAACGTGCTAGGGCCTTGTGTGATAGGCCAAGATGCAAAAAAATAAACGTGCTGGAGCCTGATGTGATAGGCCATGATGCAAAAATTTAAACGTGCTGGGGCCTTGTGTGATAGGCCAAGATTCAGAAAATTAGATGTCTTGGGGCCTGATGTGATAGGCCAGGATGCAAAAATTTATACGTGTTAGGGCCTTGTGTGATAGGTCAAGATGCAGAAATTTAAACATGTTAGGCCCTTGTGTGATAGGCCAAGATGCAGAAAATTAAATGTGCTGGGGCCTGATGTGATAAGTCAGGACGCAAAAATTTAAATGTGTTGGGGCCTGATGTGATAGGCCAGGATGCAGAAATTTAAATGTGTTGGGGCTTGGTGTGGTAGGCCAAGATTCAGAAAAATAAATGTGCTGGAGCCTGGTGTGATAGGCCAAAATACAGAAAAATAAACGTGCTGGGGCTTGACATTATAGGCCAAAATGCATAAAAATAAATGTGCTAGGGCCTGGTGTGATAGGCCAAAATGTAGAAAAAATGAACGTGTTGGGGCCTGACATTATAAGTCAAAATGTAAAAAAATAAACATGTGGGGCTTGACATTATAAGCCAGAATGCAGAAAATTAAACGTGCTGACCTATTAAGATAGGGAATATGCAAACAATGTCCTGTTGTTGATAGGAAAAATGCAAACCTGTTTAGATAGGTGAAATGCAGAATTTAAACATGCAAATGATGTCTTGTTGAAATGAAAAATGCAAGCCTGTTAAGATAGGTAGACAGAATTTAAACGTGCAAATGATGTCCTCTTGTTGCTAGGAAAAGATGCAAACTTGTTAAGACAAGTTAAATGCAGAATTTATACATGCAGATGATGTCCTATTATTGACAGGTAAAATGCAAGCCTGTTAAGACAGGCAGATAAAATTTAAACATGCAGATGATGTCTTGTTGTTGACAGGAAAATGCAAGCCTATTAAGACAGGAAAAGTGAAATGGAAATGTGACCTGTTAAGATAGGTAAAGCAAAAAGGGCCTGTTAAGACAGGCGAGAAAAAGGAAAAATACCTGTTACGACAGGCAAAGCAGAAAAGGCCTGTTACAGTGAAGTGAAAGCGACCTGTTAAGATAGGCGGGGTAAACTGGAAAAGTACCTGTTAAGACAGGTAAAGCTTAAATGAATGACTTATTAAGACAGGTAAAGTAGAAATGGCCTGCTAAGATAGGAAAAAGGAAATGAAAAAGACCTATTAAGATAGGTAAAGCAAAACTGAATGACCTGTTAAGACAAGTAAAGCGAAAACGGCCTGTTAAAACAGGAAAAGTGAAATGAAAATGACCTATTAAGATAGGTAAAGTAGAAATAGCCTGTTAAGACAAGAAAAGTGGAATGAAGAAGACCTGTTAAGACAGGCAGAGCAATAATGGCTTGTTAAGACAGGCGAGAAAAATGAAAAAATTCGGTTAAGACAGTAAAAACAGAAATGGTCTGTTAAGACAGGCAAAGTGAAATGAAAATGACCAGTTAAGACAGGTAAAGCAGACATGGCCTGTTAAGATAGGCGAGAAAAATGAAAAAGGCCTATCAAGACAGGTAAAGAAAAAATGAATGACCTGTTAAGACAGGTAAAGCGAAAACGGCCTGTTTAAAATAGGCAAAGTGAAATGAAAATGACCTGTTAAGACAGGTAAAGTGGAAATAGTATGTTCAGACAGGAAAAATGCAATGAAGAAGACCTGTTAAGATAGGCGAGAAAAGAATGACCTATTAAGACAGAAACACCTGTTAAGACAGGCAAGAAAAGAATACTTGTTAAGATAGGTAAAAACCAAATAATGACCTGTTATTGCAACCGTAATGACGACGAAATGACGAACTCGCTAAAAATTTAAAAAGAGATTTTGATTGAAAGTGGAGCTGCCACCAAATTTTATTTAAAGGGAAAAGATTTGGAAAAACCTTAACTTGAGGATGAGATTCTAAGTTCGGGAGTCGATTACGAGGAGGGAAGGTGTTAGGCACCCTACTCGCCCGTTCCGAAGAACGGTACCCTTAAACTGAGTGTGCGATTTTGACGTTTTCAAAAAACTGTTTGATCCCTTTAATTTAGAATGAAAATAAATTTGTTGGTGGAAGATAGCCTGACAGGATTCGATCTTGCTCCTACGGATTCCCTGGTGCAATGGGAAACTCAAGGCTTACATAGTTCTGGTTCGAAGGCTTGACCTTCGGAGGTGCTTGAAAAAGGGACAGAATATTTTGAAAATATTTTAGGAAAAATCCTTAGTCCACATATGCACAGGATCCAAGGCAAATGAGGGTTGCACTGGGATCCATATGAATCTATAAACATCGAACAACGGTGAAATTGCTAGTTCTTATTTAGAGCTCATCGTGGGCGATTTGGGATTCCAAGACAAGATTTCTTTTGAGATTATTTAAAAATGATTCTTAGTCCACATATACACAAGGTCCAAGACAACTACAGCTGCACTGGGACCCATATGAATCCCTAAACATCGAACAGCAGAAAAAGCTACCTATTTGTGCTTAGGTTTCATTACGTGAGACCTAGAATTATTTTAATGGATTTGATATGAAATAAAATAAACTTGATTTAAATTTGATGAAAAGAATTGAATTTGATTTAAAATAAACTAAACTTGGTTTGAACTCAAGGAAAAGAATTCGGCTTGGTTTCAAAATGAACTAGACTTGATTTAAAAATCGAGGAAAAGAATTAGATTTGATTTGATTTGAAACGAGGGAAAAGAATTATATTTGGTTTGTTTTCAAATGGAGGAAAAGATTTAAACTTGATTTGAAATGAAATTGAGGAAAAAATTTGAAATGAAACGAACTTGATTTGAAATTTGAAGGAAAGAATTAAACTTGATTTGTTTTGAAATTGAGGAAAAGATTTAAACTTGATTTGAAATTTGAAGAAAAGAATTAAACTTGATTTGATTTGAAGGAAAGAATTAAACTTGATTTGTTTTGAAATTGAGGAAAAGAATTGAAATGAAACAAACTTGATTTGAAATTTGAAGGAAAGAATTAAGCTTGATTTGATTTTGAGGACAAAAGAACTTGATTTAAATTAGAAAAAAAAATTAGACTTGATTTGTTTTGAAATTGAGGAAAAGAATTGAAATAAAACGAATTTAATTTGAAATTTGAAGGAAAGAATTAAAGTTGATTAGATTTTGATGAAAAATAATTTGATTTAAAATAAAATGAGCTTGATTTAAAATAAAATGATTTGATTTAAAATAAAATGAACTTGATACAAATTAAATTTATATTATAAAAAGGATATTTTTTGGAAGCATGTTGGGCTTGTTGTCCTTGAAAAAACGTATTGGGTTTGATCCAATTTAAAGGAAAAAACCCAAAAATGAAAAGATAAGAAGCTTGATTTAAAATTGAAAATAGTTGGGGTTTGACCCCAAAAGCAAATTTTGGTTATGGGAGAAAATTCATACTTGAACCCTTTGTTTGTGTAGCAAACCATTTGTTTAACAAGAAATGACTAGCAAACCATTTGTTTAACAAGAAATGACTGTAATTTAAAATGAATATATGGGATTTGAACCCAAAACCTAAGGATACATGTAGTCAAGCTATCACTATGCCAAGCTTCAACATTTAGTCAAAATCTGTTCAAATATAACTATCACTATGCCAAGCTTCAACATTTAGTCAAAATCTGTTCAAATATAACTGTCAAAAGCTCTTGGATAGAATTAATATCATCAATTATTAATTTAAAACACACTTAACCATTAATAACATATATTGCAAAGAAAAAGGTCGAGAAAAGGTCGGAATGGGATTTGAACCCAAGCTTCTCGAAGCCCCTGTATTTTACTGACCACGCCCTTATGTTATGATTAGTGCTACTGCCTATGAATTTAAATTAACCTAGGTGAAAGGACAGAGTTAACGCTCGCGACGGCCTGTCCTTGGGTACCCTCAGATATTGGATTTTACTGTTTCATACACGATTAAGGCAAGGTGACAACCTCTTTTAGAACTCCTAGAGCTAGAATATGAAGTTGAAATTTTTTGTGTAGTTTGATGGAAATCCCAGACCATCCAACGACATTTCCAGCTCTCCAATACTTTTAAAATAATTCTGATCTCGGGGATTAGTAGATAAAGCCAAGGAAAGGATTTCCAAGCATAAATACTGAAGTGAACAGTTCTTTCAAGCCAAATCTTCTATGTGATAGCTCCTGCCTACTAACCAATTTATCACCAAATAATTGTTCGTGGAATAAAGCCTACAAGACTGCAGAATGACCTATCCTCCCTGTCTATATTTAAACCTAAGTCAATTAAGATATAAATTATTAACATGACATATGAGGATTTGTTGGAACGACCTAATTTTCTTCATAGCAGAGTCAAATACATTTTTATCGGAAGAAAGGATGCCACTTAAAGTTTTAAGTTGGACCACAACTCCTTTCATTAGGAAGGAGTTGTAAGTTTCGAATCCTACCGTTAAATAATCATTGGAATAAGAACATAGTAATAATTAATAAAAAAAATTTAAAAAATAAATAAACAAACAAAAAAATTTGAATGATAAAATTTTTATAATTAAATTAAAATTAAATATAATACATTAACCATCAATTTTTAATAATATCTTAATCAACTTAATAGCATATAAATAAAGAATAATTTACAATAATAATGATAATAACATTGATAAAATTAAAAACATTATTAATAAGAATGACATTAATAATAAATAATAATATAAAAAAATAATAGATAAATAATAACAACAATTTATAAAGAGTATAATAATTAATTAAAACAAAATTATCAATCAATAATATAAAAAATAAAAATGAATTTATTAATAATAATAAAGAAATCAAATAAATAAATAAAAGTATCAATAAAATTTAAGAATAAACCAAATAAAAACCCATGTGTTAACAAGAAACTAAATAACAATGAAAAAAAATAACTACACTACGAGAATTAAAAAAATATACTAGTTTATAACAATTATAGCAACTAATGAAAATAAAAAATACTAATCAATATTATCATAAAAATAAAATAATAATAATTTTAAACAAAAATAAATAATTAAATAAGTAACATAAAAAATAAAATATTAACCAACAATGATTTTCATAATATAAGCTACTCGAATAATAATAATAAAAATATATTAATTTATAATTGACAAAAAAACAATCAATTATAATTTAATAATATAAAATAATATGAAAATGACGTTAAATGAAAAGAAATCGATAAACAATAAAATAAACAAAATAAAAAAATAAATAAACTAAATATATTTAAAATATATTAAGATAATAATAATAATAATAATTTTATTCTACGTACTTTGCGTTTATTATTTTTTAAGGTGATGCTAAAATAAAGATTAAATAAAAATAAATAAATTACATGTATCTAACATATATTTTGACAAAAAAATTTCACTAATTTTTTTTTACAAAATTATACTAATATATAGATAATTACATATATATGTATTTTTTTAAAAATAATCTCACTAATTTTTCAGTTACTAGATCTCATTTAATTTAAAATAAATCTGTGATAAATTATATATATATATATATATATATATATATATTTATCAATTAATTTATTGTATGGTATATATAAGAATAACTTCCAACCATAAAGTTTGATTGCCTACTTCTATCATTTTATATACCTCGTAAATAATGGATCTAAAAAGATAAAATATTAGATACTTTTTTTAATTTTTTATATACCTCGTAAATAATGGATCTAAAAAGATAAAATATTAGATACTTTTTTTAATTTTGTATTATTGTGAAACCAAGACTTACAAAATTAGATGCTTTCTTTATCTTAGAACTATTGTGAAACCAAGATTTACAAAAGGTTTATAACAATCAAGTTCTAGTTCTGTTATTATGTGTGGTTAACAAATTAATAAAATAAGAAAATAAACAAGTTCAATTACTAAAAAATGGTTGAAGACATAAATATGTTCAACATAAAAAAAGAAAAGATAAAAGAGAGATGATAAAAGAAAGAGAGAGTTCATTATTGTTTGGAGGATAAAAATGATTTAAATGCTAATGGGTTTTGGATAAAAGAAGAGAGTTAAAAAGTGTGATTTCAAAATTTATGATTCATTATTTTATTTTTAATATTGAAGACGTTGGAAAAATAAATATAATAAAATTATGAAATCTAAAATAATTATGTAGATTGTTTAACTTTAATATTACTTTTCTTTATAAGAAATTTAAATTGTTTAATATTTAAAGATAACCAAGATTTAATGTATTATAGATATGATGAAGGACAAAAAATAATGAGAAGGAATGATGATCTTCATGCTATTTTTTAAGTTTTTTAATTTTGTTCTTTTATATGTTTTGTATTAGACTATAACAACCTAAGATTATACGAATATGTATTATTCATAATGCTCGAATGAGTTTGAATGATGAAAGGAAAAGTTTATCTGTAATATGTGAATACTCTTTCTTACTTCTTTTTAAATTTATTTGTTTTTTTTCCTTTATTAAAAGTTTTTTTATTCGTCTCCCTCTTTACTTATCTTTCCTAATCTTTTTCTTTTTCAATAATTATTCGATAATTTTATTCTTCTTTTCTTCATATTTGATACCTCTTAATTATTCGATAATTTTATTTTTCAACCTTTATTCACGCAAATCTTCTCAAATTAATTTGATTCATTTATACATTAGTTTATTTTTTTTATTATTAAAAAAATTAAATTGATAATCTGCAATAACTTCTTCTTGTTAATCAAAAAATTAGATTATTACTTTTCTTTTTTTAGTTTTTACACAGCAATTCCTCTGATGCTACTTGCCATATGTCATAATCTTATTGTTGTTTTTTGTTTTCTCATTTTCAAGGAAAGTGACCTTCTGTTTTGCTCCATCTATTATATGTTGTCCCAGTAAAATTACATGCATGTCAGTAATTCATTAACGGTGAGAGCAAAATATATATATATATATATATATATATATATTTTTTTTCTTTATCTTTATAATATAGTGCCGCACCCCAGTAATTTTCAGAGGCATCAGTATAAATTATCCATTGTTCATGGAATGTTCTGCCAATGGGATTTCATAATAGTCCTAGCATATTCCAGGAATATGTATCAAAGATGTTAATATCAATAAGAAATTTTGCAGTAATATATATTGACGATATATTAATATTTTCAAATAATAGAACCGAACACGAATATCATTTAGAACAGTTTGTTAATATCATTGAACGAAAAGGTTTAAACATATCACCAAAAAAGATGGAATTAAGGCAAGAAAAAATAGGTTTTTTAGGCCAGACCATTACCCCTAATGGAATAGAACTACAGGAACATATAACTAAAAAGGTCTTAGAATTTAAGAAACTAAAAAACAAAAAAGATCTTCAATCTATTCTTTGCATCATATTCATATAAATTCCTTCTTTTAAGTATTCCTCATCGTCGTCTTCCTCATAGTTTTCTTCCTCATCTTCTTCAATTCTTTTTTCTAAATTTGTATTGCAGTCAATTTCTAACCAGATTCTAGTGTTAGGTATACTCCTTGTTTCGAATTGTTCCATAGGAGTTGGTATTTTTTTAAAATTTACTCCGTATTTTGGTTTAAAGTTTTTTAAGGGTTCCTTGTGATAATAATCTAGTATTTCTTCTTCTACTACCGTTCCATCTTTTGTTCCACTAGTTCCTTCTACTCCTTTATTTTTTGGTTCATCTTTTACAAAGTCCATGTTTATTTTACCATAATTATATTCTTGAATTTTTAATTTATCACCAAATTCTTTTTTTATATTTTCTAACTCTTCTTCTTCCTTTCCCATTAATTCTTCTATCTCTTCGTAATCTTCATTTACGCTCATCATATTTATAGATTTGTCTTCCTTAGGTTTTATTATTTCTAGTAGAATGTCTATTTCTGATCCTATATTACAGACTAACTCAGCAGCCTTACTATTTTCTATCTGTTCATTTTCAATGGTTTCTTTTTCTTTTATTTTTCCATACTTATCTTCATACCTAACCTTTTCTATTTTTTCTATTTCTTCAAAGATTGTCCATAAATTTTTATTTATAACTTCTTGTCCTTTCTTTATTTCCTCAATTATTTTTCTATTTTGTTTTACATTCTCATCCATAGTCTGTTCTCTTATTCTTTTTTCGTTTATTTAAACTTCTTCTAAAATTTTTATCATATTTACAGTTGGTCTAGTAGTTATAGGTTCTAAGTAACTTACTCCTAATACTTCTTTAATTAATCTTAAATCTTCTTTAATTACTTGTAAATCTTTGTTATTATTCTTTATATCAATCTTTAACTCATAAATCTTTTGTTCAAATGGTTTAGAGAACTCTATTAGGCGTTTAATTTTTGTTTTCTGTGGCTCGTTTTCAATTATTCTTCTAATTCCTTTGGGAGTTCTTTTAGCACATCGGCGTAAAGAATGGTATCAGAGCTTTGGATTTGGTTAACATGAAACCTCTATCCCTTTTTATTCTGCTCAATTACTCTCTACCTCTATTGATTTCTGCTTACTGCATTATTTATCTGATTATATATATTTTCATCTTGTATGCCTAAATCAGCAAAGAAAATAAAAAAAGATATCAAGGCCATAAATCGCACTTTAAAAATATTAAAGAAACCCGAGAATTTAGATTTAGTTGTTATAAGGAAATTAGAAGAGTTATTAGAATATTTAAAAGAGATAAAATGAATAATCTAAAACAAATTGAACCTAGGATATATGGAATTAATGAAAAAGAATTACCGCATAATTCATTCATAGAATATAATACCACTGAAGAATTAGATTGTCTATTTACACCTTTTATACTAGGAGGAGAAGGAGATAATTCATTTAATCAATTAAATTGGGTAAACATGTTTTTACTAAAACAGTTTGGCTGTTATATAGATAAAAATATAAAAGAAAAATTAGCACATCGAAATATAGCCGATGTAATAAAAGAACTCCCAAAGGAATTAGAAGAAATAATTGAAAACGAGCCACAGAAAACAAAAATTAAACGCCTAATAGAGTTCTCTAAACCATTTGAACAAAAGATTTATGAGTTAAAGATTGATATAAAGAATAATAACAAAGATTTACAAGTAATTAAAGAAGATTTAAGATTAATTAAAGAAGTATTAGGAGTAAGTTACTTAGAACCTATAACTACTAGACCAACTGTAAATATGATAAAAATTTTAGAAGTTTAAATAAACGAAAAAAGAATAAGAGAACAGACTATGGATGAGAATGTAAAACAAAATAGAAAAATAATTGAGGAAATAAAGAAAGGACAAGAAGTTATAAATAAAAATTTATGGACAATCTTTGAAGAAATAGAAAAAATAGAAAAGGTTAGGTATGAAGATAAGTATGGAAAAATAAAAGAAAAAGAAACCATTGAAAATGAACAGATAGAAAATAGTAAGGCTGCTGAGTTAGTCTGTAATATAGGATCAGAAATAGACATTCTACTAGAAATAATAAAACCTAAGGAAGACAAATCTATAAATATGATGAGCGTAAATGAAGATTACGAAGAGATAGAAGAATTAATGGGAAAGGAAGAAGAAGAGTTAGAAAATATAAAAAAAGAATTTGGTGATAAATTAAAAATTCAAGAATATAATTATGGTAAAATAAACATGGACTTTGTAAAAGATGAACCAAAAAATAAAGGAGTAGAAGGAACTAGTGGAACAAAAGATGGAACGGTAGTAGAAGAAGAAATACTAGATTATTATCACAAGGAACCCTTAAAAAACTTTAAACCAAAATACGGAGTAAATTTTAAAAAAATACCAACTCCTATGGAACAATTCGAAACAAGGAGTATACCTAACACTGGAATCTGGTTAGAAATTGACTGCAATACAAATTTAGAAAAAAGAATTGAAGAATGGAGTAAAAGCCAACTAATAGCGTTAATAAGTAAAGAAATGGAAGTTAGCGTCTCAAGTATGTTAGTTGAAGCTAGTTTTACTGGAAATGTTCAAAACTGGTGGAAAAGTAAATCGAATGAATTTAGGGAAAATGTTAGACAAGTGGAAGAACCTTATAATACTAGGAAAGAATTCTATGCACTTCTAATTAGAAGATATGAACAAGTAATTCGAAATGAATTTATGGGTCAAAGTTTAACTTTAAATGAAAATACTCAGATTAATAAAGCTAGAGAAAAATTATACCAAATAGAAATTTGCTCTTTATACCCAGAACATTTAAATGGATATATATGTGAGTTTAAAAAATACTTTTATGAGGCAAGATTCGAAGACTATAACATTCAGAAATTTTATTTAGAAATGTTTTATAGAAAATTACCAAAACTTATATCAGAAACCATTTTACTAGATTATAATAAAGCTTTCGGAGATAAACCGGAACTAATGCAATACTTAGATACAATGGGAAGAAGATAATACTATTTAAGAGAATATTTATCTGAAAGATGTAAATAAGCTTGGAGAAATATAAAATTTTATAAAACAAATAAAACAGTTTTAAGATGTGGAGAATTTGAAAAACCTACTAAATGGGGATGTAATTCTAGAGAAATAAAAAGAAAACCAAAATTTAAATTTAAAAAATATTCAAAGAAAAAATACTTTAAAAAATATAAACCGAGAAAATTTTTTCAGAAAGGAAAAAGAAACATGAACTATAAAAAATATCCCAAACAATGTAAATGTTATAATTGTGGAAAAATTGGACATATAAGCACTGAATGTAGAGAAAAGAAAAATACAAAAAGAATAAACATACTAGAAATAGCCTATAAAAATGATTTAGAACCTATAGAATTAGAAAATCCCGAATTTAGTGACCTAGAGGACGATAAGATAGAAATTTATAAAATTCAAGAAATCTCAGAAGATGAGGAAGAAAACTATGAGGAAGACGACGATGAGGAATACTTAAAAGAAGGAATTTATATGAATATGATGCAAAGAATAGAGGAACCTTCAAATAATGAGGAATATGAAGAATACGAAGAATTTAGGAATACAAACGAAGGAATAGTTCAAAGACGAATAACTTTTAATGAAAAAAAATATAATAAAATAAAAGGAATAAAACTAAATCTAAAACCTAATGAAATAGAAAATAAAGGATTTATGGAAAAAGTGAGTAAACTATTAAAATCAAAAAAACAAAATAAAAGCGCATGTGTCGTTTTAGAAAGAAAACACCCAATAGAATCATCTTTAACTGAAGGCATATTAAGAATACCTTTAATTAGTAAAAATGTTATAGAAAGAGAAATCGAAAAATTAGCCTTTAAAGACGAAGTGACAGAAATTTATATAGCAGGAATACAATTATTAGTTAAAGCTTATTTTAAAGAAGGAATAGATTCACCAATAGAATTACTTATAACAGATGGTAGAATAATAAGCTCTGTAAATGATAGCATTCTAGGAATGTTAGCTGGAAACTTAATATATCAGAAACTAAAATTTACTTTAAATACCAATTTCGCAATTTCTAGAACCGATGAACATATAGATCAATCCATTTTGGTATATCACAAATTAGGAGGAATAAAAATGTTAGAAAAGACTAAAACAATCAGCATAACAGCAATGATAGGACTTGTTTTTACTAACGAGCATAATATATATAAAAAAGCCCAAGGAAGAATTACAATAGAAAAGCATTTTAGTCCCATACTAAAAGAAATAGCTCTAGAACAAAAAAATATTACAATACCGGAACAATTAATAATGGAGCCAAAAAGAATAATTACAAATGACGAAATAGGACAAAGATCAATAAGAGTAAATACACCATCTGTAAATATTAATATAGCACCAAGACGAAGCTTTGACTATAGAACCTCCATAAGTAGAACCAGATCTTTTAACGCAACAGAAAGGAGAAACCTGTTAGCAGAAATTCCAATAAACTCAAATCTAACAACTATTAAAACAGATAGATATCAAGAAAAAATTTTAATAAAATTAGAAGTAAAAAAGGAAGCCATATGGAAAGAAATATTAGCCTCAATAAACCCCGAACTAACAAAAAGTTATATAGAGGAAGATTTAACCGAAAATAATCTAGAAATAAAAGAAGAAGGAGTAAGAACAAACTCTGTAATAAGATTTAATAAAAGAGATGTAAAAAAAATAAGTCTCTGGATAGAAGAAAACACCGAAAAAGAAGAAAAAATAATAATAGGAAATGATACATTAGAATTATTAAAGCCTTATAGAATTCATAAAGATAGAATAATGATAACCATAAATTATCATGCCCTAATAATTCCAAGATATCAATGAGTTCACAACTGTATTATATATTAGTGAAATTTAACTATCAAAAATATAGAGCAAGAAAATACCATGCTTTAGTAGATACTGGAGCAAATATAAGTGTAGCAAAATATAATGTTTTACCACCAGAACTATGGAAGAAAAAAGAAAAAGCTTTAAAAATGGAAAGCGTAGGAAAAGAAATACACATAATAGAACAAGAATCAAGAAATGTAAAAATACAAATAGGAGACTATGAACTAAATATAAAAGAGCTAAATTTATACAATGAATCTTCTTGTGATATAATCTTAGGAATAGAATTTTTAAGCCAGTACTATCCAATACATTTTATTGAAAGAGCGTTAATACTAACAACCCCGTGTAAGCATGAGGCTTGGGGAGTAAGAATAACAAACCCATATAGAAGGAAAGATGTAAAATATCAAAAAAAGGAAAATGATAATAACAGAAAAGTTCAATTTTTACCCAATAATAAACCTATAGAAATAAAACAAATTATGGCAGTACTAAATATACAAAATAAAATAACAAAAACAATTGAAGAAAGAATACAAGAAAATTATAGTGAAAATCCTTTAGTGCACTGGGAAAAATCAAAACCCTTAGCAAAAATTGAACTAAAAGATTATAATAAAGAAATAAACTGTAAACCCTATCCTTGGATGGGAGAAAATAGGAAAGATTTTGAAAAACATATAAAAGAAATGAAAATGTACAATTTGATTAGAGAAAGTCAATCAAGTTACTCTTCACCAGCTATGATTGTAATGAATCATAATGAAGAAAAAAGAGGAAAATCCAGATTAGTTATAAATTATAAAAAATTAAATGACTTAGCCATAAGAAATAGATACCCAATACCTAAAATGGATCTATTATTTAATCTAATAAAAGGAAAAACTATATTTAGTAAATTTGATTGTAAATCAGGATTTTTTCAAATAAAATTAGAAGAAGAAAGTAAAAAATACACAGCTTTTAGTACATCGGAAGGACTATATGAATGGAATGTTCTGCCAATGGGATTTCATAATAGTCCTAGCATGTTCCAGGAATATGTATCAAAGATGTTAATATCAATAAGAAATTTTGCAGTAATATATATTGACGATATATTAATATTTTCAAATAATAGAACTGAACACGAATATCATTTAGAACAGTTTGTTAATATCATTGAACGAAAAGGTTTAAACATATCACCAAAAAAGATGGAATTAAGGCAAGAAAAAACAGGTTTTTTAGGCCAGACCATTACCCCTAATGGAATAGAACTACAGGAACATATAAGTAAAAAGGTCTTAGAATTTAAGAAACTAAAAAACAAAAAAGATCTTCAATCATTTTTAGGATTAGTAAATCAAGCCAGAAATTACATTCCACATTTATCTAAACTAACTTCAAAAATCTCAAAATTAGCTGGAGAATCAACTAAATGGGAATGGAATAATGAAAATGATAAAATAGTAGAAAATATAAAATTATTATGCCAAGATTTACCAAAACTTAATATCCCATCTGAAAACGAACAATGGATAATTTATACTGATGCCTCTGAAAATTACTGGGGTGCGGCACTATATTATAAAGATAAAGAAAAAAATGAACTTATAACAAGATATGCAAGTGGGAAATTTAATGAATCTCAAAGTAGATACCACTCAAACTGGAAGGAATTTTTAGCCATAATCAAGGCAGTAGAAAAATTTGAATTATTTATAGTAGGAACAAAATTTGTAATAAAGACCGATAATACTCAAGTAAAAACTTGGTTAAGTAAAGGAATAAGAAATCAAAAATTATCTAATAAAATGTTAATAAAATGGCAAACTGACATGTTTTATTATGACTATGATATTGAATTCATTAAAGGCAAAAATAACTTGGTTGCTGATTTTTTAAGCAGATGGAAGCAGATAGCTCTGTAAACCAGCCAAGTAATGTTTCGAAAGAAACAAGTTATGAAACAAGTAATTCCTATCTGGAACAGGTTGGAATGAAATTCCAACTAATTGAACTAAACATGAATTTATGGACCAAACAGGTTACTGAGAACTTTAACAGAATATTTAACCAGTTAGAAGTTCTCCAAGGAAGAATTGAAAAACTAGAATTATTAACAAAAGAAAAAACCAATTTTTCTGAATTAGAACCAGTATCAAAAGAAAAAACAACTTTTTCTGAAATCATAAAAAATCAAGAAAAGGAAAAAGGAAAAGAGATTATGGAAAAAGAGCCTATTTCAAAAAAAGAAGATCAATTTAAAATTATAGATAATTTTAAGTATTTTGGAAAATTAATTAACAACCTTAATCAGTGTAATTTTAATGTAGAAACTATAAATTATATTTCACATTTTGCAATTAATAAAGCCATAATTTATCCAGGAACTCCACCTAAACTAGTAAAAACACTTTTTCAATTCGGATTAATTCAGTCGATTTATCCCTCTAATAGCATGGAGGAAATTTCCGAATTACCAGAACCACTAAAAAAGGCTGTAAAAACATATTTTGGTATAATTAAACAACACAATGTTTTTATAAGATGTTACTCCACCATAGCACAAGTTAACCCTGAAAAATTTTATCATCCCATTAATTTAATTAGATTAGGAACAACAAAAAAACCTTTCGAGTACGAAACTGAAATGAAAGAAAAATTAATCGAGGAAGAAGATCTTCTTCGAACCATTTCAAGAATTAGGGCTCAAGACTATAATATTATATTTCAAGAAATGAATCGTATAATAGCAAACTCCGAGGAAACAGCTTGGGTCTACTTCACAAGCTCAAATACTTTAATTTACTCCTCTGGAAGAACTCCAAGGAATTACAATCAATTTAATCAATTTTATGAGAAGATAAAGAACAACAAAATGGAAAATCCTCCAAATACAAGGAAAAGGATTTGCCAAGTGTTATCCGAATTTCCAGTACATCAATGTAACCAATGTGAGGAAAATAAAGCAGAGAAATCGGCTTTTGAAGATTCAAATATTGAATTGATTGAAGACCTGTAAGGATAAAAACAAGCAAGGACCTGTAATCTGACAAAGCCCGCAAAGAAAAAGAATCTTATCCTTAATGGCAGACAAAGAAGGACGATAGGACAATAATAGCTGACCATGAAGGACAAAGAATCTTATCTTCTAGCAATAATGTAATCTTATCTTTCTACTGTACAATTAAGTGTATTGTAAAGGTCATTGAGTTCCGACCATTATATAAGCGAACTCACCCCTCTTCACAAATACACATCTCTCTCTTTTATCACACATATCTCTCTTACTACTCTCTGCTCTCGGCTGATACATTCATTACTAACGGAGTTTGAGGTGCGAGTACGAGCACACCTTATATGTAAGTTTTATGCATTTAATCATGAGTAGCTAATTCTAAAAAAGGGATAGAGGCGGAGTGATAACTAAATAATAGCTTTAGTTTATTTATTTGCATTTTCTTATTTGCATTATGATACGCCTCCAGTAGGAAACGAGGGAAGGCTGTGTTGAATACAGCTGAAGGGGGAAGTGAATAACTGTTTTAATACAGTCTGTTATCTATGCATGAAAAAGGGCATAGCATTACTTCCAAGACCCGGTTGTATTTCGATCAAAAACATAATGAAAATAAGGGAATACAACGATCCGAAAGAATATATATATATATATATATATATATATATATAAAATTAAATAATAAAAAGAATAATAAAAAATAGAAGAATTTAATAAATAATTAAATAAATTTTAAAAATTAGATTATAAAAATATTTATATTTTTAAAAATTAAATAAAAAATCAGATATACAAATACATAAATAATTAAAATGAGATATTAAGATCTCGTATTTTCATAATTTACAAGACTTTTTTTATCATTCCTTTGATATTTACAAATAATAAAAAAGTATAAAATAAAATAAAAATAATTAAAATAAATATTACACAGAATTTAAAATTTAGTTAGAGATTAAGATAAAAAAACTGAATGAATAAAGTAATATATATATATATATAATATTTATACCATAAGAAAATAAATAAATAAATAGTTAGGAAAAATAAGTTTTACTATTCAACTCTTTTTTATCATTTTTTTCTAGAAGAAAATAAGGAAAAAAAGACAAAAAATGTGATTCTAATTTTTTCAATCAGATATTTTAATAAAAATAATATTTAAAACAAGAAACATAAATAAAATGAAATATAAGAACTAGATAAATAAATTAAAATAAATTAATAAAAATTATAGAAAATGTGAGATAAATCAATTCATGAAATATTTTATAAAAATAAAAAAAATAAAACAAAGACAAATGATGATAGACAAAAATCTAATATTTATTAATCCTAATTGAACAGTACATAAATAAATAAATCAATTAAAATATTATTAGAAAATAAATTATGATATAAAAAATCTATTAGTTAATCCTTTACATTTTTATCTAAAAATTTAAATTTATAGTTTTAATATTTCTATAATATTTTAGTAAAACAATTAAAATCAACTAAAAATAAAAAGAATAAATAAAATAAATAAATAATAAATAAAATGGATAAATTAATTCAAACAAATATTTTACAAACTAAAAAAAGAAAAAAAAATAAAGAACACTCAAAATCTAATGTTCACATTGATTTTTTTTGGCTGTTGTATAAAAGTAAAAAAACAACTTGCATAAATTTAGTAAAGTGTAGGAATTTACCAATTATTACAAACTACGTGTGATAAATAATAATAAATAAAAAAGCAAATGATTGAGATGGGCAGGGAATAGTTGGAAATATGGAGCCGTGAGACACTTTGATATATTATAATTTATAATCTATACAGGATAACACTAACGGATTTTATTCATTCACATAAATATTTTAGTGGCAACATCCAAATTTTAAAATAGGAAAGAAAACTTAAGGAAGTCAGTTCAATGTGAAATCAATCTTTTTATGGACCATGAACTACTCAATGATTGACCCTAACCATCATATTTCCAGCGTACCTTTGTAAAGCAATTTTTAGTTCAAAGTTTTTAATGTAATTCAGTTTCATATATCATATTCATTAGAAACAAAGGTTGACAGCCTAACTTAAGAGAAAGTTCAGCATGTTGTAGGCACAAATTTTTCCTCAATGACTATGGAATAAGTAACTGGACGAAGATAAATTCAGCTACAGCAATCTATGTATAACCTTGTTTTCATCAAAATTAGAGTAAAATCTATGTATTGCTATTTTGTTCCCAATCTGGAACATTGAAAATCAAGATTAATTCTAAAATAGTTCTGCCCAAGCCAACCACTCCCAATGGATAACCCCAAAATCAAGTAAGAAATTACACTTTGTTGGTAAGGGGAATCTTCTAAAAGTATTTGGGAAACTAAATTTATTTTTGTAGTTGTTTGAGTTAATCTTTAGACTAAAGGTCAACCTTCACAAAAGAGTCACCTGGTTGCAATGAATTTGGATGATGAGTGGTCTATGATAGTTGATTTCTTGAATTACATATTGGATTCATTACCATTTAACTATTAGTTTATTGGTTGTTGCCAATCCTAAAACAAGTAAATCTTTCATTTGGAGGTTATTGTCCTAATTAAAGTTCTCTTAACCTCTTTATCAATCTACTCAAAATAAAGACTTACTCAAGGTAAAAGTCGAAGTTCCATGGTTTAAATATTCTTTTGCTCATGTTCTTGGTATCTTAACCCATCAACAAACTTAAATGTAGTTAATCATCAATCATTATCAGAACTGTTAACACTACCTAGTAGTGTTGATTAATTTTTGGATGTATTTGTTATGAATAGAGTTCATCATATTTAGGGGATGTGTTTGATTATCTATAACTCAGATTTGGCAATTGTCATAAACCTATAAATTAATATAGTTTGTTCCACCATTGTACATCCATTATAGATACTATTATTGTCGTTGCAAATATGGATTCTCAAAAGATTTATGATCTTCTTTTAAAGTCACTTTGGATCTGTATTTGGATATCTTCTCTTGTTTCGTTTCTTTTCAAAATATATATATATATATATATTCTATTTTAAAATGTGATTAGTTAATTATTTTTATATAGAGTTTAGTTAACCTTTACTAAATGTCGTAATTGTAATTCCAATGTGATGATAAATTCCCTAAAAGTTTGAAAAGAATTTGAATTTGATTAAGTGGAATTGCTACCAAATTTTTATAAAAGAAAAAACATTTGGAAAAATCCTAACTTAAAGAAGAAGAATCTAGGTTCGAGAGTCGATTACAAATAGTGAAGGTGTTAGGCACCCTACTCGCCCGTTTCGAAGAACGGTACCCTGAGTGTGTGATTTTGATATTTTTGAAAACTGTTTGATCCCTTTAAATAGAATAGAAAATAAACATGTTTGTATGAAAATAGTCTGACAAGACTTGATCTTACTTCTACGTATTCCCTGGTGCAATGGAAAATTCAAGGCTACGTAGTTCTGGTTTTGAAGAATTATCTTCAGAGATAAAAGGAATCTGAAAAATGATTTTAAAAGCATCTTAAGTATTTTGAATGATCCTTTAGTCCACATATGCACAGGGTCCAAGACAACTAAGGCTGCTCTAGGACCGAGATGAACCTCTAAATATCGAACACTAGAAAAAGCCACCAGTTCGTATTTAGAGCTCATTGTGTGAGACCTTAAAATTATAAAAATAATAAAAATAAATTAGAATTGGGCTTGGCCCGAATTAAGAAGAATGATGTTAATTTCTTAAACAGGAGAATTGGGCTTGAAAAACAAAAATTAGGACCCAAAAATTGAAAAGGATTGGGCTTACCTAAAAAAAGTAACTTGAATTTGATCTCACTAGAGGAGGAATTGGTCTTGGCCTAAAAAAAGGAAAAAAAAATTGGAAATTAATTGTGGATTTGGTTTGATCTTTTTATTTGAAAATTTTGGTTTGATTTTAGCATGGCTCATACAAGGAAGTCTCGCTTGATTTTGACCTATTCTCCTTAGGAGGCAGCATGGCCCCATTTTACATATGCAGCGGGCCCAAATTGAGTAGTAGCAGACCCAGATTGATGGGTCAGCCCGTAGGTGAAACTCACAGTTGGTTTGGATTCTTTAGTCGTTTTTGAACAGCTTTTCGTCTTATTTGACTAATTATAATGCCATGGGGCCCACTAGCTTCATTGTTCTGTATTGGCACAGCTTTAAGTTCAGGGGGCCATGTGCATGTGCTTTATTTATGTAGAAATGCAATGAGCCAACTTCTATTTTCTAAAGATGTTAGCTAAAGCCAAAGAAACTGCTTGCAATCATGAGTCATGAATTCTGGTGCTTCATACCCAACTCAAGAAGTTCGTAGCTATTGTGGTGTTCAGCCTGGGATGTTCTCATTCACAGTGATACTTCAAGTCCGAAAGATTTCATTGTAGCAAACTTACTAACTACCGAAACCACCTTGCACATCTTGAATCGCTTTTCATTGAGCAACGATAGAGCCCAGCCATAGACCTTGAATTTGGATTGAGAAACGACTTGAGACATAGCTCAAACTCAGTATATGGCCGCATCTCTTGAAGAAAACTTATATGCTCGAAAGCTTGACCATTTAAGCGCATGCATGTAACCGAATGAACGTGGAACATTTATCAGTAATGGGAACCAAACCTTTCGGTTAGAGGATTAAGATCCACAAAAACCATTAATCTCATTGAAGGAGCTAAATCCGAACCTATATCGACCATCTGGCTGCAAATGAATTCAGTTACCCTTTGCAGCACGTCGTGTGAAAGCCCTTGTTGCTAATGTTATCAAAGCAACCTGAATATGTGGAGGGCATTTTGTAATGCATGCAATGACATTCTTATCCCAAAGTATCATGCAGCGTGGTTCATCGAAGGCAGCATGCTTGCACAGATCTTCATGCGAGGTGGATATTCTTTCATGGGCATTGTATGCATGAACGTAAAGAAATTATTCAATAAAGAGCATTCCCTGCTATAGATATATACGCCCTTACCAGGGGACGTAATTTTAGGGCAACACGTGAACAAAGGCACCAGGTGTATAAAGACCCATCAGTAACTACTGTTACATCCTCTTGTATTATTTCACTCAAAATTGAAACTTGGCCCTTTGGAGAGAAGGTTAACCCGTACAAAGGAACAGATGAGATTCATGAGTGCGTGCAGTGTAAGATAATTCTGAAAGAGCCAAGGAACAGGGCGGTTGATGAGGCTAATAATGATCTGAACTATATGTATCATTGATCCTCGTGGCCATTAAATATGTTTTCTAATAAGAAGGATGGATAGGACTTAAACATGAAGTTAGAAGTTCACTAAGTAATTCGATCATGGCATACCTTAATGAGAAGGAAGTTCTAAAAGTATCTAAGTTGGAATCAAATGAATGAGTTAGACTTCAAATAACCTAAATTAACTTGTTAGAAGGGAGAAAATGAATTTGAAGAAATTAGAATCTTAGAATTTATATTCGGCCATTCTAAGTTAACAAAGAGAAAAGAAGTTTAGAAATCCTAATTTATATAAAATTAAGAAGTCTTAGAATGCTATAAAAAGAATTAAAAGTTTAAAAGAATTTAGACAAAGGTACAAGTTACCATTGGGCCATGTTTAATAAAATGTGCTAAATAAGTATAAGTTTGTAAATATTTAATACTTGCACTTAGAATAATTAGGACATGCATAAGACTTGAACAAAAGAGAACACAAAGAGTAAAGAACTTAAAAAGGTTCCATTCGGCCACCTAGATTAATATTCTAAGATGTAAAAATATTAATGAACAAATATAAACTTGAGAAAAGGAAAGGATGAGAGGTAACTTAGGAGGTTGAGTGGAATAAGTTCCTTGAGTGATTCAACATTAGAAATCAAATTGAGAAAATTTTTTGGACTTATATTTTGGATACAATGTTATGTGATTTACCATTCAACTTGTATTATTAATTGTGAATGCTCATGAATGAGGAAGAAATGATGGTTATGTATGAGATTGCCTTATGTTGATTTGAAACTTGTATGTGCATTCCATATTGTTTGGGAATTTGTTTCAGCATGTATAATTATTCAGAAGCCATTGAAATGAACTTAAAAAGATTAAGGGTTCACTAAAGCAAACGTTATTGAAAATGTAAAGCTACTCTCTTTGTGCCTTGTACACACTAGTATCTAGAATGTCCTAAAAAGCTCTACTAAAGAGAAGCCTAAAGCTGCTTCTAGGAGACTTAAGTTTCTCGAAAAATCCTTCTACTATGAAGACTTAAGTTTGTTCACCAAGTTATAAGGTAGTGATGACCACCCCGGAATGAGCTCATATCCTTAATTTTTAGTAGGCGGTGGGAGTAGAGTTGGTGAGAACATATTATTTGACAAATTTAATACATGTCTATGTCTAATTATTTTCTCCTAAGGGTGGTGAAACTAGATTTATAAAGTGTCCTAAAGGTTGAACAAAGAAATGATAAAGACAAAGAAAAGTAGTAAAGAATAAAGTTTAAGACAGAATAATTGTATGTCAAATGATATCTTATTTGTGATCCCAAAGTTATGAATATTAAGAAGAGTGTATGTTGAGACACTAAATTGTATGGTTTGAATAAAATTGATCCACTTTAGAAGAATGTTTTCCAAGATCTGAAAATTACTCTTAATTGAATGTAATGATTTTCCAAATAAACTGAAGTGGTTAGGATTAAAGTGATGACATTAGAACTAAGTAGAAATCTTACTGAGAAACTTAGTTTCTCATCCCTACTTCTTCCACTTTCTTTCTAGACAATCCGAACATTGTTTGTAATGGTAGCAGTTCACGTACTTAAAGAGGATGTGAGACACTCTCTCTTGAAGAAAATGTACATCGTACTGATATTGGGAATAGAATGATGCAAACATCCTAGATATTAGTGATTGAGAATCTGCTGTGTATTTACATATATAATATGTATGATAGAATATAATAAATATGTATGTAAATAAGGAAGGTTAACTATGTTTGTAATAACTATATGATAAGGCTTACGGGCCTAAAACTTATGGTCTGTATGATATGTTATGTATAATTATTTTATAATGAGTATATTATACTTGAGTCTTGTTTATCTATTATATGTAAATGATAAGCGGAAAGAATAATATGAACGCTTAATATTTTTAATGTTTTGAACGTATGTAGAAATTCACATAACAATTTATTTTACCGCTACACACGTTTCATCGATGAGACTCGCAATTTATATCAAACAGTCTTACAAAAATTACCATATTTTCATATAAGTATTTTCTAAAATGAATTCCGCATCATGAGATAACAAACTAAAAATGGAATCGAATGAATGACTTAAGTGTAAAATCGATATTCGTTTTTAGAATGTTATAACAGAATATTTATTGATTTAGCCTATTTTAATTTTTTTTTATTTATTATTAGATTACGATAAGCATTTGGTTTCATGTGAATTTTGTTTTTAATTTTTATATTTTTGAAAATATATCTTGATCACTTGTATTGAATATCTCTTTTAAAATAATAAATTCTATATATTCAAATTACTTTGATTTTTTAAGAAAAATTTCTTAAAATATTATACTCAAATTAAGTGTAACAAATTTATTAACCAAAAGTTTAAATAATGAAAATTTTAAAATTATGTAATTCATGTATAGTTAAATTCTTTAATATATTAAGTTAGTAAAATTTTAAATTATAACTAACTTAGCTATATTTTTTTTATTAGATATATATTAATTGATATTATTTTTATTATTATATTTTTTATATCACTTAATATGTTTAGATCATTTTATAAAATTATATTTTTCTTTTAATATTATTATATTTTTTATTTTTATCATTTTTTATATAAAATTATAATTTTTTTTATAAATAATATTTATCCTATATTTATCATGTATTAATAATATTTAAATTTCTTAAATTTAATTATAATTAATATTATATTTTTAATTATTCATATATTTTTAACCATTAACTAACACTTAAATGAAAGAATGTTATATTATTAATAATTAATTTTTTATTTGATTTATGAATTAGTGTAAATTAATTATCTAAAATATATATATTAAATATATATATTCTTTATATTAATTATTAAAATTAAATATAAAATTATTTAATTATGTATATATTCAATTAATAAATATTTTAATAAACCTTTAATACGAATACCTTATGATGGATTAAATTATTCTAATATAGTACCTATAAAAAGTCTCTCATCTATATTAATAAAATTAATAAATTACTCTTCATTAAATAATTATCAATCTAATTCAATCATTACACGTACCTCATATCACTAATAAAAAACAGTAAAATACTAATATATATCAATCCCACTATAATATCATATACACATATTCTTATTCATCTTTTATTATTATAAATCATAAGTATATGTTATAATTTATTATTTAAATAAAAATTAAATATTAATTATTACTCCTTTATTATTCCAACAAATCAACCCACCTAAAATTTTAGAGGGGCAAAAAAGTGATGCATCTTATCTCAAGCCCTCTTGTTAATTAATATTACCCTCTACGCTGCTATGTACCCACTTGGGAAAAAAGTTATATTAGACTATTTTAATACGAATAACTTATGATGGATTAGACTATTTTAATCTAGTGCTTATAAAAGATCTCTCATCTTTATTGGTGAATTAATAAATTATTTTCTATTAAATAATTATCCATCTAATACCCATCTAATACAATCAATACACGTATATCTCATAACACTAATAAAAAGCAGTAAAATACTAATATAAATGAATCCCACTATAATATCATATACACATATTCATACTCATCTTTTATTATTATAAATCATAAGTATATGTTATAATTTATTATTTAAATAAAAATTAAATTATTGATTATTACTCCTTTATTATTCCAACAAATCACCCACACCTAAAATTTTAGAGGGGGAAAAAGTGATGCATCATTTCTGAAGCCCTCTTGTTAATTAATGTTACCCTCTAAGGCCACTTGGGAAAAAGCTATGAAAGAGTGTTTTAACACGTACCGAAATGAATGAAATAAGGTTGGGCTGCCACATAAGAGACCCAAGCCAATGCATCCACTCATCACACCGCTTTAGATTTAGACACCAAACCAACGAGTTGTGGTTGAGATGAAGATTGCAGGCAATATCTACTTGGTAAGCATAAATTCCCTTTCTTCTCTTCAGAGGTTCGAAAGCAACACAGCAACGATACCCACCTCCTAAAGAAACCGTAACCACGCCATCCATCGTAACCCTTCCACCACAGCCACAACATCTTTTTGACCCCTTTTGCTTTTTAGCCAGGTTCTTCTCTTAGTATCTTCCTCTCTCTTCCTTCCCTCCTTACTTTAAATTACACTGAACAACAAACAAACACTCTATATATATATGCTCATGCCTTAATTAATTTTCCACCTCATGTTCACTCCTTCGCCACATTTAACTATATATATATTCTTTGTAACTTTCCCCACCTTGACTCATGCACCTAATCCGTTACTTTCAACTTCACTCTGCCAACTCTCTGATGTAGTTAAATGACAATTTAACTAGTTCCTTCAGGCACACATGGTAAATTAATGAAAAAAAAAAATAGTAAAGAAAATGAGAGAAAGAAACTTGGCTTTTCTTGTTGCTTCATTCGAGATAAAAGAGCCATTCATTTTTGAAGATGAGATCGCATGTTGATTCATTGATTATGTGAGGAGTTTAAACCTATTAGCTGCAGCGTGCATGATCCGTGATTGATCAGCAGCAAGTAATGTTTAAGATTTTATGAAAATATCAATGGAAGTGAAGGTGTTTTGCCAATTTAATCTGTTAAATATCTATCTATTTATCCACCTTCTTCAATATGGAGCATGTGAGTCGCTGTCACTAACCTTGCCTCAAGAGTCGCTTTCTAAGTTAATTGATTAGGCAAATTCTTTTAATTTACTTTATTTGGTATCATCTATTCTGAGTTCCAAGCTATAGATAAATCCAAAGGAGGAAACTAGCTTTCTTTTAGGGCACCGCTCCATAACTACTCAAATCTACCTTCATATTTTAATATCTCAAAATTTTACTTTATTTCTTGTATGCTTCGAGTAGTTTCTTGATTTAAGAAAATAATTTTTTTTATCTTTATTTTAAACAAAAATAAAGTGCTGGTGTAAACCTCGGTGTTATAAAGCTAAGTGAGTCGATCAATCGTTCATGAAAAGAAAAGGTTGGGATCTTAATCTACTTGGTTATTCTTTGGTTCCCGTGGTTACATAGAAATGAGATTATATTGATGAATGTTCTACTAGTATTGTGACAGGCTGATACCAATGATTAAGCTTATATTATGGTCATGGATTAGAGTTAAGATTGATGGTGTTGGATTTTCATTTTGCGACTGGATTACCCACCTTATGATATCAATTAATCAGTGTATAAGGTAAAGTTTTTATGAAATATGGGTTGGGTATCCTCTCCTGCTCCTTTTAATATATTGCGTTTATTTACTGATAATAATAAAAAAAAACAAAGAAAGAAAGTTGAATATAGTTGTTTCCGGGTAATTCAGAATTTACATTCTTTCTTGTTGTATGACTTCTTGTCAAATGGTATGTAGATGCAAGTCCGAATCGAGTGGGAAATTTTTGGGTTTCAGACTTCATTAAAGACTGTGTCTGCAGGATTGAATCTTGAAATTACGAAGGTTCAAGAATCGTTTAATTATCTCAATTATATATATAAGTAATGATTCATTAATATCATTTGTCAAATTTAACATTTATTTAACTTAATAATTTGTTAAAAATATAATATTTATCAATTCAATTATTAAAATATACAATAATATCTTCACAATATGTATAAAATTTTAAATAATTTATATATTTATAAATATGTTATTTAATTATTATTATTTATTTATATTTAAATAATATATTATATATTAAAATAAAGAGGTATACGATAAATTATTTATTAATTTTTATTTTATATAAAATTTTATAAACATTATTTACTTAATAAAAACTATTAAATTAATAATTGGATGGATAAATTTTATATTTTGTAAAAATTATTAAGTTAATATCAATATGAAAGCTTATATAAATGAATTCTGATTATATATATATATATATATATATATATATATATAATAATAAATTTAGCATAAGCATTTTAAATAGTTAAATAATTATTTTTTTCATTTGCTTCTCTTTGCTAATTAAAAATAATGCCTTCACATCTTTGTCATTGATCTAAATTTATAATTTCACTTTTGATGTTTTTAATTTCATCTATTTACAATTTAATTTTTTAAAATCTAACAAATTTATTTGTTTTATTATTTTTTAAATTAATAGAGGATCAAAATTTTAAAATTTTAAAAATAAAAAAATTCTAAAAGAATTTAAGAAACAAAAATTTTACAAACACCAAATTAAAGAGATTAAAATGTAATTAAGACTTTTATTTTAAGAGTGAGATTTTTTCATTTATTTTTTATTTGAAAATTAAAAATACTTTAATTACTTTTTAAATTTAACGATATTATTCTTTATATTTATTAAATTGACAGAGATGGCATTAATGGGTTATATAATTTTAACTATTTTAATATGTATTAATTTAGTTAAATATAGTTATATTTTTTATATACTATTATTTTTTATTCAAACATTAACGTTAAAAATTGAAAAAGATCGATTAATTTTTTTAAAATAATCTTTTACTTCAACTCACTATGCTGGATCCGTCATCCAGGTTTACCCCTTGCGCCACAAAATTGTTGTTTTTATAGTTGTGATCTTATTTTTCTCACCGAATATTCGTTCACTAAATAAAAATTAACGAATATTTTTTTCCAATTATATAAATTGATACAAAATATATTAAATTTTAATAATTATATTTAAATTGTTACTAAAATATTTTTTGATAATTTATAATATAAATTTATCAAAAAAAAATCTAGTTAAGATTGAAATTATTATTATTTATTTTTAAAATTATTATTAAAATAATTTTTCTAAATAGTTAATTCTATTTTTTATCCCCTTATAATTTCTGGTTACTTTTTCATTCTTCAATGAAATTTTTAATTAAGAAATAGTTGACCCGACACATATCATACTATAAAGTTCTCTTGCAACCGTGCTATGAACAGTGTTGAGGAATTTCCCAGTTATCCTTCTCAGAGTCAACCAAAATTCAATTACTAATCTTATGCTACCTGAAAAGAAATAGCTATTTAAGTAGCATTTTTAAGGCATTTGGAGGTTCTTATGAGAGATTTTAGTAAGTTTAGAGTGCAAGAAATTAGGATGACGGATCTGATGATTAATACAGTTAATGTTTTTAAAATGTATGTAAATTAATTGTGTATTTTAAACAACAGACGCAATATCATAAAGCAACTTTCAATCAAGGAGTAATTTTGCATCTTTTTTTCCTTGGTAAAAAGAAAATTTGTATCTTTAATAGTTAATATGGTGAAAATAACTGAAAAGCTAATACATTGATACTTATTATTTAAAAGAGTAATTTAGTAAAAAAAATATTTAAATGATTAATATGATAATATTTTAAATTTAAAATGATTAAATTAAAAATTTATTTTAAATTTTTAAAAAACATCTTAAGAAAAGGTCAAATGAAGATTTATAGATAAATTTATTATTATATCTTTAATCCACATTTTTAAGTAAATAGTATTATCATGCAAATATCCATTTATTAAAAAAAAATTTAACTTTCATTTAGAATGGATGTAACACTATTAGATCTTCAACTACAATTTAACTTTCATTTAGAATGGATGTAACACCATTAAATCTTCAACTACTTGTTTTAAGAATCATGATATCATGTCAAAGTCACTTAAGGGTGATTTTTAAAAATATTGTTAACATTATAAAAGCAATTAGAATATGACGAGTAAGAATCACATTAACTTCAATTTTTTTATGAAAAAAATTCTATATATATAACTAATTTTTGAATGTCAATTAATTTATAAGAATTGTTATCGATGAATTCTATCCAATTCAAAATGAAAATTTAAGGCATATATATAAAATATTTTGTTTTCTATATTTTAATTTTTTATGTGTAGAATTACTCAAAAGTTTGTGTGAACATGGATGAACCGTACTCAAAGGTATTTAGATTCTATAACTTTAGAAGTGTGAGAAAATCAAATTTAAAGTTCTCATTGTATCTATTACGGTCCATTGTTTCTAGCGCATGGTCCATAGTTTCTATTCATTCTTTCCTCTTTCTTCTCAACAACCCTAAATATATTCTAATTCTTATTTGCATAAGATATATTATGTATGGTATTTGTTTAAAATAAGGAGTGAAATTAATTTATTCATAATTTTTCATCTTATTTTCAAAATGACACCAAATATCAAAATATTAAATTCTGAACCAATTAATACAAAATTAAAAAAATAAACTAAAACTATCCTGAGAGAATTTCAAAATTACTTAAAAGGGAAGTTTGCAATAAGTTGTATGACATTGATATTCTTATCTCATTCATACTTTTGAAAAGAAAATAAAAAATGCCTTTCTACGGGCTATGACATAGATAAAGGATGTCCATTTAAAGGTTGAAGGAAATAAGTCTTCACTCCCATTTCACAAGCACGATGCATAAAAAAATGTTGAAGAAACTCTAACTAGTAGTGTACACACTAAATTCTCAAAGCCCTTTCATTCTTTCTTATGAGTTTGCAGTCAAAAATCCCATCCAAGTTGACATTAACCTTTTCCATCATGAACAATCCTATAGATGAAACGAAACAATGTCAGAAGAAGAGGAAATCTTCCATTTGTGAAGCCTCTACCTTGAGAACTTCAAGGAGAAGATTCTCCAACAACAAAAATGAAGAAGAGAGGAACAAAGAAGTATCAACCACCCTAAAGCTTTATGATGACCCATGGAAGATCAAGAAGACACTAACTGATAGTGATCTTGGAATCTTGAGCAGACTCCTGTTGGCTGCAGATTTGGTGAAGAAACATATTTTACCTATGTTGGGTGTAGATTATGCAAGAGCTGCAGAGACTGAAGAAGGAATCCCGGTTAGAGTTTGGGACATGGACATTAAATCCATGCACCAACTTGTTTTAAAGCGTTGGTCCTCATCCAAGAGTTATGTTCTTATTGGAAAATGGAACCAAGATTTCGTGAAAAGAAGAGATCTAAAGAAAGGTGATGAGATTGGATTTCACTGGGATCCATATAACTGTGCTTTTAATTTTTGTGTTCTTAAACAAGCTATGCTAGAGAATTAAAATCAAAGTGTTAGTTTTATTTTATTTTCAAGTCCTTGAGAAAAGCATGAAATCCCTCTATATGTTTATGTAAACATATAATAATGTTATTCCTATAGTGTGTACTTCATACTAATTATTAATTTAGTACCAAGTTTCTATAGTAGTTTGGTTTCGTGTAAAATTTATATATGTTTTTCTTGTTTTTCTTTTCTCCTTTTTATTACTAGTTTTTATCCTACAAATCTAGGTCTAACAAGGGATTTATGTACGAATGATTGAAACTTTAATTGATAATCTATAGTGAATATGTATCATGAGGATGTTTAATTCTTCTTTCTATCATTACAATTGTATCCTAATGATAGTAATAAATTGATTACACTACTCTTCTAATTAAAGATAAGTACACTACATTAATTATTTATATAATTGATATAAAATATACAACTATTTCACATTAGTTAAAAATTAAAAATTGAACGTGTATTCCTTCAAACTTATAATTGAATTAAATTAAAAGTCATCAAAGTGTTGTAATATAATTTTAGTTAAGATTTGACACACATGTCTATATCCTTAGATCAGCTGAGATTTAAAATGTTAATGGATGTAATAAATTACACTGTTCTAATAGGATTTTTCTTAGTATTTTTACATGTTTTCTTTATAATTTATAAGAAATGACAAAAATTATCCTTATTTATGAACCCATTTTCTAGCATGATTATATGCCAAGTCAATGAGACTCCTAACAAACTTTAAGTGCGAAATTGGGATGTCTTTATATGTACTCAAAGCCTGACCTTCCATTTTACTGTCCAATTTTGTCCAATTTTCTCATTTTCATTTTGTTCAAGGATGACTCTTTTTCTTCATTCTTTAGTAGGACACAACCATTCAATTTGGTGAAGTTGTTTTGATCAGCTAATAGATTTTCTAATTTTAGAAGTTCCGGCGAATTCAAACGCCATGAGATTACACACAGTATTTAAATTTGTCTCAACCATAATGATTATTTTCATATACCTTGACAGGAATTACTATTAAGATCTCAGTTGATTAGAGTAATGAGTTTTATCTTTGCTAAAACATTAATTGGTTTTCATATCCTTTCATGAAGTTGACAACAGCTCATTCTCAATAATCCATTATCATGTAATGCTTTCATTTGAAATGGCGTTGTAAGTGCCCAAGTTTGGTCTTCAATTTCTCCCGCCAATCTAAACCTTGGTGATGATTCCATGCACGTATACCACATGTTATAATTTTAGGTGATCAATTTCTTGATTCCAATTATTACTTGGCATTTGTTATTGCTTTTCTAGAGAGATTTTACACCAAAAGACTTCCATAGTCTCAAACCAATAGTTTCACAGTTTTGGATTGTACCTCATAGAAAAAGCACTTCCAAAGACAACGGTCCTTTACCACTCCTTGGAACGGTCCCAAAATCGATTGCTTACCAAGTTGTAAAGAAAAAGACAACCACACACAACGATTTCATGATCAAATGTGCTCCCAACTGGTCATAGTATAGAGTGGTCAATTTTTAATATTAAAAAAATAAACTTTTTTAACAGATATTGTATGTCAGTTGTATAAATTTACATAAAATATATTAAATTTTAATGATTATATTATTTAAATCATTGATAAAGCATTTTTCTAACAGATAATTTTTGATAAATTAAAATTTATAAAAAAAATATTATAAAAATTAAAGTTATCATTATCTATCCTTTAAAACTATGATTAAAAATATTTTTTTTATAATTTAAGTTAAAAAAGATATGTATGTTATCATTCACCAAAATTATGGAAGAATAATTTTTTTTAGCAAACATAGGTTGTTGTACAAATGCAATGCTTAGATAAACTGTTAAAACTAGCCAAATTTTATCAACTATTGTTTCTAATAATATGATTTACGGAATTCATATTTTTATGTTTGCAGTTATTTTCATAAACTATACAGCATTATAACAACATATAACATGCTTTGTTTTTCCTTTTTTTTTTTTTCATTTTTAAAACATTGTTTTGAAAAAGATTGTCCGTTTACCTTCTTATCCAAACTCAAGTTCTAATTTTCAAGAAAGAACTATTAGGTTATAAAAATGGAATCTTTAAAACTCATGATTTGATTTTCAAAAAACACACAAAATAGAAAGTGAGTAAGTTAAAATGTTGTTCGTGGTCAATAATGCGACATACTTCTTTGTCCTAGAAATGTATTAGTGGCATGAGTTTGAACTATTCTCGTAATATTATATTAAAGAATCCGAAATGGGGCCCCTTTGTGATCGGGGATACCCTAAATATAGCAAACCACAATAGTAAGGAAGAAACAGACGCTTAAGGTCATAAATTACATTAAAAAAATATATTTGCTGATAAATATTTTTTTTCCAAATATTAGGATAATTTTTATTAGTTTAAACTTTGTCTAACAAAATTTAAATTACTATTATTTTAACTAAAAATTTATACTAAAAAGTAATATATTATATTAATATTATGTGCTAATAATATATATATACTAATAGTTTATATTAATAAAATTATTTGATAATATAAACTGATGATGCGTTTATATTATATCAATTTAATTTTTATTAAAAAATTATACAGATGAAAATTAATTTTATTAAAATATTAATAAATAATTTTTTAATATTAATTTTATTTGTTAAGCATTGTCTTCTTATTCGTAATAATAAATTCAATGGAAGAGGTTACAACAAGCCAAGAATCAAAGGATGGAGCTTTTGTTAGTGGAGAAAATTGAAGAGTGGACCAATGGATACATAGAAATATATCCTCATGAATATACATTATTTGTGAATTCAATAACAAGGGAATATTACTTTCCCCTTATGTGGTTGAGATTTGTTTATTCCGTATGAATATTACCATGACTCTTAGTTTGTAGTATATATAACTTATAAATTATTGGCTATTGTTAGCAATAATAATTTAATATTAATTATAAATTCATTTTTTACATTTTTATTGATACTTAAAGCGAAAAAGAATTATTCTTGAAGCCAACCAAAAAGCGAAAAGTGTAGACTGAGGTGAAAATAGCTTAATTTTATAGTTTGTTGTGGCTGCAAGGAACCGACATCTCCAAATTCCATTCCACATGGTTCCACTTCCCTCCTCAAATTGGGTCTTCTCCAATGTATATCCCATAACATTGATCATTCTCTATATTATAATTAATTGTTTCCTTATATTTTGACATAGAAACATCTTTTATTTTGTTTTCTTTTATATACATGATCCATAATTTTATTTCTATTTAAAATTTTTATATTTTTAAAATCATTATATTATTAATTATTTTATTATTTATATTAACATATTTTCCTTAAATCTTAACTTTATATACTTTTAAATTTTATATTATTCAAATATCATCTTTTTCATCAATCCTTACATTTCCAATTTGAGTTTTCTTTTCTAAAAATAATGACATGTCCTATTTTATATTGTTTTATGATATATTTCTTAGCCATTATATAGCACCCAATGTTATGTTTTATAATGTTAATTATTTTTCATTATATTTTACAGGGAGATTCATTTTTTCTTCTCTCAAATTGTTTACATACTAGTAATTTTTTATATTAAAATTTTCCATTTTATATCATATTTTTCGTCTGATACTTTTAAAATCATATTTTTATTTAAAAATTTACATGTTTCTTTTAGTTATAAAATATTTCTATTTTATCCATTTAAACTAACTATGTGTGGTTCTCTTATAGAATTAAATATTTTCTATTTTAATTTATGTTTTAAAAGATATTACGTAAATTGAAAAATATCCCTACATAAGATACTTGTTAATTGTATTATAATTAAAAGTTGTAACATGCGATAACTCAATTTATAATAGAAACAAAGTCTACTTGTTCGACTTTGGACTTTGAACTTCTAGTCCTGAAAAATGGGCTAACATATTATATATCTTGGAAAAGGTTATTTATATTATATTATATTTTTATAGAAAATATTTTATTAATCTATCTAAAATAAAATTATTAATTGCATAAGATAATATACACAAACCCATCGCCAAAATGCAGGTGTGTTAACACCAAAATGCCATCAATTTAAAGAGCACGAGCAATAAGATATGCAAATGGCTTTAAAAGGTGTCATAACTCCACGTTCTACAGAATTTTGTTATACTAGTTTATTTTTCCTTGGTATATTAGGGCTTATCATTTTTAATTAGTTTATATGAAAAAGATTTATCAAAATGATTTCAATTGTTGTGCTTAATAAGTATGTCAAAACTATTGTACCCCAGAAATTTGTGTCAATTTAATGCAATATGTAAATGATTTATTTTTATAAATCATGTACTAATTGATAGCTAGTCACATAAAAGGCTTTTATTTCACATAATATAAATGTTCAATTCTAAATATAGCTGTTAAGAAAATCTTCTGTTTTCAAAATATAAATACTTACCACTATATGAATATATCATTTAGATAATTACTTTGTTAAGTAAATTTTCTCTTCCAACATATATAAATGTTTATGAATGTAATTTAATTCATAACATGCTTGTTTCTTTAACATATATAAATGTTTATGCTTTTTTGTAAAGCATCAATTTCTATGTGACGTAAATATTTAGCTTTATGATTTAATTAATGTTATTGTATTTTATATAAAGTTTTCATCCACGTATAATATAAATTTCAACAATTTATAATATCTATCAGAAAAATTACCTTAAACTGTTACATTAATTTTTAGGTTTTAATCAATTTTATAATATACTCTGGTAAAAATATGCATCACTATATTTTAAATTTGATTGAAATATATTGATAAATATAAAAAAATTAATTGTCATGTCTTTTTTAATCATTAAAAAATATTTTATTATAAAAGTACAAGGATCCTCATCCAATTACATAATTACATAACTTTCAAAGATTATATAGATTTATACATCAATTAGAGAATTTTACAGAATCGTTAATCCGTCTTTTTACCTTGAACCATAGCCATAAATTATTAATGTTTAACCATAACTCATATGATAGTAAGGGTCGGCAATAAGATATTAAGAACTTTTTGTCTTAAGAGAGAATTGATCAAAATATTTAGTTTTTAATTAATTATTAAATTAATAAATTTTTATTTTTTATATTTTTTTAATTATTTGTTTTACATGATAATTAAAGATAATAACTAAAAAATAATATTATTATTTTATGATTATTAGGTATTAATAAAATTAGTACATATAATTAGTAATTAATTTTTAATATTTTAAAAAAAATAAAAAGTGATATTGGATAAAATTATAAACAATACTCAAATATTCTATTCTTTTATAATTGAATTTGTATTTGTTTTGTATATTTTGATATATATCTTTTTTATTTTTTAATTTATTTTTATTTTAAATACACTTTTTTTAATGAACTCAAAAATCAAAATTCATTCAATTTTTTTTTTATTATAATAATAAAAATTTTAAATATTTTCTAAAGTATACTTGCTTCTAAATAAAACTTACAACTTAATTATGTTCAATATTCATCTGGATGCCAAACATAATCTCCTCATCAATTTCTCCTACCAATCTTAACCTTGATATATGACTATTCCATGTACGTATGCCACATTTCAAAAAAATTAGGCAGTGAAATTCTAATTGATTCTACTTACGACTTAGGCTTTTGTTCTTGAGTTTTTATAAAAGTTTTATACCAAAAGATTGAGTTTGTCACAGACCAATAGTTTCACATTTTTGGATTATACCTCATGTATAAAAGGCTCCTCTGCAGAAAACGGTCCTTTACCACTCCTCAAAATGGTCCCAAAACCCCTTGGCTGGATACCAAATTATGAAGAAAAAGACAACCACACATGACACTTTCATGAGCAAAGGTGCTTACAACAATTCGTATTACAGTGTATACTCTCATAAGTTACTTGCTTTTTTGGTAGAAGATAAGACAGATGAACATCTCACACTATCACTCTTGCATAAAAACCTTGTCAAATAAAAATTAAAATTCACGCTCCCGCACCAAAAATACTCTATATCATAAACCGTCTAGTATCTCAACCGTAGCTGCACCCAAAACCAATATACTTTTGTAATCACTTTCATAAACCATCTAGCATCATCGCTCCAATATTTAGCCACTCAAGGTGTTGTGCAATTTATAACATTTTTTTTTTCTTTTTGGAAAATCCCCATTTTCCTACTAAAGCTTGTCTTTCGTACCTTTTGTCCAAAATATATTTTGAGGATATAAATAGGAAATCAAACCCATTATTAGGCGAGGGAGGAATCTACAAGAGTCATGCTTTGGTTTTCAGCAACATGTGCGATAGAGAAAGAGGATTAGATTAGAATTTTGTTCATGATCAAAAATGTAGCATATTGCTTTGTTCTAGACATATTAGTGGCATGAGTTTGAACAATTGTCACAGCATCATATTGAAGAATCCGAAGTAGTGCACTTTTTGGGATTGGAGATACCCTAACCATAGCAAGCCAATAGAAAGGAAGATATAGATACTTAAAGTGAATGGAAATCCATCATGAGGCTCAAATTAATTCCCTACAGTCACCATCATCATCTACTTCACGTTAATAAATTCAAAGGGAGAGGTCACAGCAAGCCAAGAATCCAAGGTTGGAGCTTTCGTGAGTGGAGAAAATTGAGAAAATAAAGGCCCAATGGATAGATAGAAATATATCCTCAATGAACATACGCTATTTGTGAATCCAACCAAAAGGGAATACTTTCCTCTACATGTGGCTAAGTTTTGTTTATTCCATGTGAATATTACTATAGTCCTTTATTTGAAAGACACCTCATATTGTTAGTAATAATAAAATAATATTATATTTGTCTTAAAAATCATGATATCATGTCAAATATTAATTTTTGTCTGAAGTCAAATGATAAGGTCAAAGCCACTTAAGGATGATTTTTAAAAATATTTTTAACATTATAAAAGCAATTAGAATTAGAATATGACAATAAGAATCTCGTTAACTTCAATTTTTTTATAAGACAAATTCTACATATATAACTAATTTTTGAATGTCAATTAACTTATAAGAATTGTTATCGATAAATTCTATCCAATTCAAAATGAAATTTGAAGGTACACATATAAAATATTTTATTTTCTGTATTTTAATTTTTTATGTGTAAAATTACTTAAAAAGTTTGTGTGAACATGGATGAACCGTACTCGAAAGTATTTAGATTCTATAACTTTAAAAGTGTGAGAAAATCAAATTTGAAGTTCTCGTTGTTTCTACTCAGGTCCATTGTTTCTAGTGCATGGTCCACAGTTTCTATTCATTCTTTCCTCTTTCTTCTCAACAATCCTAGATAGATTCTAATCCCTATTTGTATAAGATACATTATGTATGACGTTCGTTTAAAATAAGGAGTGCAATTAATTTATTCATAATTTTTTCATCACATTTTCAAAATGACATCAAATATCAAAATAATAAATTCTAAAACCAATTAGTTCAAAATTAAAAAAAAAAGTAAACTAAAACTACATTGGGAAAATTTCAAAATTACTTTAAAAGGGAAGTTTGCAATAAGTTGTATGAACATTGAATATTCTTATCTCATTCATACTTTTGAAAAGAAAATAAGAAATGTCTTTCCACGGGCTACCACACAGATAAAGGAAGTCCATTTAAAGGTTGAAGGAAATAAGCCTTCACCCCCATTTCACAAATACGATGTATAAAAAAATGTTGAAGAAACTCTAGTTAGTAGTGTAAACACTAAGTTCTCAAAGCCCTTTCATACCTTCTTATGAATTTTCAATCACAAATCTCATCCAAATTGACATTAACCTTTTCCATCATGAACAATCCTATGGATGAAAGGGAACAATGTCAAAAAAAGAGGAAATCTTCCATCAGTGAAGCCTCTACCTTGAGGACTTCAAGGAGAAGATTCTCCAACAACAAAAATGAAGAAGAGAGGAATAAAGGAGTCTCAACCACCCTAAAGCTTTATGATGACCCATGGAAGATCAAGAAGACACTAACTGATAGTGATCTTGGAATCCTGAGCAGACTCCTGTTGGCTGCAGATGTGGTGAAGAGACATATTTTACCTATGTTGGGTGTAGATTATGCAAGAGCTGCAGAGACTGAAGAAGGAACCCCGGTTAGAGTTTGGGACATGGACACTAAATCCATGCACCAACTTGTTTTAAAGCGTTGGTCCTCATCCAAGAGCTATGTTCTTATTGGAAAGTGGAACCAAGATTTCGTGAAAAGAAGAGATCTGAAGAAAGGTGATGAGATTGGATTTCACTGGGATCCATATAACTACACTTTTAATTTTTGTGTTCTTAAAAGAGCTATGCTAGATAATTAAAATCAAAGTGTTAGTTTTATTTTATTTTCATGTCCTTGAGAAAAACAAGAAATCCTTCTATATGCTTATGTAAACATATAATAATGTTCTTCCTATAACGTGTACTGCATACTGTGAAATCTTTATATGTTCTTCTTGATTTCCTTTTCTCCTTTCTATTGCTAGTTTTCATCCTTAAACTTAGGTTTAAAAAGATATCTATGCATGAATGATTTATAGTTTAATTGATAATATATAGTAAATATGTATCATGAGATTGTTTAATTCTCGTTCCTATCATTACACTTATACCCTAATGATAGTAATAGATTGATTGCATTACCCTCCTAGTTGAAGGCAAGCGCACTACATTCATCATTTACATAATTAATATAGAATATATATTTGGAAGACACCTCATAAACTTTATTCATTGTTAGCCTACATATGACTATGTTTTATTTATTCCATGTGAATATTACTATAGCTCTTCATTTGGAAGACACCTCATAAACTTTGATCATTGTTAGCAATGATATAATAGGTTAATATTATAGCTCAGTTACTTTAGAATTTTTGTAGATATTTAAAGTGAAATAGAATTATTTCGGCAACCAAGCAAAAGTTAAAAGTGTGGATTGAGGTAAAGATAATTTTAGAGTCATGTCTAGCCATGGCCGCAAATGATGCATGCTTATCTTCCATTTTTGTTGCATGTGATTCCATTAACTTCTTTAGTTCAAATCTTTGTCTAATACATTTTCTATAATATTAATTAAAACATCAATAATCTAATTATATGTTTATGAAAACTTCCAAATAGCATATAATTTCTTTAACTATCGAAAATCATTAAAAGTGATAAAATTATAAAATTTATTTGAATGATATTATATCTTATGTCTTAACAAATAAGTAAAAAAAAATGAAATATTCCATAAATTTTATATTTAAATAAATTATTTTATACTTATTAAAATTTCGTTCATGAATAAAATTTCAAATTAATAGAGGAACTTAATGTTTTCTATATAACACCTAATAAATTTGAAATATCATTTTTGAACTTAAATAAATAATTTTATTAAAATATTTATCATAAAATTACTACCTATAATTCTATAATATTTTAAAAGAATATAGCAAAATTCTATTTTTAAAAAATATAAAATTCAACCTTACTTTTCAAAATATATTTTTGCCCCACTGATTTCAAGTAGATAATCCTACAAGAAATATGCCACTTGAACCTTTCCCATAATGGGGAAAGGAAAATCACCTTGATGTAAAGAAGCATATAAAAAATTAAAAATCAAATAATGATGTTAGGAAAATTAACTAAATACCATAAAAAAATTCTCATCCAAATTTATGAGATCTGTTGAATTTTTTTATTAGTATTAGCTTAATTATTAGAATATTTAAGAAATGTATATTAATATTAGGATATTAATTATATAATAATCAATATTTATAATTAATTTTGTTACAAGAATATTTTATGATGGGTTAGACTATTCATTTAATATTCATTGAGGAGTTCTTTTTCTCACCTAATATCTTGTGATGAGTCGAAATCATTCATCATCGATCCCTTACTCACTAGAACATCCTTTCAAGCTTAAAAAATGAAGATCAATGGTTTGTATAGTTTTTCCAAGATCAAAGATTCATGATTAATGTTTCTTGTTTTCTCTCAACATAGACATCCTGAATGAATTCTTACTCGTGTTAGCATGTCATAGTTTACATCATTATTTTATTAGATTCATATATTTTGTTAATTAAATTTAGTAATTGGTATCCAAGTCTTGATTGATGCATTTGATGGTTTAATGAATTCCTATTTATATATAATTTTCATTTAAATTATTTTAAAATTTTTGGTTTCTTTGTCATTTTAGTTCTTTATCCCATATTTTATGTACTATTTCTAATACGTAAGGGATTCAAATTCAAAACTATTTTCTTTAATATTTTTTAAAAAATGTGATAACAAAAGTCTAGTGGAATAAGTTATTACACGTGGCACCGAATATATTGTCATGATTATTTGCATAGTTCAAAAATTTTTCCAATTTATTAGAATGGCTTAAAAAAGTTTGTCCCATATAGAAAATATTTCGACTTAGGAGTTACAAGATACATTGAGGTGAATTTGATTGTAGAATGGACGTTGGAAAATGATAGTATGAAAAAGAACGTTGATTTAAAGTCTAAGTAAAAAGAAGATATGAAAAATACCAATTCAAGTTGAAATGAAGAGCTTGAAAGAAATAACTTAAGAGTTAAAATGAAGATTTCCTGTTTGATACTAGTTTATGACAAATTAGATGAAGAATAATATAGACTCAATTTAATGTTGAACCTAGAAAATGAAAAGGACTAAATTTAGTTTAGAAACAGTAAAGTAAAAGAAATATAAAAATTTAAGTTCAAGATTAGACAAAGAAGACTTAGAAATTTTTGAAGTATGAAAGTTGTTTCAAGCATGAAGATTAAAGTATTTTAAACAGTTATTAACCATTTTTATTTTAAGTATATGTGTACAGTATGATATTATTTTTAAGGACAGATGTCATGTATATGTAATTTTACTATTGTAAACAATATTTATAGATAGGTATTGTCTTATCATTTTCAAGATATGTAAACTTATATATGTAATAAAAAAAAAAATTTATAAGTAATCAAAGTGTTATCAAACTACACCAATCAATTCAACTTCATTAAAAGTAACATTTTAAGTAAGTATTCATATATTCTTGCCGTTGTATGTAACTTCCGATCTTTCTTAGTTTCCTAATTTTATGTTCTTACTTTCTATAGTGCTATTGTTATTAATAAAAGGAGAATAATTTAAGAATCCTTAATATAATCTTTGTTAATGGGTAACAATTCAACCTCAGATTGTATTGAATAATTTGAATGTTAAATTAAAAATTTAAACCAATTTTTAGTCCAAATACAAATATAGAAAAATACTTTGATAAAAAAAGTCAAGATAATATTAAGACCAGCTTCATTGAAAAAAAAAGGTTTTAAGAATAAGTCTTACATGTTATGGTTTGAGAAATTTTATTCAAAATATTCAATTTAAAAAATCATATAAGAAGGGTCTAATAAGCAGCAATTTTAGATCAAAATAATAAGATTAAAAGATATGCTAATTGTAAGGGTGAACATTTAGACTCAATTCAATGCTAATCCTGAACAATCAAGAAAAGATTAATTTTAACTCAAAAGTTAAAGGTTATATGTAAACAAAAAACATGAAGATTTGCATCGAAGAATACACAAAAAGATTTTGAAGTTTTTAGTATTAAAGGTGTTAAAATTAAATATTAAAGCATTTATTAGCATTTTGTTATTTCATATACATGTGTATGTTATTACTTGCATTTTAGAACAAGTGTTGTATATTTATAATTTATTTTTATAAATAATATCTATTAATATATATATATATATATATATATATATTATTCTTTTATATCCAAGACATAAACATACATAAGCAAATACAATCATTCAAAACATTTTCTTGTTAATAATTAAGTAATATCAAATTATTAGTATGTCAACTTAATAAAAGAAGTACTTTGAATATGTCTTCTTATATTTTATTTTTTCTTTTATTTTTATTTTTATTTTTTTAACAACAGTTTTCTATAGTTTCTAAGCTTTTATTTTGAATTTTTGTTATTATATTCAAAAACCTAATTTAAGAGTATTTTTTAATCTTTTCAAATGGGTAATAATTCAAAATCAGGCTGCATTTGATATTTTGGATATTAAATTAAAAATTATTTAAAAAGTAATTTTAATCTAAAATAGACTTATGAAATCTTTTTCGAACCATGAAATGTATAGACGCATTGAATTTCTTGTTTGGTTATTTTCATTGATTTTAAATTGAATAATTTTTAGATTATTTTTTATTTAATGTTTAAATTTGGTAAAAATTTTAACATGAAAAAATATATTCTGAGAACCAAAAGCATATTTATATTTTTATTCTTAATTTTGGTCAAATATATTTTGCATAATCCTTCACTTATTAGTGATCTTTTGTTATTATATTTTTCTTAGTGAGATTTTGATGCTATGAAATTATCTTGTGGATCTTATTAAAATTAAAGATGGCATATTTTATGTTAATTTAATAATTTTTAATGTAAAATATATTTTTTATCAGCATGAAATTTGATATTTTAAATAATTGTAAACTTACTTATGGTAGGTATAATTATACAAAATTATGTATAAATAAATATTTTAGACATGTCGATATTGTAATTTTTTGTCAATTGGACATGTTTCATACTTGGTATATAATTTATTTTACTCTTAAAAAATATTATTGTTGCTATTTTATATAATCGTTAACTTATCTATTACTATAATGATTATATAAAAGTGTGTAAATTAAATTTATTATTCTTAATTAGTATTGCATTAATGATTATTTTGTTAATGGGATTTATGATAAACACAGTGTATTTTAGTTGTATGTACAAGCAGAGAACGCAAACAACTTTTATTACTTTTAAATAAAAAATTACAAGTTAAATTAGGACATTTTTAGTTAAAAATTGGCTAAATCAATAAATAGTAGTTTAGAATTACTATTTATTCTTGAAAACCCATTAAACAACAAAAAGGTGCTTAGTACGACTTCATGGCAAAAAATTGATTAAAATCATTATGACCAAAGAAAAGATCAATTTATCCTTAAAAGTAGTTTATATCAAAATTTTGTATACTAATCGAGAAAGATAGCCATTGTAGATTAAAAATTAGTTGAAATGACATGTTGAACTATTTTCAAGATAATGTACCAAAATTGAGGGGAAATGAGATTTTTGAAGTAAAGCTTAAGTAAGTTCCAAGGATCAAATCTGAACAAATTTAAAAGGTATTGACTAACTGAACTAGTCAAAAAGGATATTTTTAATATTTTTATGAAGCATTGTTTCAAATAATATTTTATTTAAAAAAATATTGAACAAGTTCCATCAAAGAATTGATTTCGATCTATTTTATAAGTTAAAAGATGAAGAAGGCCTATTAAGAAGAGTTTGAAGGATAATTGAAGAGTTTGTTGAAAAGGACGCTATAGAAGGTTTAGAAGTTGATGGCACTTGGACTTTTAGAAGAAGGTTGCTAAAGTTTATACCTTAGGAGTAGTTACCAGCATTTATAATTTAAAGTATAAAGAAAAATTATTTAAATACGTAATAAGATTTAAACATGTGTCTTTTAGTAGTTACTTAAATAATTTTATATTATAAAATCTTTAGATGCCAAAATCTACACATACATTCCTTTTATCTTGTAGTAAGCTAAATAATTTACATAGCATTGAGACTCTAATGAAAGAAAGATAGAAGACTATATTGTTGATCTTCGAAATTATTATTCTTTACTTGATATTCATTTTATTTGTTTATTTTGTGTTACATTATCTTTAATGTTTAAATTGGTTTCTCATCCTTTCTTTTTTTTTAAATTATTTTTTATTTAATTATTCATTTCATTGATATGATCAAACAAATGCATACTAATAAAGAGTCTATTAAGAAGATCTAAAATTTATTTTTAAATTTATACTGAATTTATTTGTTTACTTGGAAGTTGCAAATTAAAAATCATTGTAAACAAATTAGTATGTCTGACGGGACAATGTAATTTAGTGTTAGTTTAATGCATGTTATTACAAAGTTGAGATTGTATGCTCATGGCTAATAATAATAATGGGAATAGAAATAATAATTCTGGAAATTTTAGGAGTCCAAATCATTTGAATCATTTAAGATAAAAAAAATGGTAATATTAATACTACTTCCATGAATGCAATGACAACAAGAACGTTACCAATATCTTCTTACGAAGTTTTGTTATAGCATCTATAACGATCTTCGATTTAGGTGGATGGCCTAGTAAATAGATATCTACAGGAATCAGCTTATCTACACCCCAAACAGTACTATAAAAAGCAGCACTAAACATCCCCGTAATTGTGCAGGCTCCCAAAGCAATAACATATTTTGGTTCAAGCATTTGCTCGTATAATCGAACAAAAAAAGGAGCCATTTTCATATACAAGATCATTTGTATATATTGCTTGCAGGATTTGTACCAACCATCTTAGGAACTCATCAAATGTCATGTCTCAATCTTGTTATGATAATGATCCTAAAAACTAAGTTATTCCTCCTAAAATAAGTCTAAATGATGGAACATAAAGGACTCAATTAAGGATATGAGAAACTTCCTTTTCTTTAATAAGTATGGATAGAGAATAATTACCTTCAAATTTCCTTATGAATGTTTCTCTAAAATATTTGAAACAGATGAATGAAATAAATCATGAAATGATCTAAAAAATTATCCACTATGATCGATACAATAATGGAAACTAACAAATGTCAGTTATAAAAAACTAGTGACACAATTGACAAAGATTGATAATGTATTTGAGACACCAAATCTTGTAGGTTAAGAAACAAATCTTACTACTAACCAAGAGAAAATTGTTCCAGGGCAGAACCAAGATGGTTTGAGACAAACAAAACTTCCATCTTAACAACCTATTATTACTCAAAACCAAAATGATGATCAAATACTTGAAAGAATTCAACAAAACAATGTAGGGACATTATCATCATAATATTTTAATGTTGGAACTTACTTTGTTTCTTCGTTCTCCAAAATGTTATTACAAGTAAATCATCTAAGAAATGGAAGATCCCTAAATTTTCTAAGTTTGCTAGGAAATAAGAAGAATCTAATTTACAGAACAATGCTAGATATGTATTTGAATTTAGGGATTGGCTAAGAATGAAGATTTGAAAATGAAACAATTTCCTAGTTTTTTTAACAAGGGTGCATTCATTTGGTTTACAATAAAGTTTTATGAACAATTCTTTCAAGGTAAACTAAAGTTAGTTTTATGGATCTAGTTAATATTACGAGAATTCCTAATGACTCTAATGATAATTATTTAAGTATATATAAATAGATGAGAGCAAGGTCTTTTACTCAAGCACCAAAATATAAATTGGTACAAATGGTTGTTAGTGGTTTATATTATTCCATCATAAAAAAGTTGATCAATCAACAATTGAGACATATGTCACAATTAGTCAAAACAGTTAGAAAAATTGAACAGGTTAAGACAAAAATTTGCTTCCAGGATAATTGAGAAAAATTTTAGAAATGATAAAGTTGCTCACGTAGAGATAGTTAACAAAGAGTTAAAATGTGACAAAATTAATTCTTTTAAATATGTGAATGTTAAGGTGAACAAAGTAAATGTTGCTAAATTGAAGGTTAGATCCTATATGTTTCTCAATTCCTTAAATCTTATAAGAATAAATGTAAGAATAGGCCTAACAAAAATTATACTTTGGGTACAAAAGGGTTTATCGTAGCTGTTATATTATGTTAAAATTTATCCAAATTATTTTAACTGATAAGCATAATATTTTCACCCAAAGTGGTTGGAAAAATGTAAGTTTCATATATTTATGTCATTGGATTCATAGTTTTATTTATTTAATGGATTTAAGTCAAATTACTATTAATTAAGGAAGATTGAAATTCAATCAAAAATCAAAGATGGCAATGAAAATGGACCTTGATCAACTGCAAGTCAAGGAAAATTATTTGTAGTTTTTTATTTTTGAAGTGATAATGGTTTATGCAATTGAGGTTAAGAAAATCAAATATTTTCTTGAACTTGCCATAGATGATTTTGGGAAGAATGGCCTTGACATGGTCATTGATGAGTTTAAGAAGGAATGGAAAAAAAGTTTTTCTAAATCAAGAAACTTTCTTCTTAAGTTTCTTCCAAGCAAGAAAGATGCTAATACAAAAATTATGTTATGCCCTAACTCGAGTGATATTTTTTACAAGGAAGTTAAGGAATCTGAGATAAAGAAACTCTACTAAGAGACAATGAAGATTTGTGAAGCTTCTTAAAGTTAATGAGCAGGTATGTCAAATAAAATTGTTCATGATCGAAAAAAATTCAGGAACAAAATAAGAACATATGTGCTTCCTATTAAGACCCAATTGATAAATGGGTAAAGATATTACCAAGTTTAAGCCAAAACTATCCCAATTTGCATATATATAATTTAACAAAATGCTTTATTCAACAAAGATACTATTAAATTTTATATTGATTTTTTACTAATGGATAAAACTGACTCCAACAAGTTTTAAATGATAAAGACCCAATCGTGGAGGATACAAAAGTGCAAGAGGAGCTCAACATGTTCAAGAAGTTTTCAAGATTCTTAAATTGAGGTTTGAGAGAGGACTTTTCAATGAAATCCACCTATTGAACCAATAAATTTTAGAAAGATGAAAGTTTCTAACTGGGAGAGTGTAAACCCCAAATTGATCAAAAAGATGACTTAATCACATATTGTTTCGGGTGTGAGTTTGAGAATGATTGAGGATATGTATGGAGTGGTCTCAATTATTACGTGTTAAGCATATAGACCAAGTTGGTTATAACCATGAAGATAACTATTATGTATAGGATGATATTGATGATAATTCTATGTTATTAAGTTGTTTTAAATAATGGATCTAAAAAAGTCAAAGTAATGTTCAAAAGACCAACCCTTAAGATGAAAAATTACATGAAGCCTTTATATTTTTCAATAAAGGTTGATGAGGTAATCATCAACAAGGTCTTGATATGTGTTGTATAAAAATTAATTTAATGAAAAATTTTATGATGAAGAAATTACAAAATAAGACTAGATGCCTTGAAATATGATTCTAACCAATTATGAGAAAAAAATCTCTACTCACAAGAGAATCATAGAGATGGATGTCAAAGTGGTCATAATTTAGAGTTTGGAAATGTTAATTGATGCACAAGCATCATGTATATATTTTTCTTCTATATTTCATGTTAGAATACTCGTATATCATGCATTTTCTACTTCTTTTCATTGCAAATCTCTTTCTTTTAGAAATTGTTACTATTTTGAGTGTTTGTTTGTTAATTGAAATTTCAAAATGAAGATATTTTGAGTCAAATAACATAGAAAAAATGGAAGAATTTGGCTATCTTGAAAGTTTAGAGAGAACCATGCCTTGCCAATAGTGGCAACCACAGGCATGGTTAGAAGCAATAAATGAGTCAGGATCCAATCCAAGGAAAGCAACTGGCAGACTGTGATTACAACCACATTGTGGTTCGTATAGGAAAGACATCTCTCTAATCCTAGAGAGAATCACAACCAAGGCATGGCAGTAACCATGGTTAAAAAAAACTAAAATATATCATCCTCATCTTTTTATGTAAAAGAAGGACTAGAAATTGAACATCGAGAGCTAGAGGATGAACGTGATTAAGAAAAAGACAATTGTAATAAAGATAGAATTGGAGAGGAGATCATTGAATGATAAGAGGGTTCATAGAGAACTAGAGGTCATCCTTTCATCTTGGTTTTTTTCTATATCCAAAATATTTTTTAATTTTCTACTTCATGATTCCTACTTTGTTAGGTTTTTATATGATTATGACTATCTAACTTTCTTATCTTATGATTTGGGAATTGTTTTAATTTATAAATTAAAACCATGCTTTAACCTTTATTTTTTATTTTAATTGATATTTATATGTTTTTAATTTAAGTTCCAAATGTGCACAATATTTATTTGAGTTTTAGAAAGAAACTTACTTCATTTTAAATACTAAAGAAGAACTTAAAGGTAAATTTTGGTATTAGATTTTTTTTAATTAAACTTAGAATTTTTAATCACAAAAATAGATTTTAATCTTTCAAGAAATTAAAATAAATCATCATAAAACTTAAGAAGTTTTATTAAAAAAATAGGATGAAAGTAGGATTTATTTCAATTAAATATATTATTATAATTCAAAAAAACTAATAATTAAAATAAAATAATTTACCGAGAAGATATAAAAATTAATGAAAGTAAAAAATTCTATTGTCTCCATTCTAGGTTGCATTCAATCCAAATCTTAAAAAAAATTATTTTATTTATTTTCTCATTTAAAATCAGCTTATCTACTTAAATTTAAGATTCAATTTTATTTAATTAACTCAAAGTTAAAGTGTTCAATTTAAATAACTAGATAAATATGAGTATTCAATCAATATATATATATATATATATATATATATATATATATATATATATATATATATATTAATGCAGTTGTTTTATATTACAATTTTTATGAAATTATTTGTAAGATAATACAAATACACAATTAATATTATTTGATAAGAAAAAGAATGTAGATAAACTTAGAGATCCGTGAAACAAAAAACCTTTTAAACTTAATAGAATGATTTATTTATGTAAATAAAAAAATATTAATATAATATTTTGACCAAAATTGTAATTTATCTATTTTAAATTTTAAATTTATTAATTTACGTATAAATTTAGAACTATTAATTTATTTAAAAAATACTTATTTAAAATATTTTATTATAAAATGAGTTCATGAATAAAGAAAAACATTTAAAAATATTAGACTAAACCTTTAAAAATAATTTGTATCAAATTTATAAGTTAAAATCGGATCTTAAATTTAAAATTTATATCAAACTCAAATTCTACAAAACCTAACCCCTAACTTATTTTTATCCCTTACAAAAGGGCAATTTCGACCTCTTAAATATAGTAACTTCTCCACTCGAGAGTAATTTAACCTGAATTGTCACTAATTGAAATTTATCCTAACATCTGAAATAGCACGAAAGCAAACCGGGGCAGACCATACTCTGAGTGGCCATCCGATTTCTTCAAAAATAATTCAATATCACGTAGTGCCAGTTCAATTTATTAGCAGATGACATTGGCAGGATAAAGACCGAGAACAAAAGAAAAGCAATTTAGAATCATTAGTTGACTAAGTTTAGTATGCAATAAACACTTCCTCACATGCAATAAAATTTAGTATATACTTCTGTTTAGTTGATTAAGTTTGTGATACTGTCGAGTTGGGCTACAAATAACACTTCGCACATTGACGAAATGAAGACTTGGGTCATTGTATGTAAATAAATGACAGATAGGTAAAGCTGCTGGGCTCATCTTCTAAGATGTAAACTGAACCCTGCATTCTCCTTTGACTATGTGAGATTTTACATTGTGTTATTATTCTGTCTTTTCTTGGTTTTGCCACTTATCGCTAAACAAGGAACTAAAGTTTTAGTTAATCCCAGACAGTGATAGAACTTTGAAGAGGTTGAACTGAATTGGCTTTTTCAAAATTGACATTGATTTAATGGTGAAACAAATGCATGTGATAACTCCCTCCGTATAATTACCACAAAGATCATCATTACACAATAGAGAAACAAACGCATCCAGATTAGTACCCCCATGCTAGCAGCATCACTAATCAAGCTTTAAAACATTGAGTATGAATCCGAAATCACTTATTGTACCAGGTACCTAACAAAACATCTCTCAAGGATCATTGTCCAACGTTAATAAACCCTCCTTTCTCTTTCTTCATATTTTGCACCCCGATATAATCATTAATGGGGTTATTTGAACTTATAAGAGGTGACTTGTAAACTTTTTCTAAAGTTATAAGCTCTACATAGTTTATAGAAAAAGCATATATGTTCTTGTTTGATAAAGCTAATTGAATAAATGTTTAATTTGGCTGTTTACCTGAACCCGCCCCATGTATAGAACAGTTTTTCTAGGTTATGACAAACAATTTATATACATACTGCTACCTTTTGGTCAAGACTTGCATAACAAATTCATTTGTACATTTTTTATTTTCAAGATAAAACCTAATCATGCACCACAAAAGCACTTTCGTGCTTGGAACTCCTTTTTCATTTCTTTCATTCCCCTAGTCGATAAAAATACATAGTACAGATAAAATCAATGGTAATTATAACAAAAAGAAAGAAATGCCAATCTAAAATTAATGGACACTTCCCCTGTGATTGTACGGTTCAACTAAAACAGAGACTTAATTTCGGGAGCTAAAACTCTCAGCCCTGTTCCCTACTAGGTGACATAAATTGCAATACATGTTTATAATACTGATTACAAATCTATAAGATTATTAAATTTTATTCTTTTTCAGTATACCTTATAATCAAATTGCATCCATGCTACTTTTCTGTTTTAACACAAGGATTCAATTTTGTTTTGCAACCAGTTTGATGATATTTACAAGATCAGAAAAACTGATACCACCATACGTGAACCTTCACCAGATTCCATTTATTTTCATAAAATTCTTCATCCACATCATCTTCAAATTTTATCTTTTATAGATCAAAAAGTAATATATAATCCACTAGTAATTTGTCAATAATTATCACTAAGGAACAAAATTTGACAATAATATGGTGCTCATCCACTGGTCCAGGAATAGGACAGGGCTTAAACTTCTTATAAAACCAACACTACTGCCTTTTAGTGTGCTTGTACCACTTCAAAATCCTTATTACTAGCAAAGAAAACATCTTAATTCCAGCCTCATGCAAAATCCTTATTGACAATTCTTGACAATAGATCAAAGTGAATATACAATCAAATAAGTGAAAAGAGTGGAAAGGTTGAATAACATTGTTGATATCCAAATCTTGACCATCCACAATTATAAAGAATTACTCACAAGGCACCACTCCTCCTACTCAACATGGCTCATGTATATGAAGAATTTACACTTTGCTTTAGTGGTTTGAGTGAAATTGCACAACCATCACTCAACTTGAGTATATCAGGTGTCTATGAATGAAAATAAATCGTTTATATAAACAACAAATATACACTCCATTTCAGAATTCTTAAACTGAGATTTTGGAAGATGTTTTAGGACATTCGGAAAAAAGTATCATCTGCATAGTAGTGAGGTTTTTCATCTTCTTGAAAACCTATCTATCCAAATCTACTTCACAATAGGGTCCAAAATAATGAACAGAGTTCTCTAGTTCCATATCCTATTTAAGACAAAAAAAAAATAAAAAGCATAAGCCAGCCAAATTCATGCATGTATTTTGGGAACTCAACATGAATATTTAAAAATAAAAAAACCACATTATAATAAACAGGAAAAAACTAGATCATAAATTTACACCAATAAACTGTGAAAAGGTTCAACAATTAAATTATAAACAACTAGACGAATCGTTTGTTTTACCAACTCCGTCAGATCCAAGAGTTATTACGAAGGACAAATTAAATAATCCAAAGTAAAGAATCCTTTCTTTCCTCAAAATTGGCGATAGTGGATAACTCCCTCATACGCACGGTTGAAGGCGGAAGAAAGCAGTGTAGAGATAGCAAGCAAAAGTGGTGCGGGAAACTACGCCACTGAAGGCACACACCATAAGTAAGAGTTATGGAATGGCTCAGAGGCGAAGATACCCGCACCAATTTTGCTGGCCCAACAGAAGTTGAAGGTTTGCGGCTGAAAGAGATATCCAGAAGCAAAACCCTAGAGTTGCAACCTGACCTGGCTAATGAGAGGATGATTATATAGAGCCATTTATAAGGTGATTTTTATTTTAGTTACTGGTCAAAAAATATCATAATTTTTTATTTTAGTACTTGAAAAAATTTTAGTTTCTTAAAATTGTAAAAATTATCTTATTTTTATTTTTTTTGAGGAATTAGATAATATTAATTTTTATTAAATGTAAAAATTAAATCAAATAATTTTATTAAAAAAAATAATAATTTTATAATATTTTTAAAAATAGTTATTTATTTAACTTTTTTCACTTTTATTATTTACAACTTGGAATTAGAATAATTTGGAATCACAATATTAAATTGGATTACTTTAAAGGAAAAAAGTAAGTTGATCCAATTTAATAATAAAACGTTAGCATTCGATTTAAAATGTTATGCGTAAATCTTAAAATTTAACTTAATTTAATATTGTTTGATTAAAAAATTAGTTAAATTTGATGATTTGATTTTTTTTTAGATAAAAAATTTTTAAAAAAATATTTTATTATTTTATCTATAATATTTTTAAATAAAATTTATTTTAGTCAAATTAAAGTTTATATAATAAAAAATAAAATAAAAATCTATTAAATTTATAAACATATTAAACTAATAAAATATAACATTGAAAAAGATTATAAAATTTAAATTTAAAATAAAATTATTAAAAATGAGATATTTGATTTGAAATAGATTGGTTGTAAAATATGTTGAGCCCTAACCTAAACTACAAGGGATTGTATGTTGTTATAAAGTATTTTCAAGAGAAGCTTTTGTCATCATAAGAATGGATAACAAAGTCCTTTTACATCATGTGAATTTTAATTCAATAAAATAATAATATATTTGAAGAAGAAAAATAAAAAAACAAAATAAAATAAAAAAAAATTGCTAAATTGATAGTATAAAAGAATAATTTAGACAAAAATTAGAATAATTTAGACAAAAATTAAAATAATTTATTAATAAAAATTTGAAAAAGTGATAAAAAAATATTAAGATTAAATAAATATATCATTAGAATGAAAACCTAAAAGAAGGTTTAGAAAATATTGAGAAGAAAATAAAGAAATGCTCAAAGTTACTTTAAAAAATTATAAAAAAAATATTTTAATTCAAAAACTATGACAAATGTTACGTCAAAATTATAAATTAAAAAAATTGAAGATTTGAAATTATCAATTAGAGCAAATGATGTGTTAGAATTGTAAACAAGAACAAATAATGCTGAATTACAAAGTGAGCAATTTTTATTTTTATTCTTAAAGGCTTATTGATAGTTTTCAATATTCCTAAAGTGTAATACTAGCATCATAAAAAATGTCACTTTAGAAATAAAATCTATATACTCATGTTATTATTCTGGTAAATATTTTTATTTCTGTCAAACTTTACATAATGTTATGATATTTTTTTTTTTTCAAACAATTATATTTATAAATATGAGCCCTTTTTTTAAATACAATCATTGTGTCTTCTTACCCATTAATTCTCGTAGCATTTTAGTAGTCATATATTGATAGAAAACAAGTGTTGAACATTTAAAGTAAAAGCATTAGAATTGTTTGTACATTAAAAAGTCATAGAATGCTTGACAAGGACTCAATAAATACCATATGATAGAAGAAGAACGTGTTATTTTAACTCATTAAGTTTATGCGAAAGATTAAGGATAACTCAAAAAGTCATAGAATGCTTGACAAGGACTCAATAAATACCATCTGATAGAAGAAGAACGTGTTATTTTAACTCATTAAGTTTATGCCAAAGATTAAGGATAACTCAAAAATACTTAAATATTGATAAAACAAAAAGATTAAATTTTAATGCTCATGTATCCTCTATTTTTTTATATCAAAAGTTTATGTATCCTTTATATTTTTTATTTTCAACTTTACATATCCTCTGTATTTATGTTTCAAAGTTTATGTATCTTTATTTTTACATTTTAAGATTGAGATACATTTTATTTTAATTTTTTTTAACATTAAATCATCAAAAAAAATTATCAATTTTAAAAAAATATATATATTTTAAGTTATTATTTATAAAACGTAAAAAAATAATACGTTCTTTTTTTTATTTTATTTCCTTCATTTCTTGTAAAATACGGACTTAGATTCATAAGTTAATTTGTATAACTCCCGATCCATACAAATTTAGATCAATAAAATTATATAATTTTAAATGGAAATATTGTTTTTACTTGATTAGATTAAATTACAGCTTAATTGAGTTGGATTTTCAAGTTAACATGTTTGTTGAAGGATCAGAAATTTTTAATTTATATATATATATATATATTATTTTTTTCAGTTTTTAAAATATTTTAATATATTCTATTAATTAATTGCAAATTTAACTTGTAAACATTGAGTTTGCTCAGCCAACCCTACTTACCTGCCACCGAATCACAAACCATAATGTGTGTGAAAAAAGAGGCAGAAAACCAAAACCAAAACCAACAAAGCGATCCGCGAATTTTTTAAAAAAGAATTATGAAGAAAAAAAATCTGTGGGCATTGAAACTGGGGAACTGGCATGTTTGGTTGAATAGAAGTGCTTTTTTTTTATTATTGTTAATTATAATTATGAGTTGTTTTCGGTTTTGAATCGGCTCTGCCCATAGTAAAAAAAGATGTCTTCAAAATTACGACAATTATTATCTGATAAGCTTAGGATAGTTGGGGAGAATAAGGACATGGTTTTCTCTTCATTCCGAAGATACTTCAGAATGAGGTACCAAAGCTCCAAGGTTCAGGATTTGTATGACCACTGCAAAGCTACCTTCTCACCCTCTGGAACACCCCCTCCTTCATCCCAAGCCTTGCAGAAACTATCTTCAATTCTGGGTATGTCTCTTTTTCTCTTCTCAACGTTCAAGTTTGCAGCTTTTTCTTTTTTAGAACAAAACAATAAATTCTGCCTTTAGTTGGTTCAATTGGGTTTATGGGTATTTTAAGTTGCTAGTGTTGTGTATATTGTACGGTGTATGCTCCAATTAATCTGTGGAAAGAAATTACGACAAAATAAATAAATACATTGAATCGTAGAACAAAAAACTAGTAGCATTGACTTTTTTTGTGTTTTTTTTTGGAGGTTGGGGGGGGGGGGGGGGGAGTTCTTTCAACTAATTAACAGGTCTCATATATGATTGCAAACTGAAAAGGATATGATAAAGAATTGATTTCTAGAAAATTGGGCATGTTGCTACAAGTGATGTCACTTATTATGACTTGTGAGCAATTATTCAATAAACAAAGAATATGATATTGGTAAATTGTTGTCTAGTTTAACTTGTTTAGCTAAATAAACACTAATACTGCTTTATCCGTGCAAAGTAATATGGCATTTATTCTGTTTTTGCTGCATTTTATAAACAATATATTCCGATCTTTTCCTATCAAAATACAGAACATTTTTCATATATTTTTGAACTTTGAAACACAAAACATGTTACACTGTATTGGTGATGGATTCTTGATCTTTGTTATTCATCATGACTTGCTAGACACTGTTCAATCAGCTGATGTTGGGCTTAAAGAGGAAACAATAGATGATGATCGAGGGCATGGATTTTTTGGTGCTGACCAGCTTAACAGAGTAGCTCGATGGGCTCAACCAATAACTTATGTCGACATTCATGAATGTAATAATTTCACGGTAAGCTTTACCATTTTACTTTGTACAACAAGAAGACAACTATTTGTATAAGTGCAGTGTTGCGTGTTAAAACTCTTGGCTCATAAGCTGTGAGAACATGGTCTATGTCCAAGCTAAGATTTATTTTCTCATTTGCATGATGTGTGGCTAAAAGTGCAATGCAGCAAACCAAATAGAAAAATAACGGAATCCATAAGCTGTGACCATTCAAACATTTGGCAGTCATTACAAAGGGAATGAAGTCCATTCATATTCAGCTTTTATGTTGAATAATTCACCTAATGACTGAAGATATCAATGGTTTTAGCCATTTGCAAGCAGTGTATGAACATCTTGATATATGTCAGCCCCAGCTTGGTAGTCATATGTTAAGCATCCATGTTGTTTATTTGCTTTGTCTTCTCTTCTCCTGCACCATGATAGTCAATATTTATGTGTTTGTATGTATGTTGTGCTAGTAGACTGCCTCTTCATTGCTGCAACTTCTTGTCTATGCCTGTGTATGTTTATTTATGTATTTATCAATATCTTGTATTCTGAACACTGGTATTTGTTGTATGGGTTCATTAATTAAACTATATCCAATCTGTTCATTGTGTTCTTGCAATTGGGTTGATGGCAACATTTGTATTCTAGCATCAATTATAGTGATTTTCTTGTGACATTCCAACCTGTGTGAAATGAGATTTACACTTCTACTAAGCAATGCCAATTGGTGCAGATGTGTATATTCTGTTTTCCAACTTCTTCAATTATTCCACTCCATGACCATCCTGGGATGACTGTATTTAGCAAACTTCTCTATGGCTCTTTGCATGTGAAAGCTTATGACTGGGTTGAGCCACCCTGCATTATAGAAAGCAAGGGACCAGGATATGCTCAAGGTCTGATTTTAATATTGCATTTAGTTATAAGTTGAACTTCTCTCTCTTTCTTTTTCTGCTGCTTATCTTTATTTTTATCTTTTTATAGCCTTCCATTTTTTTGATAAGGGTGAGATTTTTCTTGTTAGTTTGTCCTTTGAACATTGTAGACCTTGTCCCACCATATTGCATATATTATCATCCTTAGGAACCTTATTTTACCAAAATGTTTCAAATTATGAAGTCTGGATCGTCCTGAATTTAATCAATTATGTTTTTGCTTCAAATGTCAATCTGACCCCATGTATGTTTGGGTATTCCGTTTCTCTTGGCTAGATGAGAATTATTAGGATGCAGACCCAAAGATCAAGTCAAAGCTCTTGGACTTGGTGGATGATTGGTGTAAATATTTTGTATTAAATGTTGACTCTATCTTTAGATATGCTGAAAGACTACACTTTTTTTTTGACACTTTACTCTATGGGTTTGTTGTTTATTTTGAATCATCTATCTGATATGATTATGATACAAAATCACTAACTTACCTTGTTGCTATTTGTTTCATCTCTCTATTATCCCTTTATTTGGCCAATCAATGGTCGGAGATGCAGACTCTTTGAC